>CM042155.1:87107808-87125308 GCA_023376005.1 Doryteuthis pealeii | reverse complement strand
TTTAAGTTTTTGAAATTGTTGACCAACTTTTCAAAAACTTGAAATCTTATTTGTTGAATATTGCTTTATTTTGTCAAAATTTAAAATTCCGATCATATTGGTCAAATTCCATAATTTAAGGAATTTATGCCTACGTGAGAATTTTTTTGTTTAGATAAATTTATATTTTTAATATAAACATTATTATTATTATTATTATTTACTCCTTTTGAGTTTTCACATCAGTGTTAGCTGATGGTCTTTCACTGGAGTCTGAGTGACAGCAAGTCTCCTCAGGTTTCCAGGACTCTTCTGAGTATTCTGGCAGATTGCAGCAGTGCAGTGTTCTGAATGGTTTCAATCCTTCCTCTGATTTCCAAACTTTCCAAACCCTTTTCCAATCCTTTATTATTATTATTATTATTATTATTATTATTATTATTATTATTATTATTATTACTAGCAAATATATGCACCCTCAAGTATTTAAGTTTTAATGTAATAAAATATCGTATTAAATTAGAAAGGCTAATGAAACTAAATAAGAATGCAGATAAAAAGATTTGAAACAGAGGGGGGTATAATCAAATAAATAGAACTGAAACTTACTCTTCCATCACTCTCGTCTTTCATTGTTATTTTTTCTAATTTAAGTATTTAGTTAAAAGAGGAAGTAAAGAATAAAATGACAGTTATTTTTTCTTGTTAATGGATTTCTTTAAGATTCATTGAAGAGATTTTTGCTTATATTCATTAAAATAAAACCAAAAAGTTAGAAATCAATAATACTAAGCACATATTTATTAAATTCGATTTTTTAATATCAATATGCAAATTAGCCTTCCCATCCACACTGTAAACTGCTATTTTGTTGTATATATAAATATAATTGCATGTTATTAGTATGTAGATATGATTAACAGTATTAATAATGTAAAACAATTTTATTAATAATTGGGGTTAAAATAAAAGTAAAATCATTTTGAATGTGATATCAATATCTAATGGAATTGTGACTTGAGTAGTAATATAGTTTCGGTTACAGACAGAAAAACACACAATCTCTATTATAATAAGATTATTATTATTATTATTATTATTATTACATTTTCTTTTCTTACAGTAACTTTTAACTTTTAACAAACTACCATAATTAATAATTAGGGTAGTTTTAATTAATTGGAAAAAAATTAACAGATCGCCAATAGTGTTTAATAGTGTTATAGCATGCCAACACTTGTTAGATTATCTTTTGCCGAAGACTTTTTATTTCATACAATCTTCATTCATACTCAATTTTTAAACACATCTTTAAATAACCCTAACCTTAATGATATGCCGTTAAAGTATTCAGACATGGTTTAGCGCAAAGTTTGAGTCAGACGAATTCAGACGTCTCGATGTGGGGAAACGTGTTTTTTTTCTTTCTTTTTTCTATTCTTTGCACTGAAATATGGAACGTTAATTATTTATTTAGTCTCTCCTTGAGTCCTACGTGAATTCTTTTTATAGCCGATGATGAGTCACTTTGGTTTTGAAATCAATGCTTTTTGGTAAAAGTTGCTAAAACAATACAGAAAACAGCAGATTAGGCACGTATTTGCCTCGTTCCAAATACGTAGGACACTTTATCCACCATTTTCACATCGAAAGCGAACAGAACGCCTCATTTGTAGGATTGATTCCAAACCAAACGTTAATCTTGAAATCTTGTGTTTATATTTCACCCTCCCCCCTTGGAGGAAGAGGCGTAATTGTCTCTGATTTGAGGTCACTTCTCCCACATATACTCTCGAATAACATTTTATTTCATTAAAGGCCTCACACTAAAAAAAGTCAAGAAACCGGCCATATCCCGCACATAAGATCTGGCACATCTTCACAGGACGAATAGCCTGAAGAAAGCAGCATGGAACATTGGCTCCTATGTGAATTCCGATAAAACTGAGTCCATGTATTTCAAAAGTGAAGAAGGCATATCCACACTAAGCCTCTAAAATCGGTGTAACAATTCATGTGCTTAGGTAGTAATATCTCATCCACAGAAAGCGATGTTAATACATGCCATAAAACAGATTATCAGTCATATGGAAATCAGATTAAAGCTACAAGCCGTAGTTTTATCAGTGCTACGCTGTACCTAACTATGCAAGCAAAGCCCTAACCCATCTGACACCTATCACACAGACCATCCAAGTGAGGCAAACAAGACATGTTGGACACTTCTGGAGAAGTGGGGATGAACTCATAAGTGACGTTCTCCTGTGGAAGCCAGCATATGGGAACGACAGCATATGGGCCGTCCGCCAAAGATGTATATTGACCAACTCTACGTGGATACTGGATGCTGCGCAGATGACTATCATGTCTACGATGACCAATGTCATCCATGTCATGTGTGTCACACATCGACAATCATGTCAATCAATCAAATGTCAGTCATATAGAAATCCGATCTAACTGACAAATTAAAGCCACACTTCTTCTCAGCCGTAGTTGTATCAGTGCTACTGTATAGTTGCACCACTTGGACTCTAACGAAATGTCTTAAAGATAAGCAAGATGGAAGTTGCACATGAATCCTGCATGCGATCTTAAAGAAATCGTGGAAACAACACCCTATAAGGAAGCAGCTGTATGGCCATCTAACACCTATCACACATTGGGGACGGTTGACGAGAGATTGTCATGGATATCCGTGCTACTGACGTGACATGATGATGATGATGATGACATCGTTTAATGACATTTTATTTAATTCATAAAAGCCGATGAATTGTTGACATTGGCGCGCGTAGGCCACGATAGACATGAAATGCTAGAGCAGCAATCGGTAAATTCGTTGTGAATATTGGCGCAGATATTGTAAAGAAAGATAAATTCCTCTAGCAGGATTTGAGCTGATAGGTTGGCACGGAACAAGACGAAGGCCATTGTGATCTTATTTGTTCCTTTGGTTTGCCGCCAAAAATTCAAACAACCCCGTTTCTCACAATCCTGCCTCCCGGTCTCATTTTTTCTCCTTCTTTATCTTGACCGCATCTCTTGGCCCTTCGTCCTATTTAACGATTCACGCATTCACTAATCTGTCTGGTCAATCAGTTACTATGCTAAATCATCATTAGAAATGCTGCTCTCTATCAACGTCTCTAAGGGCACGATAGGTGGTGGGGAAGGATCAATTGTTGGGTTTGTAGGAATTTGATTTTAAATCAATGCAGTCGTCACCAGGTCATAGACAACAATCTCAGTGCATTGATAGGAGTAATTGATACCTACAGCTAGCAACCATAATGACTATCTTCAGAAGTTTTCTCTACAACGAAAACTTTAGAGGCTGAATATGGTGCAGACAAGGTTTACGGTAGTTATTCTATATGATAAAACATTACGTTTGTCACTTAAGTTCGGATCTATTGCACTTTAAAAAAATGAATTATTATATACAAAAAATAGATTATTATACTAAGACAATAAATAATCATTGAGTTTTTGGATATTACACTGCATCTATTTCGATATATGTTAAATTTATGATATATATTTATAAGGACTTTATGATATACATTTATAAGGACTTAAAAAAGGTATGTATAGCCATATATTCAACAAATATGACACCGATTAAATCAAGATACGGAACGGGCGATAAGAGTAATTGATACCTACAGCAAGTAGACATAATGACTACGTTCAGAAGTTTCCTCTACAACAAAAACTTTAGTGGCTGAATATGGCGCAGACAAGGTTTTTTCATTCGATATGATAAAACGTTATTTTTGTCAATTAAATTCGGATCTATTGTTGTGCTCACTTTAAAAATACATTATATACATACATACACACACACACACATATATATATATATGGGTGTATGAGTGTTTACTTCTCACTAGTGAGGCTCGACTTTTTAACAGCTACCTCTACCAAGGATTGAAACCCGATAGAATTTTTGTTTGCCAAGTTCCATACACTTGCGGCTATCAGCGACTGTCAGTCTAGGGTGAACAATTAATTGTTACATACTTTACGGCAGTATGTTTTTACAATCACTAGAGAACTCAAATCTGTAAACAGACGGGTCACGGCTAATGCCAAACAGTGAAGTTACAATTAATGTCCCTCCACAGTGCTCAAACCATGGGAGTGGGAAGCATATATATATATATATATATATATATATATATATATATAATATATATATGTTGTACCGGCCGTTCCTACAGTGGAGAATATACACCGGTTCTCACTATAAATAGTGAGACATCGAGTGAAAAGGTTGTACTGTTACCGTTAACGGCAAGCTAGCCGTTCCTGTACCATTATTGTAAAAACACTTGTCTTATTTTACCCTACCTCGACTTAATTTCTTTTTTACTGTTGGATTAACATCACAACAATATATATATATATATATATATATATATATATATATATATATATAAAATAACTAGCTGAAATAATCATTCAGGTTTATGATACCTACAGGTAGCAGACAAGGTTTTTTTTATTATATAAAAACGTTATTTTTATCAATTAAATTCGGATCTATTGTTGTGGTCACTTTTAAAAAAATAGATTATATATATATATATATATATATATATATATATATATATATATATGGGATTGGATGATACGGATGGGATAATATACACATACATACACACACACACACACATATATATATATATGTATATATATATGACTGATATATATATATGATGATTGATATATATGATGAGATATATATATATATATATATATATATATATATATATATAATATATAATATATATATATATTATATATATATATATATATATATATATATATATCAGTCATCCACAGGCACGTGTTTCGAAGTTTACTTCTTATCAGTGCGGCTCAACCTTTTAACAGCTTTAGCCAGGATCGACTGCATCTGTTTTTATATATTTTCAATTTATCATACATGGAGTGTTTTAAAAAAGGTCTTTATAGTCATATGTACAAAACATATGGCACCGATGAGATCGAGATACTAAGTAAGGAACAGTTGATATGAGTAATTGATACCTACAGCTTTGTTGAATAAATGGCTATACACCACTTTTTTTAAGTCCTTATAAAAGTATATCCTAATGATTATGTTCAGAATTTTTCCCTACAACGAAAACTTTTAGTGGCTGAATATGGAGCAGTAATCCTTCTATATGAAAAATCATTACGTTTGTCACTTAAATTCGGATCTATTGCTGTAGTCACTTTTAAAAATATAGATTAGTATACCACAGCAAATAGCTGAAATAATCATTCAGTTTGTGGATATTTACTGTGTCTATTTATGATACATATTTATATATAAGGACTTAAAAAACAGTGTATATTCAACAAATATGGCACCGATCAGATCGAGATACTAAGTAAGGAACAGTTGATAGGAGTAATTGATACCTACAGCTTTGTTGAATATAGGCTATACACACCTTTTTTTAAGTCCTTATAAATAAATGACTATGTACATAATTTTTCTCTACAACGAAAACCTCATAAATAAATGACTGTACATCATTTTTCTCTACAACGAAAACCTTATAAATAAATGACTGTACATCATTTTTCTCTACAACGAAAACCTTATAAATAAATGACTGTACATCATTTTTCTCTACAACGAAAAACTTATAAATAAATGACTGTACATCATTTTTCTCTACAACGAAAACCTTATAAATAAATGACTGTACATAATTTTTTCTCTACAACGAAAACCTTATAAATAAATGACTGTACATCATTTTTTCTCTACAACGAAAACCTTATAAATAAATGACTGTACATCATTTTTCTCTACAACGAAAACCTTATACTGTACATCATTTTTCTCTACAACGAAAACCTTATAAATAAATGACTGTACATCATTTTTCTCTACAACGAAAACCTTATAAATAAATGACTGTACATCATTTTTCTCTACAACGAAAACCTTATAAATAAATGACTGTACATCATTTTTCTCTACAACGAAAACCTTATAAATAAATGACTGTACATCATTTTTTCTCTACAACGAAAACCTTATAAATAAATGACTGTACATCATTTTTCTCTACAACGAAAACCTTATAAATAAATGACTGTACATCATTTTTCTCTACAACGAAAACCTTATTAAATGACTGTACATCATTTTTCTCTACAACGAAAACCTTATAAATAAATGACTGTACATCATTTTTCTCTACAACGAAAACCTTATAAATAAATGACTGTACATCATTTTTCTCTACAACGAAAACCTTATAATAAATGACTGTACATCATTTTCTCTACAACGAAACCTTATAAATAATGACTGTACATCATTTTTCTCTACAACGAAAACCTTATAAATAAATGACTGTACATCATTTTTCTCTACAACGAAAACCTTATAAATAAATGACTGTACATGAAACCTGACTGTACATCATTTTTCTCTACAACGAAAACCTTATAGATAAATGACTGTACATCATTTTTCTCTACAACGAAAACCTTATAAATAAATGACTGTACATAATTTTTCTCTACAACGAAAACCTTATAAATAAATGACTGTACATCATTTTTCTCTACAACGAAAACCTTAGTGGCTGAATATGGAGCAGACAAGGGTTACGGTAATCATTCTATATGATAAAACATTACGTTTGTCACTTAAATTCGGATCTATTGCTGTAGTCACCTTTAAAAATAGATTATTATACCACAGCAAATAGTTGAAATAAATATTCAATTTTTGGATATCTACTGCCTCTATTTCGGTATATGTACAATTTATGATATATATTTATATTTAAAAAAGAAAAGAGTGTATATTCAACAAATATGGCACCGATCAGATCGAGATACTAAGTAAGGAACAGTTGATAGGAGTAATTGATACCTACAGCTAGCAGTCATAATGACTATGTTCAAAAGTTTTCTCTACAACGAAAACTTTAGTGGCTGAACATGGCGCAGACAAGTTCTAAGGTAGAGTCATTCGATATGATAAAACGTTACGTTTGTCACTTAAATTCGGATCTATTTATTGATATCGAATAATCGTAAGCCTTCAGGTGACTAAACAGAGACAAAAATGAGTAAAATGATTATCTTGAGATAGAAATTCGATAAGTGAAACTATAAAATTTAGGACAGTTTTAGGTTGGTCGGTTAGTTGGTTGGATTTGACGGCATGTCAACCTGTTGCATACTGACGTTTTCACAGTACCAAATCGATATAATGTTATATACCCTTTTCTTGCTTCTTACTCTGGTCGTATTTTCTTCTGGCTGGCTTTGCTATTCTGATCGTCTATCATCTTGGTCTGGTCTAGCGTCTGGTGTTGACTTGGTATATCTTCTAAGGTCTGGTCTTCTGTGGGATTTCTCCTTATCAGAAGCCCTGTGTTATTGTTAGTTTTTAGGTAATAAACACAAGACTTCGATTTACCTTGATGTTACTTTATTTCCAAATCCCCAACCCAGACATCTACGCAGATGACAGGATGCGCATAGAAATGCGACTTACACCTTCGAGCTCCTACCTGCTAACTGACTTAGACTTACTATATCCTTAAACCGGAAGACAGGGTCTTCCATGCCTTCCGCTTCTCACGATCCATCCCCGCAAGGCAAGGTGAGAGGGAGGTCAAGCGCCGTCACTCACTCTCAAGGCCATCAGCTGCACTAATCGCCATTATGATTTCTACACTACCTTATAAAAGTCTTAGGGGACCAATAATTATGTAACAAACCCTTTTTGGGTTATCTGATGCCGAAGACATTTTGTTTTATTCAATCTTGTTGGGTATTCATTTTCCTTCCAAACTCACAATTTCTTTAAACTAATTTTTTTATACCGAAGACGTTTTGTACTATTACTGCTTGATAGGTATTCAAAATGTTTTATATATACTAAATTTTTAATTTTTTTAACACATTTTTAAAAAACTCATTTTTCCTATTTAACCCATAAATGGAACCCAAACTTAGTAGACCTCCACATTCCCCAGAGCTCCAGAATTGAAATTTCATCATCAAATTGAGTTTAACGCCCTACCTAGAACACTAATACCCTCAGCCTCAGCCTCTGCCTTCTTGGCAATAGGGATGGGATAATCATATATGTGCTAGGAATTGACGTGACCAGCTGATTAATCGGAGGTGGCCACTTCGACCGCCCGTCTAGCCTAAGTAAGGGCCAAAGTAGTGTGTTGTACGTCATGAATTGCTCAGCCACTAGAGTTTCATCCTTAAGGATCCTTGAGTTTTATAATGAGAAAAAAATCTTCCTCGAGTGCTTTGCTACCTATAGGATTTGTCACTTACATTTCGCGATTTGTCACTTGCACTTAAACTTCGCAAGGTGTTAACTCGTAGCTAACACCCGTATTAGCTACGAAATGTGCAGTCAGTGTATTCTATAGCATCAGCCGTGGATGCACCAAATACATACGTGCCGTTAACAGATTTTTAAAACACAGAAGTTCATATGATTGCCCCAACCATAATGCTCTTATGGCAAGCCCCAACACTCTTCATCATATGAGTGCTAGAAGACGGTGGCTGAGGGTCTTCATGTCTTGGGAATGACGTTAATCTCTATCTGATGGTGAGGTTCCAGTTCTGGAGGTTTGGGGAATGTTGAGAACCCTTTCATCACCATTTCTCCCTGGTCCACTATGCACCAGAGTGGTAGTACCTGTTAGTGTCCCATGTATGGGTTAAATAGAAAAATGTGTTTATGAAAAAAAATTGAGTATCTATTTATGAAAAAAAATATTTCAAAATTTTGTCGGCATGACCCACTGAGATTGATATGCCGTAAAACAAACCAAACCAAACAGAATTTCAAACGCAAAATAAAAAGAGAATAATTTCTTTTCTGTTTGCAATCGAGAATTCATTGTTTGCTGCCATAATTTCTATATTTTGAGCAATTCTCACAAGAGTTTTACTCAAGGGAGTAATTATCATCAGAATGTGTAACACTTTTGTCCCTACAACTGATAATTAAAAAATCTTAAAATAGAAGTGATAGATTCTCCACATTGCTAAGATTTGGAAGAGATACTTGCATGCAAGTTTGGAATTTACTTCATGTTCAATTCATTATGTTACATAACCACATGGTCATGTTGCGGGTATATACACAATGCTCTCTTAGAGAGAGATAGACAGATACAGATACAAATGTGTTCCAGTTTTTAAAAATGATATTAATTGTGGAGGCTGGAAGGTGAAGAATTGATGGGAAATGTGTTATAGGCATTTTTCTGGCCAACTTTTTTAAAATTTGTGTGGAATTCGTGGATAAGTATAGCAAAGTTCAGGTCCCGAGTACTTTCGGCACTTCGAAGTGCCATCATCAGGGGTTTATATGTTCCAGTTTTTATAATATATATATATATATATATATATATATATTATATATATATATATATATATATATATATATATTTATATATATTATATATATATAGTATATATATATTATTTATATATGTATATATATATATATATATATATATATATATATATATATATATATATATATATACGCAGTTTAACGTAATACCCAGGACACTAAATATTTCGTAATCTGTGATCTAAACATAAATTATAGGCAAACGAACAATGTTTGAAATAAAAAAGAGAGTGTAATTATAAATATGTAACAAAACGAGATATTGGCTGCTGGCTGTCAGGTTTAACACGTCATTTGCATTATCTTTCATAGTGTAAAAAAAAGCATTATAATGAACCTATAGCTGAAGTTTTTTTTTTTGTTGCCCTGAGGAACTAAAATCTGCAAGTTAGAAAACTATCTCCATTGAATTTCATCTCAAAGACATTTTAATCAGAATCTTTTTTTTTTTTTTTTTAACTCGGACATCCTCATTAAATATGTCTGGAGGCTGTTTATTTCCTTCCGCAGAAAAATAATTTTTGTTAAGTGTCACTGTAAGAGGAATAATTATCGCCGTTTATTTGTCATTCGATCAAATTTCCATGAAAAAAAAAATGCTGGGAAAATTCTGTTGCAGTCGTTGTATTCCCAGTACTTGCGCCATTGGCATTTGGTGCTATTTCCTAAGCACAAATGACATTTGAACCCAAAAACATTTTTAAGTATGCTCCTAATAGAGAGTTATATATACTAGCAGGTTTATGCAGCCTCTGGGTGCAAGTATTTAATTTTTAATGTAATAAAATATTATAGTAATGCTAATGAAACTAATAAGAATGCAGAAAAAACATTTGAAGCAGTGGGGGGGGGGATAATCGAAAAATAGAACAAGTGAAACTTACTCTTCCATCACTTCCGTCTTTCATTGCTAATTATCCTAATTTAACTATTTAGTTAAACTAGGAAGTAAAGAATAAAATTACATTTATTTCTTCTTCTTAATTGATTTATTTTAAGATTTATCCTAAAGATATTCATTAAGTTCATATTCATTAAGTTATAACCAAACAATTAGAAATCAATGATACTAATGACATATTTATTAAAATCAAATTTTTAAAATCAATATGCAAATTAACAGGTATAAATACAATTACATGTTATTAGTATTAATAGTATTAATAGTGTTGACCATATATACATATGGTCAACAGTATTAATAAAACAATTTTATTAATAACTGAGGTTTAAATAAAAATAAAATCATGGGGAATATGACGTGAATAACTAAGGACATTGTGATTTGAGTAGTAATATAATTACGGTTACGGACAGATAAACACACAATCTCCATTAATATAATATATATATATATATTATATATTATATATATATATATATATTATATATATATATTATATATATATATATAATTAGAGAGTTTCATAATTAGCTTGAAGCATTGTGTATATATTGATTAGGAGGTTCATTTAGAAGGCTATCACAATGTAGGTGTAAAGAAAAAAAATAATACGGTAACAATGGTGTTGTGTGTTAACCTATATTTTATTCTTGAATTTTCGAGATAAAATCTCTTTTTCAAAGGATCACTGGAACTGAAGTAGTCTAGTTATGGCATTTCCTTTTAAATATATATATAAGGTTGTGTCAAAAAGTATCGAGATTTTTTTGGTGCTTTTTGACAAACCTTATATTCTAAAAAAAAAATAAACCTTCCATTCATTCTTCATTTCTATCTTGGTATTATACTGCTTTAAACTTGGTAATACATTTTTTGACATACTTGTATTCTGGAAAAAATTAATGAATAGAACGTTGTATTTTATTTTTCGGAATACAAGGTGTGTCAAGAAGTACAAAAAATCTCGATACATTTTTGACAAACCTTGTATAATATATTTTAAAGTTTAAGGTAGCTGGCATGGAATCAACACTGGTTACTGATAGTTTCTTGGCCGATAATCACATAAGCCGAAAAACCGTGAGTAAACCAGGTGTTGACTCCATATCCACACTACCTTAACTCGAATATGGAACATTTCTATAATGATATTCAGCTCTATCTCAAGTCGATGTTTTACTTGTTGAGAACTAAAATTTGAGATACGAGCTTGTTCAGATACGCTTATGTACATAAGTTCTCTAAAAACATTTTAAGTTCCAATTTATTACGTCAATGAAGAATATTGATCATAAATGAATAAACATTACAACACATAATTCATTACATCGTATTTTATTATGTTTTTTTTACAATGCAGTATGTAAATTGTGTGTATCAGAGTAGTAGTACTTCTTAGGATCTCATGTTAATGTTAAATAGAAGAAAAAAAGTTTTTGAAAAATAAATAAATTGATTTTTAAAATAAATAAATTGATTTTAATTAGAAAAATTGTATATTTTCTTATAATAAGAACTTACTTTAATATTTTCTTATTAAATTTGATATTTTCTTTCTTAAAAACAAACGTAACAAAATATTAGGGTGTGTTTTGAGGGTAGAACAGATAATGTGATTTGCGTTTATTTCAATAAAGGGATTTTATAGACGATGATATACTCGTATCTCTCTCTCTCTCTCTCTCTCTCTCTCTTCTCCTCTCTTAATACATAACGTTGAAATTTCCAACGGGCATGTATTATACCAACTAAGATTAACCGAAAACTCGATTTAATTTAACTGATGTAAGCCTGAAGAATCAATCTATGAAACTCGAGTAGGTTACTCATTTCCATTGTTAAAAATAAATTTTTTGTTAACAAATATATATATATGTATATAATATATATAATGGTGTGTGTGTGTGTAGTGTTTTGTGCGTATGTGTGTGTGTTTAGGGAAGATATGAATGCGTTTGTTGCAACTTAACACAAACCTACACAAACACCCTTGTCACAGCCCACTCCCACAACAAGAACAGGAGAGCTTTCATTCAGAACTGCCTGTGATGAAAAGGTACTTTATAGACGTGTTGTTCCAAAATGGCACATTAAATCCTACGCACACACACAGCACACACACACATAACACGCACGCAACACACGAGATATATATATACTATAATTATATAGTATAATATCTATATAGCGGTAGTATATACCTAACCAACCCCTCCCGCAACGAGCAGGAATTGTGAGACGTAGGTAATTTCTTGAAGCGGGCGGAAATTAGACCACGGGTTTCAATTCAAGAGTTTCCTCGCTCTACCAAGGTTAAAAAGCCCAGTCTGCCCATACTATTTCCCATCGTTGGAGGGGATGAGTAGGATTCATGACACATTTTCGCAAAGGAGTATTAGCGCGTAAGTGAAATACATGTACCGATACGGTCCAGGGGAATTTGAACTGCGAGGGCGACGAGTCGCATTGTCCTATGACTTTAAACCGATTACACCGCGTACAGCGGACGCTTCCTAAATAGTAGTCGGATTAATTTCATCACCTGTATTCCCATATATATTAATATATAGTATGTGAAATAGCGGTGGGAAATTAATCCGACAATATGAAGAAGGCAAAATATTTTTATTTTAAATATAGGACAACGCATTCTCAGGATGTTATGGAAGGGGGGAAACAATGATTATATGTTGTCACAATATCTTAAGTAGTATATGTACATCTATCATCCGGAACACTGATTAAGAAGTGAATCGTTTTATGTGAGGGAGAACCGAGAGAGAATACCGCTTAACACTTTCAGTGTAGTATTGTGACCCTCACAATAAAGACAGGTTACTTAAACATAAAGTAACTGAAATATGGTGACAAGTATACCGAAATGACGATGTAAGTATTGAAACCATGAAAATTGTTTCCCGGGAGTCGATAACATCATTTGTGTTTGTTTATAATTGTTTTTTTAAATAATTTTGCTTCTTTCATGCCGAGGAGATGTATATATACTATAGTTATATATATATATTATAGTAGATATATATGATTTATTTCGGTATGTGCGTTGGGTATTTGGATGGTTTTGAGGGCGTGTCCTACAATGGCACAGGTTGTAAAGCTTATTTCTTAATATTTCAATGGATCAGAGATACTCGAACTTCGGGAATTCTTCTGATGTATAGGATTGATTTCATACCGCTGAAATAGTTGAAGGATAAAGTAACAGGGCTTAACAAACATACATCATAGTTACCTTCGTGTTTTTCTTTACACTTGTCAAGTTTGTAACATAGCCTTCAAAACGCTAATCAAGGCAAACGCAATCATAAATCGACAATGGCTCGCAAGCAAAAGTTTACAAAACCCTGTTTATATATATAGTATTATATATATATATGTATTATAAGCTATATTATATATGAGGTGAAATAGGTATGGTCATTATAATCTAGTAGATATATAGTATATATTATTAAGCTATAAGATATTATAGTATATATATATATATACTATATATATATTAATAGTCTAGCAAATATATGCACAGCCTCCGGGTGCAAAGGTATTTACAGTTTTTGATTATAATAAAATATCATAGTAAATTAGAAAGGCTAATGAACACTTGACTAAGAATGCAGATAAAAGATTTTAGACAGGGGGGGGGTATACATCAAGAAAAATTGCAACCACACCCACTGTTGAGAAACTACTATTGACGTCAGTCATTTTCCATTGACTCGGGCCCCTCTTTCATTGGTCAAGTTTTCGCTTAGTTATTTTAACCTATTTAGTTAAAATAGGAAGTTAAAAGGAATTTAATATTGACAGGTTATTGTCTTTTTGTAAATAAATTATTCCTTTTAAGATTTTATCCACGGAGGAGATTTTTTGTTTATATTTCTTAAGATAAAGATCCAACCAATTAGAAAATCCATAATACTGCAAGCACATATTTATGTTAATAAAAATTTTGACTTCAATATTTGCAAATTTAGCCTTTTCGTTCAAACTGGTAAAACCGTCTTCTTGTATTGTATATATAAATAACATCATGGTCTATGTTTCCTTAGGTAACGTAGAGTTATGGTTTCAACAGTATTGAAATAATGTATATAGACAATAGTTTATTAACCTAACTGAAGGTACTTAAAGCCCCCAGGAATTATCTATTGGAGAATTTGACCAGTAAATGAATTAAAGGGAATGTCGTGAGCTGATGAGTAGTAATCGATAGTTTCGGTTACAGGGGATTCAGTAAAAATTCACACAACAAATTGGCTCTGCATTATACAATAGATATATAAATATATGTATTAGTAGTTGATAGGGCTATAAAGTTATATTATCAACTATGGTGGGAACTATATAAGATACCAAAAGTCCGACGAAGTCAAAATCTTCCTTACGGAACGAGTCGAGGTTTTTTTTTAAAACAACGTCATCTCGTCGCAGTTTGAGATGCGGCTCAATGTGTGCTCTTATTGGTTAGACGTCACGAGCAAGTTTAGTATTAAATAAAGAACAAAAAGAACCTTGAGAGAGAATTAGGCAGTTAGTAGGGTTGACTATTTCAGGGAGCTGTAGTACACAAAAATGTCCTAATTCTTCGTCGCCGGAAGCCATCCGACTCGAGGGCGCAGATCGAATCGAATGAATTCTTTATTTTTAAGGGCATTTGAAAAACAGATATTTTTTTTCGCGCCTTCCTTTTTCAAATTGTCCTGTCCTGCCTCAGATTGCCTGTAGAGTAGATATTATTTAAATGAGGAATGCAAAAAAATTAACCAACAAATAAAATAGGTAAGACAATTAGATAAAGGAAGCCATAGACATCTGACCGGCGGTTGGGTCAGTAATGTTGTTTAGGACGAGTTTTAACTGTTAAATGTCAATATAATTCAGATATTCAGAGGACATAATTTGCAGGTTAACGAGGTGGTGCAGGGTAGGATACACCTGTAAGCAGTTTATTGCCTGTTATTGGATGGGGACCTCTGGTTACTCAGGGTATTTAGTAGGTTTTTTACGTCTACATTTATTTTCGCTTTCTTTCCATATCGGTTTATGACCAGAACATACCACCGACGCACTACAGATACCTATACCATAACTTAATGACATATACATATAATATGGTGATACGACCCACACATACATACAGCGAAGACACACAGACATAATAATAATATATATGTTTAATCGCAAACTACTTTTTAAGAGGGGAACTGTGGTTCCTTGTTCTGGATAATGAGTCGCCAAGTCCTATAAATATGATCTGTTTAGTATAAGCGATGGGAACTTCAGTCCATTTATGGTCAAAAAAAAATCAATGCACTAAATATCATCAATACTTCCCAAAAAAGCTCTTGTTGGATTCAACTTTTTGGGTTTGTCACGTACACAATTAATTGATTCGTAGTTCTCATGCCTTTCGGATGTCTGAAGCAGAATTAATACAGCCAAGAAAGGCAAGTATTACGAAAAAAGAGACACGGCTAAAAAATACCGGCTTCAAGTCGGTGGGTGGGCGGCGCCACAGCGCGCACCTGTTAGGATCAATGGATCAGTAGATTGTTGTTTGTTTTTTTTGTTTGTTTTGTTTGTTGGGTTCTTTTTTTTTTCTTGGTTTCTTTTTTTCGTCTTGGTAAGAAATAGAAAAAGTCTGATTATTGCTTTTTTGTCTTTTCTGGTTAAGGTGAGAGTTGGGAGATGGGCGGCGAAGAAGAAGAAGGAAGAAGAAGAAGAAAGAAGAAGAAGAAGATGAAAGAAGAAGAAGAAGAAAGAAGAAGAAGAAAGAAGAAGAAACAACATGCATGACAAAATGTTGAATTCTAGCCCGGACAAGAGACTGTAAGGCAAGAAGAAAAAACTGATGCTGTGCTGCGCCTGTGATCGAACGTGACTCCTTTGTCTCGTACAAGAACAAAATAGGAATTAACATAGGGGTATAATGAAAACATTGTCTTTTTGAAGGAAAGAGAAGGTGATAACGGTATTGGGGAGGATAGTAAAAAAAAAGAGTAACTAAAGAAGAAATATGAAATAGAATAAAGACCGTTTCTAGTAACAAAAACAAGAACCCGATCTGTAAGGGAGATAACTTACAGCAATGGAAATTTACACAGTGTAAAACAAAAGAAAAAAACATGGTCACTTTCTATGGTGGTGCTCATTTTTAATCGCAAGTTCTGGACAAAATGGAGACAACTGTATCTTGTTTTTTGTTGAGATTAGGTCTGCAACTGTCCGCAGTCTATTACCATGTCGTGAGAAATAAATCCACACACGTGCAACGTTGGGCAGTCGCAAAGATCAGCCAATGATATTCGAAATATTCGAGAAACTTTCAGTTTTCGACATGATGGGTATGTTTTGTCAATTGAGTACTTAAGAAATGATAGTCTACTGGTAATTCATTGTCAAATCATCCAAGGGTCATGTAAGCACAGCCTCTTGCGAAATTTTTGCTGATAATTTTGGTACAGGTGGTAGACTAGATCTAAAGTTTAGACGATCCGCGTCCTAAGATAGGTGTAGCTTCCAATTCGTATAAAATTCGTCGAGTTTAATGGGTCGAGTTTTGAAAAACATCCGAAAAAAAAAATTTTGGGGGGGGGGCTACAAGAGAGAATGCGCGACATTTTTTGTATGCTTAGTTTGTTTTTTGATTTAAAATGTGTTTTCTTAACGAGCTCCCCATACTTCTAAAATTGTATCGACCCATATTCCGGCGATAGGCAAGACAAAGTTCATGGGTTAGTTCACTATTGATTTCGCCGTACCGAGGAAACACATAAATTAAAAAAAAGAAAAAAAATGGTTTGGAAGATGGGATGTTATTATGTGGCGTCATGGCGAAAGGGAGGCTACGGAACAAACACCGAGTGTTCAATTCCCTTGATCGAGAGGCTGGTTTTAGATATGCACTAGTAGTAGACGGTGGTGGTGGACTAGGTGCCCGGTGGGTAAATGTATAAATCCTAACGTGTGATGTGTATGGCTCGTGCCGTCCAATGTATCGGGTAAGATAGTGAGGGAGCAGGAATGGGCTCTTTACTCACATTTATGACTTTAGGGATAACCTCAGGTCTACGAGAAGGAAACAGCTGAATTCAGATTACCTGTTGTAAATCTCCACTTAAGATATTGATTCTTTCGTGTCCGCATCTTATGGCTCA
>CM042155.1:87094210-87107708 GCA_023376005.1 Doryteuthis pealeii | reverse complement strand
AGCGAATCTTCTAATCCATTTTTGTTGTTTACAATGACGCTTTCTACGGCAGCTGTCACCTCAGCTCTCCCGAACAACAATTGGTCTTAAAAATAAAATGCGTACTGAGTCACAAGTAATCCAAACATAAGTAATTATACAAAATATCCTAAAAAATTAACCATTTTTAATGCGACCTAATGCTCTTTTGTTTTTTACCTCCTGATCTATGCTGGATATACATTTATTATACTAACAATATGCTTAAGGTAGTAATACTATAATTATAGTATATATATAATGTATAATATATCTTATAACATTATGTTACTATACTATATATAATGGAGAATTGCGTTTGTCTGTCTAGTAACCGAACTTATAGTTACTCAACAAGTCATCAATTCCATTTTGTTATTTACATCACAATGCACTCCATGATATTTTATTTTCTATTCAAAGCCTCAATTATACAACCAAAATGTTTTACAGTCTATTAAACTGAAGTTACCATATCTACAACTAATAACCAGGCAGTCTTAGACTGACCTATATATAACAACACTAAATAGCGGTTTTACAGGATTAGTGGATAGGCTAATTGACCATATTATATTAAATTTTGAATTCAATAAATATGTGACTTGTGTCTCAATCTATTGCATTCTAACTATTTGTTTATTTTATGAATATAAGCAAAAAATCTCTCAATAAATCTTAAAAGGAAAGCCATTATCAACAAGACGAAATAACTGTAATATTTATTCTTTACTTCCTATTTTAACTAAATAGTTAAATTAGGAAAATTTTACACAATGAAGACGATTAATGGGAAAATGATGGAAATGTTAGTTAAAGTTGTTCTATTTTCAACCATACTCCCTCTGTTCCCAAATCGTTTTATCTGCATTTTTATTCAGTTTATTAGCCTTTTCTAATGTAATATATATTACCTATATTACAACAGTTAAATACTTGCATCCGAGGGTGCAAATATATTTAGCTCAGCCATATATATAAACAAGTTGCGCGCTCTGTATCTTCTGCGATATGTACGTGCTCGAACCATCATAACCCTGACAAACCCTCGATACAACCTCGTACACAACACACAAACACACACACACAACACATATATACTATACTAGTTCATAGGGATTGTTCCCAGAAGTACTACCACCATCCTTGTTTCAAGAAACACCTGTGTTGATTTTCAATTCACTGTTATTCGGAATAATATAATAAATTGCTTCAGATGAAGATAGAAAATTAATTGCCGACAATCAACTATCTTGATAGATAGTTATTTAAATAACTTAAAAGTGTTGTTTTCAAAAACCCTGGATAATACATGACTTCTGGACCCACCCCTAAGTATAATTATATATATTTTAGCGAGATAAGAAAGAGACCACGATATGAGGAGAAGAGACGAGAAGAGAGAGAGAGAGAGAGAGAGGAGATCAGAGTTGAGCAGAGATGAGATTAGTCTAGACTGTATGTAGTATTATGCTCAGAAAAAGTTGATGTCATTGAAGCATTAAAATCATTCATGCCACTTTTCAAATTCATATAATATTGAAAAGTACCAGAATTTTACTTTTTTAATTAAAAAGCTATATGCTCTTCCAAGTTTTGATTTTAAAAAATGACTACTCCCAACTCTCTTGGTTGGAGCTCTCTGAGGTAAAATTTCATAGTCGGTCACAAATTAGCTTAATGGCAAGTCTCTCAATAAATACGGATGTGGCTCAGTACCTTATATAATGTATATGAGTTAAAGAGTCTAGCGCCCTGCCTGAACAGTGCAGCTTAACATGCTCGTGCTATATCTCAGTCACGGTTCTACACCGGACGTAGCATGCTAAGTCTAGGCCACAATGCGGAAAAACTCGTGAGTTTATATCGAAAACCACTAGTGTATGTGCATCACACAGTATATATTGTATACATTCATATACATAGTATATATATATATATAATACAATATATACATATTATTATATATTATATTGTACTCGTATTAATATAGATATATATGTATGATCTTAATCATGTATGTGTAAATAGCATCTCATCGGCCCATGACAAGAAGGGTTTATGAGAGCAAACATTAACTCCATGACAAGGAAGTGAAATGAGGAATAGAGTGCTCATCAGACGACACAAGTCAACATCTTAATTCTACGGTAAAGGCAGGACGATACATGCTTCTCATTCGAAGAGGGACATTGCTGACTGACGAGAAACGGTCGAACTAGTCGAAAAAAAAAAGAGATAAGTGATCCACAGAGGAGCAGTTACATTTGATGAGTATAGATATCATGTTCCTTGTTGTAAATATAACATGTCATCAACTAACAACAAATGCATTACTTTTTTGACTATACACACACATCTCAACACACACATCCCAATACAAAAAAATAATATAATAATAATTATATTATTTATATATAAAAGTCGAGAAGTCGAGAGAGGGAGAGAGAGAGAGAGAGAGAGAGAGAGTAGTGCTAGAAATATATACTGCACTTTCTAGCGTTAAGGTATAGTTTTTAGGTCTACAATGATATACAATTCACAATTTCCATTCTCAATCCGAAGAAAAGCTGTCCGCCAACAAACCCTCACAGATGAATTACTTAGACATGTATGTTTCTAGAGCAAAGCATCATACCACTAACCCTTGGGCGTCCAAGCAATACCTTATGCTTAGTTTCTCGCTACATAACCATATACCAACCGAACTTGAAAAGCCAGTTCATAACATAACAGAAAAGACTAACAGAATAGCATATTTCAAAACGAAAATAGATTAACAAGAGAGAGGAGGATGATGCAGGGGAGAGGAGGAGAGAGAGAGAGAGAGGAGGGACGCGAGAGAGAGGAGAAAGCGAGAGAGATAGGAAGTACGTAGAGAGAGGGATCAGAAAAAAGCAGGGAGGGAAAGAGAGAGAGATTAGGGAGGGGTTGGCGAAGATAGGAGGGAGGTGGAGAAGAAGGGCAGATGGGTAAGCGGAGGGAAGAGGGGAGGTGCGAGCAGAATCAACAATAAGGAGAGAGGAGGGGCAGAGGGAGAGAGAAGGGCAGAGGAAGAAATAGAGGAAGAAGGGAGAGAGTTAATGCTTGGGCTTTATCGGGAGCGGAGGGAGGTGATGGAGATAAAATAAATGAGAGGGAGCAGTTATATTAGGAGGGAGAGACGAGAGAGAGAGATGAGAGAGAGAGAGATGAAGTTAGATCAAATAAGGACGGAGACTGAAGAGGGAGAAGGAGGAAGAGAGCGGGAGGGAGAGAGATAATGAACTGAGAGAGGGGAGAGAGCTGAGGGTAGAAGAGAGTAGAGACGTATCATATGGACGATGCTGGGCAGAGCAGAGAGAGAGAGAGACGAGAGAGAGAGAGCGAATGGTATAAAGAAGTAAACTCAGCAGTTTCTCTCTCTGAAAGAATTCGCTCTTTTCTAACCGTGGGATTTATTTCGTGCATATCAAACCTTGATTGGTTATTTAATGCCAAAGCCATCCAGCTAGAAGAACAGATATGTACTATTTAACCAAGCTGTTTTTTCTGGGTTACACACACACCACACACACACTACAACAGTTATATATCTCATAAACCTATATAATATAGTAATTACTATTTCTATATATATGCTATAGATATATAAATAAATGCATAGAGAATAAATTGAAAAGTATTATATGGCACATGAACAGGTGCCTCAATGCTAATAAAGCAGTGAGCAGATTATAAAATCAATATTAATGATTATGATGATTTGGACTCATAACTTTAATTTTCAATGTTATGCAATCCCCTTCATCTAAGATTATGCACTAACCATGAAAACTTTAAAGTTATATTAAAATAGTACATGTGGTATTTGCTTGAAGCATCTTCAAGTATGTTAATAATCATATAATGATTGATAGCCAAATTCCAATGCGTGATAAAACAACTAAACATCAAAAGATCTCTAATTTTCCTCACTCGATTAAAAGATACTTTGATCTCAGAGATAATATCAGAAATGACGTGCTTAAGTTTTTTTTTTGTGGTATTCTTTTTACTCTATTTTTTTCCCTCTCTTCTTTTTTCTTCTCCTTTTCTTTTTTTCTTCTATGTTCATAATGAAATGGCGAATAACCCTTGTCTGAAATGCTTTCCTCATTTTTTTGAATATCTGTGTGAAACGACATGTCTGAACCCTGCTACCTTTTCCCATATTGTCTGTGGATCCTTCCCGGATGAAATATTGCCAACCACTGCAGCCTAGTTGATTCAAATAAAAACCGTCCACAATAGAAAAAATCTCACATTAACGTTAGCTTGTTACCTTTTCTTTTTCCTCCTAATTTTTTTCTTATTTAAAATTTTTTTTTCCCTAGTCTCAAAAAATAAACACCTGTATTAAATCAGATGGAGCCCAGCGTCAAATTAAGTTATAAGTAAGATATACTTCAATTATATATTATGTAGATTAGAAAAAGAGAAAAAATTCTTAAAGAAAAAATAGTTCCCTATGAGATTTAAAAAAACAATTATTTAAATTATTTAAACAAAACCGTATGAGTCCAAATCACCCAATAAAAATACGCACCGATATACTCACATGCTACTTCAGATGTACTTACTTATTCATAGCAAAACTAATCATAATGACCACCACCCTTCCGATTGGCAAGTAATTATAATTCATTACATATTGTACCATAACTTATGAAATCCTCGGAATAAATTAGAAAAGGCTAATGCACAACTAAATAAAGAGCATAAAGATAAAAAAGATTTAGCAAACCAGAGGAGTATAAAAAAAAATGGAAAACATGTTCAACCCATTAGACATCCTATCACACGAGCTCAACTTACATGTCTTTATTGTTATTTTCTGCCAAAGTATCGAATAGCTCATCCTTACTTATTAACAGAGGGCAAAGGTAATTAAAGAACTCAAAATAATGACAGTTATTTTATCTTGTAATGAGATTTCATTTATAAGATTCCCCATTGAAGACAACACCTTTGCTATATTCATAAGATGAAACCCAAACAATACGAAATCCAATAATCACCAAGCACTACATTTATTAAAAAATCAAATGTTTAATCTAAACTAACTATGCGCAATAGCTTCCCGTCTCAACATGCTTAAAACCCGGTACTTTCTGTTAAAATATGAAAACTAAAGCATCTGCATGTTTCTAGTATGATGATAATATGTTAACAAGATCCACAAGAATCATTACAAATAATGTAACAGCATCTACATATTTATTAATAAATCGCAGGTTATAGCATAAAAAAAAACTCATGGAGAATGTGATGTAATATTAAGACGAATTGATGATTACGCAGACTTCCATAGGAATATAGGTTTCCGTTACCACGACAGAAAAACACACCAATCTCACCATCATAATACAGATGCTTTAGGTCATATACTCTAACATAGATCGCTACTCATCTTATCATATGTAACTAATAATGCATACTATCTAAGGCGGCCTCCATTCTTGCGTACTCATCTAATCATACAAACGTTCATACTAGTCAATATATCGCAAGAGCACCAACAAACAACAATCCTCAACGTCCACGCTGCTAGAAATGACACATATAGCGGCGGTCCACTGTTAACTGTCGACCTAGAGATCAATGTTTGTACTTGCTCTCACATCACTATTAACTTCTACGGTATATTCATTTCTAAACATTATGCCATTCGATCATTAGCGGCAACGTATGTATCAGCGACAAGTTTAAATCATATGTCATTGATTATTTATTCTATCTTACAAGAACAGTTGCTTTGCTAAAAACACCCTGGTGCAAAACAAGGACCAGAAAAGCTGCATAGAGCAACAACCACGGTACAGCTAATAACACTTGCAAAAAAATGTAATACAGGTAATATAATTTCCTGCGTTTAGCTCGTCTCATTCGTCTTGACCCTTTCCCTTTCTATCCTAGACATATAGACTATATATATATAACTCATTACTATACGTATATAATAGTATACTAACAATAATACAAATCACACCACCAACAAAACACTAAATACTATATATATATATATATAATAATAAGTATTATATTATATACACTATATCACAAATAATATTGATATGCCACTAATGGTGAACAGTAATAGAATTCTGCAGCTTTGAGTGCTGGCCAGACCCCTCACTAGCCCATTACCTCCCAGAGTCCACTACTCCTCCCAGATGGTAGCAGGCTTAGATCGCCACTTTATTGGGTAAAGCTAGAACAAAATGAGTTAGAAAAGGTCTTCACAATCAATCCGACTAACAAGTTAGTTCAATATATATAGTATCAGCCTAAATAATAACACTATTAATATATATTGCACATAGCTATATACTACTAAATATACATTCATCAGCTATGTAAGAATAACTTCTGACAATATACAACCTCACCACATTATAACGCTAAAACATATATATTACATGTATAACGTAATCTCATATATTTTGCTAGATAAAAGATTTTTGAAGAGCTAATTTACAAATGCAACTCTATGTTGTAGAAATTTTATTCAACTTTTCGTCTTTTTTTTTTTTTCCATCTAAAAAGACAAGGCCCCCCCAACAATATACCAAAAAAAACAAAAAGTTAGATACCTCAACACAACTTAATGCATGTAAATTTCCTCTCAAAACATCATTTATTACAATACAACACCAATTCTTCATCCACAGACTCATATTACTAGTATAAGAACAACAAACTTGTACATATTATCATGTTATTTGAGAAACACCTCAATCTCAGCTATGCCTGGCTACATTGTCTCCACATCCAGTCTATATTCGACTCGAACCGAATATCAAATTAAAGAGCAAACTTTGTACGTTAAACGCTAACCTCTCATATCGGTATTAGTAGTACTTACTTTAAAATATCTGACAATAATGCATAAGAAAGCATAAAATTGCGAGATACAAATAAGAAAGACTAAAATCAGATTTAGACTATGTGTTTAAAAAGAATTTGAATATCCAGATCAAGAAAGCGATACACTATAAACTCTCCGGCATGAATAACCCAAACATGGTTAACATGCCGTATAGACCGCCACCAAGCCAACAGAAAACCAAAAATAACCAACCAACCCTGGTACTAAGTGTTCATTAACCAGACCATTTGAATATAATCTGTGCATCGTGACCACCTGACACGTGTTGAACTCTACACTGTTAGATATGAATAGCATTCAAAATTTGCTAGAATCAAATCCACTTGACTGTTTTAGTTAATCGTTTAGACGTAAATACATCAAATAAAATACCTATGGGCCAAATCTCAAAGCATTGTTTTTAAGATGCGTTTATTAATATTCGTTTAAGGATGGTTTAATTTAGCGTTAAGTCATTTTGGAGCAAGTGTTTTGAGACATTTATTCATTTATATCTGGGAATGGTGTCCAATACTAAAATCGTGGTATTTCAGTGGAAATGTTGTCATATGGAGTAGTTTACTATAATCCAGAGATTTATTTGCGCCGTGGTTGTTAGGCTAAAAATTTTAAAAAAATGTTCACTCTGTTTCCAATATTGCTTTTGGCAACGAGTGCAATCTAGTAATTCTCATAGGAAGGAATGAAAAAAAAATCTTTCCTTTCTCTTGGACAGCAAATACTCGTATGTATTTATGATTAGCTGTTATAAAATTATCCTTACTCTGTCTAATAATTGTGGCAATGTTTCCTTGCGGCACATGAAGTTTAGTATTGTGAGTACTGTGATAACACTTTTTAAAAAGGTTAATATATCTATAGTGCATAATATCTATATGATATATATATATATATATTATATATATATATATATATATATATTATATAATTATGGACTCTCTCGTCGATTTCGACGCATGAGGGGATTTCAACACACACAATGAACACCCACAGTGGATTTGTTTATAGTGGTGAAGGCTGTGTGGACATCCACACTTTTTGGCACAGTCGATAGGAAATAATTGGTGCATCAAGGGTGTCACAACCCAATCAACGACCGCCTAGGAATTTTAATTTAGAGTTATCCTTCCTAGACTGGTTATTATCCAAGGTTGAAGGGTCAGTCTGCCCTACTATTAACCATAGCTGGAGGGAGAATATGTGGATTCATAACTTTCCCAAGGGTATTAAGGCTATGTGGAAATGCACACAGTTCGTATTATATTATAATGTATATATATATCTATATATATATATATATGAATGAACAAATATAAATAATGTTATTTGTTTATTCATTCATCTATCAGCTCTATCAAGATATTTAGCACCTTCTATACACTGTACGTAGGATTACTACTGCTTTTTCAATAGTGCCAACCAAAACACACTAATATATATATATATATATATATATATATTATATATATATATATTATATAATATATATATAAAATTATAATTATAGTATAGTGTTTATGGAAACAGCTGGTGGGCGATTGCTTCAATCCTTCAACGTTTGAAAATTAATCATAATAATGAAGCAGGGGTGTCTTATGTTATTTTAGTTTTCTTTTCAAACAGAAGGGATTGACCACGATAATATGTTGTAGCGCGGGAAACAACATGCTGTGAATGCGGTTTTTTTACGCCGAGCAAATTACAAATAGAACCTGCCTTTCTTAGCGGCTACGCAGGGGGTCTGGTTAATTGAGCTTTTAAAAAGTCAATCAACAACACAACACCACACACACACACATTAATATATATTATATATATATTTATATATAATATATATATATATATATATATATATATATAATGCATCTATGGTGAAGTTGCATTCTAATGGTGAAGTTACAATTCTGCAGATTTGTGGAGTGTGGAGTACCCTTCATAGCCATTACTCCCAGATCCACTTAGCTCGGAGTGGTAGTAGCTGTTACGATCCCATTTATTGGTTAAATAGTATGAAGCAATATATGTATAGTTGAATGAAGTGACAAATAAAAATTTTAGCTTTTATTCATTTATTTGGGAACGATATTACTACAATGGTTTCCTCTTAAAGCATTCATCAGGTAAACGAAATATTTAAAAAAAAAATCTCAATTTAAAAAAACAACGAACTATTTCGTTTACCTGATGAATGCTTTTAGCAGGAAACCATTGGTAGTAATATCGTTCCAAATAAATGAATGAAAGCTAAACTTTATCTGTCTCTTCATTCAACTATAACGCCTATCACAGATATTGAGCACTCTTCTAATAACACTGTACGTTGGATTACTATTCCTTTTTTTAGTATACTAGTATACTAGTGCCAACATACACATGGATATATATATATATATATAATATATAATATATATATATATATATATATATTATATCTATATATATAATATAATGATTTTGGATGTTTGTTTTTTAGAAACATTATTGAATAAAGTATATATTATTATTTATATTTTTGCTTGAAGGCAATTACAATGCGTATATCGTATAAAATTCGATAATTATAGAAAATAACCATGACAAGTGAATTTCGCAAATGATCCTGCGATGCTAGAACATCGTACAGTCTGTTTCAACTTTAAACTTTATATATATATATATATATATATATATATATATATATATATTGGTGAAATAAACTTTATATATACTAGCAAAAATATGCACCCTCCGGTGCAAGTATCTAAATTTTGATATAGTAAAATATCATGTTAAATCAGAAAGGCTAATTAAACAGAATAAGAATGCAGATAAAAGTATTTGGAACAGAGGGGGTATAATCGAAAAATAGAATAACTCTGAAACTAACTCTTCCATCATTTTCCATTACTCCCGTATTTCATTGGTAAATTTTCCTAATTCAATTATTTAGTTAAAATAGGAAGAAAAGGATAATGTTACAGTTATTTCTTCTTGTTAATGGATTCTTTTAAGATTTATCACCGAGATTTTTGCTCATATTCAATAAGATAAAACCAAACAATTAAAATTCAATAATACTAAGCATATATTTATTAAAATCAAATTTTTAAGATCAATATGCAAATTAGCCTTCCCATTCACACTGTAAACCACTATTTTATTGTATATATAAATACAATTGCATGTTATTTTTATGTAAATATGGTCAACAGTCTTAATGATGTAAAACAATTTTATTAATAATTGAGGTTTAAATAAAAAATAAAATCGGAGAGAATGTGATGTAAATAACGAAGGGAATTGTGACTAGTATAGTAATATAGTTTCGGTTACAGACAGACAAGCCCATAATCTCCATTATAATAAGATATATATATATATATATATATATATATATATATATATATATTGGTCGAAATAAATTTATAATGGATTTACGTGTTGAGTTCTTCCTTCCTTTCTATGATATATATATTATATATATATATATATATATATATATATATATATATATTTCTGGTTAACTGGAACCGGATAGGTTAGTTTGATAGCTTACCTGCTAAGAACGGAAGTAGTCAGTCACTGAGAAAGTTTTGTTTTTGTTGTATTATCTAAGAAATTTGAGATGGGAATCTAATTCGCGCTGAAGGTGGTCGAAAGCTTTGAAAATTACTTTCAAAGGGAGGGAAGTGTTTCTCTAGATGTTTGAGAATATCACACATATCATGTAAATTTAATATGCAAAATGGTGATCAGGAAAATCTCACAGCTTTTGATATACATTTTATCGAACGGGAGGAACTAAATTGTTCCATGCTTGTTAATTCATAAAAAGAAGTGTATAGTCTCATATATAAAACACGGTATATCAATATCAATTACTGCACCCAATTCTGCATGTAGATACATGCAGAATTGGTGCAGGAATGTTCAAGATCTAACTATATTAGATACCTCTGTTCAATATATATATATATATAATATATATATATATATAATATATATATATTCATTAATTAATTAACATTCAAAATTAGGTACGACTTCAATTAAGCACATATTCTCCCAAAAATTGTCGGCTAAAAAAAGCCATATCATAAACATATCGCATGTATTTACTTCTCATACTGTTGTGTAGAAGAAGTCACTATAGAAACCTACTTCTAAACAAAACGAAAAATCTAAAGAGAGTCCGGTTGGTGTAAGGGTTACGGTATTCGCCCGTTAGCTTGACTGTCAGGTTTCGAATCATGCACAAGGCAGTCTTCCTATCTATAGCTCTGCTGATGAGGCCTAATAGGCCGAAATGTACATACAGAGATTGATTTTTCTCGATTTTTAGCCTTACATTTGAATAGGTATGCCCACTAATTAATTAAATTATTAATTGAATTTCAAAATTAGGTACGACTTCAATTAAGCAATATTCTCCAAAATTGTCGGCTAAAAAAGGCCATATCATAAACACTCGCATGTGTATTTACTTCTCATATATATATATATATATATATATATATATATATATATATATATTATTTGGAAAAGGTGATTTACCGGTGAAGATGGTCACAATGGTTAGTTGATGCAAATTCAGAAAGGTAAGACAGCGATATAACAAATAAAAAGTGCTCAATACGTAGTAGAGCAAATTTATTGTAATACAGGTACAAGTGATAACCTACTCGAGTTTCACCATATAGATCTTTAGGGTTTAAATCCACTGGATTAATCAAGATATTGATTAATTGCAGTCGATTACACGAGTGTGTCTTTTGCGATAAACGGTTCGTTACGGATAGAATACCCGTAACGAACTCTCTCGAGTAGGTTATCACTTGTACCTGTATTACAATATATATATATATATATATATATATATTATATTATAATATGACTTTTAAAAGCTCATTTAACCAGATACACACATACACACAAGCACACACATACACAAGCACACACACACACACACACACACACACACACACACACATATATATATTTATATATATATATATATGCCTTTCTTAAATTAACTCTTACTACTAAGCAAATAAGCAATGATCATTTCCCCGGAAATTTGATCTCTCAGTGACCGTAAAATACATAAACATTCCTATGTACTTAATATAGTTAAAAAAAAACAAACACCAGTTCCCGCATCAGTTGTCAGTGGGCGAGGGGATAAGATATCAGACTACCATGCGGTCAGTCTGAGTTTGACCCTAGCTTTAATAGTTGTGTCTAGCCACACTGAAGAGGCGTGAAACGCTGAAACACGTCTGTGGATGACTTATTAATATATATATATGGAATATATGGAATATATGAATGGACAGTTTTTTTATGGAAAACTGTCCATTCTTTTCAAAAGTCAAACGCCTCTGAAGACGAATAACACCAAAAAAGTGTTATTCAGAAATCAATGGTAGGACCGACTTTATAATTATAAATAAATAAATAAAGCTCTTACATAAGTAATTGAGCCCTCTATAATCAATTCTCCAACAATAATAATAATTTAACCTATATATATATATATATATATATATATATATATATATATATAATCATGGAATGCACCATATAGATGCCCTGACCACATCGTCAGTGATGTCATTCCAAGATAATTAAGCGTTTCGGGTCTTGCAACATCATACACCTTCGCTTGTGTTGATTAATCACCAGCTTGTCGTCAGGGAACGAGGTATTAGCAGCTAATAAACCATACAACGGACTCTGAGGCGTTCTATCCCTCCAGCGGAACCTCCAACCAAATGCGTCTCCAAGCCATTCCTCTCTCTTTATATATATATATATTTGGGAGAATATGTGCTTAATTGAAGTCAAACCTAATTTTAAAAAAAAGTTAATTCATTAATAATTAATTAGGCGGGATTTAACTACTTAAATGTAAGGCTAAACAAATCGAGAAAAATCAATCTCTGTATGTACATTTCAGCCTATTAGGCCTCATCGGCTGAGCTATAGATACGAAGATCGCCTCGTGTGTGATTTGAAACCTGTCTGTCGGATCGACAAGCAAGCCTCTTACCCCTACACCAAACGGACCTCGCAGTTTTTCTTCGCTTTGTTTAAGAGGAATATGAGTACTACTACTACTTAGTAGTAGTACTCATATTCCTCTTAAGAGACTCCGCACGAACTTACGAGAACGTACACAAATATATATATTTGTGTTAGTGTTTGTGTTTGTGTGTGTGTGTGTGTGTGTGTGTGTTTGTGTTTCTCTCTCTATCTCTCATAGGATCATTCAATAAGTAGAGGCTATCTTTTTAAGTAGAGGTTATCTTTACATCCAATGTATTATTTTATACTGCATGTTACAAAGCGGCAGTCAAATCGCCTTATAAATGACATCCAAATAAATATCCATTATGCATAGCATCCTAAGTTTATTCGTCCACGTATCACCTTCGTGCGTGCACGATGTTAAAAGTAACACTTGGAGAAAAAATATTTTTCGGTGGTTGATTTTTTGTTATTATTTTTCCAGTCCAAGAGTATAATAAACATATGTTTGGACACTCTCTGAATGTTTCCGATATAGGATTTATGTGTTTGCATGATCAA
>CM042155.1:87029210-87086710 GCA_023376005.1 Doryteuthis pealeii | reverse complement strand
AAAAGTGAAGGAGGCATATCCACACTAAGCCTCTAAAATCGGTGTAACAATTCATGTACTTAGGTAGTAATATCTCATCCACAGAAAGCGATGTTAATACATGCTAGGAAAGGCATGGTCTGCCATAGACAGATTATCACTCATATGGAAATCAGATCTTACTGACAAATTAAAGCTACAATACTTCTAAGCCGTAGTTTTATCAGTGCTACTGTACGGTTGCACTACTTTGATCCTAAAGAAGCGCCTAAAAATAAGCAAGATGAAAGTTGCACAAGAAAACTGTCCTTATGGCAAGCCCCAAACCCATCTGACACCTATCACACAGACCATTCAAGTGAGGCAAACAAGACATGTTGGACACTTCTGGAGAAGTGGGGATGAACTCATAAGTGACGTTCTCCTGTGGAAGCCAGCATATGGGAACGACAGCATATGGGCCGTCCGCCAAAGATGTATATTGACCAACTCTACGTGGATACTGGTTGCTGCGCAGATGACCCCCAGAGGGAAATGACAAATTTATCAGTCATATAGAAATCCGATCTAACTTACAAATTAAAGCCACACTTCTTCAAAGCCGTAGTTGTATCAGTGCTACTGTAGAGTTGCACCACTTGGACTCTAACGAAATGCCTAAAAGATAAGCAAGATGGAAGTTGCACATGAATCCTGCATGCGATCTTAAAGAAATCGTGGAAACAACACCCTATAAGGAAGCAGCTGTATGGCCATCTAACACCTATCACACATTTGGGGACGGTTGACGAGAGATTGTCATGGATATCCGTGCTACTGACATGACATGATGATGATGATGATGACATTGTTTAATGACATTTTATTTCATTCATAAAAGCCGATGAATTGTTGACATTGGCACGCATAGGCCACGATAGACATGAAATGCTAGAGCAGCAATCGGTAAATTCGTTGTGAATATTGGCGCAGATATTGTAAAGAAAGATAAATTCCTCTAGCAGGATTTGAGCTGATAGGTTGGCACGGAACAAGACGAAGGCCATTGTGATCTTATTTGTTCCTTTGGTTTGCCGCCAAAAATTCAAACAACCCCGTTTCTCACAATCCTGCCTCCCGGTCTCATTTTTTCTCCTTCTTATCTTGACCGCATCTCTTGGCCCTTCGTCCTATTTAACGATTCACGCATTCACTAATCTGTCTGGTCAATCAGTTACTATGCTAAATCATCATTAGAAATGCTGCTCTCTATCAACGTCTCTAAGGGCAGGATAGGTGGTGGGGAAGGATCAATTGTTGGGTTTGTAGGAATTTGATTTTAAATCAATGCAGTCGTCACCAGGTCATAGACAACAATCTCAGTGCATTGATAGGAGTAATTGATACCTACAGCTAGCAACCATAATGACTATCTTCAGAAGTTTTCTCTACAACGAAAACTTTAGAGGCTGAATATGGTGCAGACAAGGTTTACGGTAGTTATTCTATATGATAAAACATTACGTTTGTCACTTAAGTTCGGATCTATTGCACTTTAAAAAATGAATTATTATATACAAAAATTTATTATACTAGGACATATAATCATTCAGTTTTTGGTTATTACACTGCGTCTATTTTGTTAAATTTATGATATATATTTATAATAACTTTATGATATATTTTTTAAGGATGAAATCAAGATACTAAGTCAGGAACGGGTGATAAGAGTAATTGATTCCTACAGCTAGTAGACATAATGACTATGTTCAGAAGTTTCCTCTACAACAAAAACTTTAGTGGCTGAATATGGGGGCAGACATGTTTTTTTCCTTCGATATGATAAAACGTTACTTTTGTCAATTAAATTCAGATCTATTGTTGTGGTCACTTTTAAAAAATAAATTATATATATATATATATATATATATATATATATATATATATATATACAAACAAACACACATATATATACACAAACACACACACATATATATATATATGTCAGTCATTCACAGGCACGTGTTTCGAAGTTTACTTCTCATCAGTGCGGCTCGACTTTTTAACAGCTACCTCTACCAAGGATTGAAACCCGATAGAATTTTTGTTTGCCAAGTTCCATATCCCTGCGGATATCAGCGGCTGTCAATCTAGGGCGAACAATTAATTGTTACATACTTTACGGCGGGGTGCTTTTACAATCACCAGTGAACTCAAATCTGTAAACAGACGGGTAACAGCTAATGCCAAACAGTGAAGTTACAATTAATGTCCCCCCACAGTTCTCAACCATGGGAGTGGGAAGCATATATATATATATATATAACTAGCTGAAATAATCATTCAGGTTTATGATACCTACAGGTAGCAGACAAGGGTTTTTTTGGTTTGTTTTTTTAAATATAAAAACGTTATTTTTATCAATTAAATTCGGATCTATTGTTGTAGTTACTTTAAATAAATAAATTATTTATATATAAGAAAGATAAATATATATTTTTTGTGTATATATTATATATATATATATATGTACGCACCACACACATATATATATACACACACACACACACACACACACACACAGACATATATATATACATACACACGCACACACAACACACAACACACACACACACGTATATATATATAATAGGAAGCGCGTGGTGTAATGGTTAAAGTCATAGGAAATGGACTCGTTGCACCGAGTTCAAATCCTGGACGCGGTAATTGCATTTCACTTAGCGCTAATACCCCTGGGAAAGGTATGAATTCTACTCTCCCTCCAGCTATGGGTAAATAGTAGGACTGACTGGGCTCTTTAACCTTGGTTAGGCAACCAGTCTAGGAGAAGGAAAACTCTGAATTCAAACCTGTTAAACTCCGCTTAAGAAATTGACCTTGTATCACATCCTGCTCGTGCGGAGGAGTTGGTATATATATATATATATATATATATATATATATATATATATATATATATATCAGTCATCCACAGGCTCGTGCTTCGAAATTTACTTCTCATCAGTGCGGCTCGACTTTTTAACAGGTCTGTATTGTCATATGTACAACAAATATGGCACCGATGAGATCGAGATACTAACTAAGGAAGTAATTGATACCTACAGCTTTGTTGAATATATGGCTATACACAACTCTTTTTTTAAGTCCCTATAAATGTACATCATAATGACTATGTTTAGAATTTTTCTCTACAACGAAAACTTTTAGTGGCTGAATATGGAGCAGACAAGAGTTACGGTAATCATTCTATATGATAAAACATTACGTTTGTCACTTAAATTCGGATCTATTGCTGTAGTCACTTTTAAAAAATAGATTATTATACCACAGCAAATAGTTGAAATAATCATATAGTTTTTGGATATTTACTGCGTCTATTTCGGTATATGTTCCATTCATGATACATATTTATATATAAGGACTTAAAAAAAGAAAAGAGTGTATATTCAACAAATATGGCACCGATCAGATCGAGATACTACGTGAGGAACAGTTGATAGGAGTAATTGATACCTACAGCTAGCAGTCATAATGACTATGTTCAAAAGTTTTCTCTACAACGAAAACTTTAGTGGCTGAACATGGCGCAGACAAGTTCTAAGGTAGAGTCATTCGATATGATAAAACGTTACGTTTGTCACTTAAATTCGGATCTATTTATTGATATCGAATAATCGTAAGCCTTCAGGTGACTAAACAGAGACAAAAATTGAGATAGAAATTCGATAAGTGAAACTATAAAATTTAGGACAGTTTTAGGTTGGTTGGTTAGTTGGTTGGATTTGACGGCATGTCAACCTGTTGCATACTGACGTTTTCACAGTACCAAATCGATATAATTTTATATACCCTTTTCTTACTTCTTACTCTGGTCGTCTTCTCTTCTGGCCGGCTTTGCTATTCTGATCGTCTATCATCTTGGTCTGGTCTAGCGTCTGGTGTTGACTTGGTATATCTTCTAAGGTCTGGTCTTCTGTGGAATTTCTCCTGATCAGAAGCCCTGTGTTATTGTTAGTTTTTAGGTAATAAACACAAGACTTCGATTTACCTTGATGTTACTTTATTTCTAAATCCCCAACCAGACATCTACGCAGATGACAGGATGCGCATAGAGATGCGACTTACACCTACGAGCTCCTACCTGCTAACTGACTTAAACTTACTATATCCTTAAACCGGAAGACAGGGTCTTCCATGCCTTCTGCTTCTCACGATCCATCCCCGCAAGGCAAGGTGAGAGGGAAGTCAAGTGCCCTCACTCACTCTCAAGGTCATCAGCTGCACTAATCGCCATTATGATTTCTACACTACCTTATAAAAGTCTTAGGGGACCAATAATTATGTAACAAACCCTTTTTGGGGTATCTGATGCCGAAGACATTTTGTTTTGTTCAATCTTGTTGGGTATTCAATTTTTTTCCTAAACTCACAATTTCTTTAAACCCATTTTTTAAGACGTTTTGTACTATTACTGCTTGGTATTCAAAATGTTTTATTTATACTAAATTTTTAATTTTTTAAAGCATTTTTAAAAAAACTCATTTTTCCTATTTAACCCATAAATGGAACCCAAACTTAGTAGACCTCCACTTTCCCCAGAGCTCCAGAATTGAAATTTCACCATCAAATTGAGTTTAACGCCCTACCTAGAACACTAATACCCTCAGCCTCTGCCTTCTTGGCAATAGGGATGGGATAATCATATATGTGCTAGGAATTGACGTCACCAGCTGATTAATCGGAGGTGCCAACTTCGACCGCCCGTCTAGCCTAAGTAAGGGCCAAAGTAGTGTGTTGTACGTCATGAATTGCTCAGACACTAGAGTTTCATCCTTAAGGATCCTTGAGTTTTATAATGAGAAAAAAATCTTCCTCGGGTGCTTTGCTACCTATAGGATTTGTCACTTACATTTCACGATTTGTCACTTGCACTTAAACTTCGCAAGGTGTTAACTCGTAGCTAACACCCGTATTAGCTACGAAATGTGCAGTCAGTGTATTCTATAGCATCAGCCGTGGATGCACCAAATACATGCGTGCCGTTAACAGATTTTTAAAACACAGAATTTCATATGATTGCCCCAACCATAATGCTCTTATGGCAAGCCCCAACACTCTTCATCATATGAGTGCTAGAAGGCGGTGGCTGAGGGTCTTCATGTCTTGGGAATGACGTTAATCTCTATCTGATGGTGAGGTTCCAGTTCGGGAGGTTTGGGGAATGTTGAGAACCCTTTCATCACCATTTCTCCCTGGTCCACTATGCACCAGAGTGGTAGTACCTGTTAGAGTCCCATAATGGTTAAATAGAAAAATGTGTTTATGAAAAAAAATTGAGTATCTATTTATGAAAAAAAATATTTCAAAATTTTGTCGCCATGACCCACTGAGGTTGATATGCCGTAAAAGAAACCAAATCAAACAGAATTTCAAACGCAAAATAAAAAGAGAATAATTTCTTTTCTGCTTGCAATCGAGAATTCATTGTTTGCTGCCATAATTTCTATATTTGAGCAATTCTCACAAGAGTTTTACTCAAGGGAGTAATTATCATCAGAATGTGTAACACTTTTGTCCCTACAACTGATAATTAAAAAATCTTAAAATAGAAGTGATAGATTCTCCACATTGCTAAGATTTGGAAGAGATACTTGCATGCAAGTTTGGAATTTACTTCATGTTCAATTCATTATGTTACATAACCACATGGTCATGTTGCGGGTATATACACAATGCTCTCTTAGAGAGAGATAGACAGATACAGATACAAATGTGTTCCAGTTTTTAAAAATGATATTAATGTGGAGGCTGGAAGGTGAAGAATTGATGGGAAATGTGTTATAGGCATTTTTCTGGCCAACTTTTTAAAATTTGGGTGGAATTCGTGGATAAGTCTAGCAAAGTTCAGGTCCGAGTACTTTCGACACTTCGAAGTGCCATCATCAGGGGTGATATGTTCCAGTTTATATATATATATATATATATATATATATATATATATATATATATATATATATACAGTTTATATATATGCAGTTTAATATATGCAGCTTATATATATATATATATATATATATATATATATATATATATATATATATATATATATATATATATATATATATATATATATATGCAGTTTAACGTAATACCCAGGACACTAAATATTTCGTAATCTGTGATCTAAACATAAATTATAGGCAAACGAACAATGTTTGAAATAAAAAAGAGAGTGTAATTATAAATATGTAACAAAACGAGATATTGGCTGCTGGCTGTCAGGTTTAACACGTCATTTGCATTATCTTTCATAGTGTAAAAAAAAAGCATTATAATGAACCTATAGCTGAAGTTTCTTTTTTTTTTTTTGTTGCCTTGAGGAACTAAAATCTGCAAGTTAGAAAACTATCTCCATTGAATTTCATCTCAAAGACATTTTAATCAGAATCTTTTTTTTTTAATTTTTTTTTTTTTTTAACTCGGACATCCTCATTAAAATATGTCTGGAGGCTGTTTATTTCCTTCCGCAGAAAAATAATTTTTGTTAAGTGTCACTGTAAGAGGAATAATTATCGCCGTTTATTTGTCATTCGATCAAATTTCCATGAAAAAAAAATTGCTGGGAAAATTCTGTTGCAGTCGTTGTATTCCCAGTACTTGCGCCATTGGCATTTGGTGCTATTTCCTAAGCACAAATGACATTTGAACCCAAAAACATTTTTAAGTATGCTCCTAATAGAGAGTTATATATACTAGCAAGTTTATGCAGCCTCTGGGTGCAAGTATTTAATTTTTAATGTAATAAAATATTATATTAAAGTAGAAATGCTAATGAAACTAAATAAGAATGCAGAAAAAAAAACATTTGAAGCAGTGGGGTGGGGGGTATAATCGAAAAATAGAACAAGTGAAACTTACTCTTCCATCACTTCCGTCTTTCATTGCTAAATTATCCTAATTTAACTATTTAGTTAAACTAGGAAGTAAAAAATAATATTACAGTTATTTCTTCTTCTTAATTGATTTATTTTAAGATTTATCCTCAAGATATTCATTAAGTTCATATTCATTAAGTTATAACCAAACAATTAGAAATCAATGATACTAATGACATATTTATTAAAATCAAATTTTTAAAATTAATATGCAAATTAACAGGTATAAATACAATTACATGTTATTAGTATTAATAGTATTAATAGTGCTGACCATATATACATATGGTCAACAGTATTAATAAAACAATGTTATTAATAACTGAGGTTTGAATAAAAATAAAATCATGGGGAATATGACGTGAATAACTAAGGGAATTGTGATTTGAGTAATAATATAATTTCGGTTACGGACATATACTCACAATCTCCATTATAATATATATATATATATATATATATATATATATATATATATATATATATATATATGTGTGTGTGTGTGTGTGTGTGTGTGTATATATATATATAAGAGAGAGTTTTATAATTTGCTTGAAGCATTGTGTATATATTGGTTAGGAGGTTCATTTAGAAGGCTATCACAATGCAGGTGTAAAAAAAAAAATACGGTAACAATAGTGTTGTGTGTTAACCTGTATTTTATTCTTAAATTTTCGAGATAAAATCTCTTTTTCAAAATATCACTGGAACTGAAGTAGTCTAGTTATGGCATTTCCTTTTAAATATATATATATATAAGGTGTGTCAAAAAGTATCGAGATTTTTTGGTGCTTTTTGACACACCTTATATTCTAAAAAAAAATAACCTTCCATTCATTCTTCATTTCTATCTTTGTATATACTGCTTTAAACTTGGTACATTTTCGACATACCTTGTATTCTGGAAAAAATTAATGAATAGAACGTTATTTTATTTTCGGAATACAAGGTGTGTCAAGAAGTACAAAAAATCTCGATACATTTTTGACAAACCTTGTATATATATTTAAGTTAAGGTAGCGTGGGCATGGAATCAACACTGGTTACTGATAGTTTCTTGCCGATAATCACATAGCCGAAAACCGTGAGTAAACCAGGTGTTGACTCCATATCCACACTACCTTAACTCAAATATGAACATTCTATAAATGATATTCAGCTCTATCTCAAGTCGATGTTTTACTTGTTGAGAACTAAAATTTGAGATACGAGCTTGTTTCAAATACGCTTATGTACATAAGTTCTCTAAAAACATTTAAGTATCCAAATTTATTACGTCAATGAAGAATATTGATCATAAATGAATAAACATTACAACACATAATTCATTACATCGTATTTTATTATGTTTTTATACAATGCAGTATATAATTGTGTGTATCAGAGTAGTAGTACTTCTTAGGATCTCATGTTAATGTTAAATAGAAGAAAAAAGTTTTGAAAAAATAAATAAATTGATTTTTAAAATAAATAAATTGATTTTAATTAGAAAAATTGTATATTTTCTTATATAAGAACTTACTTTAATATTTTCTTATTGAATTTGATAATATTTTCTTATTAAATTTGATATTTTCTTCTTAAAAACAAACGTAACAAAATATTAGGGTGTTTTGAGGGCTAGAACAGATTAATGTGATTTGCGTTTATTTCAATAAAGGGATTTTATAGACGATGATATACTCGTATCTCTCTCTCTCTCTCCCTCTCTCTCTCTAATACATGCCCGTTGAAATTCCAACGGGCATGTATTATACCAACTAAGATTAACCGAAAACTCGATTAATTTAACTGATGTAACCCTGAAGAATCAATCTATGAAACTCGAGTAGGTTACTCATTTCCATTGTTAAAATAAATTTTTGTTAACAAATATATATATATATATATATATAATTGTGTGTGTGTGTGTGTGTGTGTGTGTTTGTGCGTATGTGTGTGTGTTTAGGGAAGATATGATGCGTTTGTTGCAACTTACACAAACCTACACAAACACCCTCGTCACAGCCCACTCCCACAAGAACAGGAGAGCTTTCATTCAGAACTGCCTTGATGAAAAGGTACTATCCAAATGCACCATGAAATCCTACCAACACACACACACACACCACACACATACACACACACACATATATATATATATATATATATTTATGTGTATATATATATATATATATATATGGAAATACGGTGAGGCAATTAATCCGACAATATGAGAAGAAAATATTTTTTTAAATATAACAAACACAGGATGTTATGACAGGGGGAAACCATTTTATGTGTCAATACTTAAGCATTTCGGTATATTGTACCATCTTCAGGACACTGTTAAGTAATGTTTATGTGAGGGACAAAATACACTTAACATCTTTTATTTTGTCCCTCACATAAACATTACTTAACAGTGTCCTGAATATGGTACAATATACCGAAATGCTTAAGTATTGACACATAAAATTGTTCCCCATCATAACATTTTGTGTTTGTTATATTTTTAAAATATTTTCTTCTCATATATATATATATATTATATATATATATATATATATATATTTGGTATGTTTGTTGGTTTTGAAGGCTGTCACAATGCAAGTGTAAAGAAAAAAGAAGGTAACTATGATGTTGTTTGTTAACCTGTTACTTTATTCTTAATACTAGCAAATATATGCACCCTCCGGGTGCAAGTATTTAATTTAATGAAATATTATATTAAATTAGAAAAGCCAATGAAACTAAATAAGAATGCAGATAAAAAGATTTGAAACAGAGGGGGGTATAATCAAAAGATAAAATAACTGAAACATACTATTCCATCATTCCCGTCTTTCATTGCTAAATTTTCATAATTTAACTATTTACTTAAAATAGGAGGTAAAGAATAAATTCACAGTTATTTCTTCTTGCTAATGGATTTTTTAAAAGATTTATTCACGAGATTTTTGCTCATATTCATTAAGATAAAGCCAAACAATTAGAAATCATTAATACTAAGCAAATATTTATTAAAATCAAATGTTTGAAATTAATATGCAAATTAGCCTTCCTGTTCACACTGTAAACTGCTATATTATTGTATATATAAATACAGTTGCATATTATTAGTATGTAGATATGGTCAACAGTATTAATAATGTTAAACAATTTTATTAATAATTGAGGTTTAAATAAAAATAAAATCATGAAGAATGTAGCGTAAATAACTAAGGGAATTGTGACTTGAGTAGTAATATAGTTTCGGTTGCAGACTGAAAAACAAACAATCTCAATTATAATAAGATTTCAGGATCAGAAGAATACTCGAACTTCGGGAATTCTTCTGATGATAGGATTTTTCATCCTGAAATATTAAGAATAAAGTAACAGGTTAACAAACAACATCATAGTTACCTTCTTTTTTCTTTACACTTGCATTGTGATAGCTTTCAAAACCAACCAACATACCAATATAAACACAATGCTCCAAGCAAATGACAAAACCCTTTTATATATATATATATATATATATATATATATATATATATATATATATATATATATATATATATTATGCTATATATATATATATATATATATATATATATATATATTTATATATACTAGCAAATATATGCACCCTCCGGGTGCAAGTATTTAAGTTTTGATATAATAAAATATCATATTAAATTAGAAAGGCTAATGAAACTGACTAAGAATGCAGATAAAAAGATTTTAGACAAGGGGGTGGGTATAATCGAAAAATAGAACAACTTTGAAACTAACTATTCCATCATTTTCCATTACTCCTCTCTTTCATTGGTAAATTTTCCTAATTTAACTATTTAGTTAAAATAGGAAGTAAAGGATAATATTACAGTTATTTCTTCTTGTAAATAAATTTCTTTTAAGATTTATCCACGAGATTTTTGTTTATATTTCTTAAGATAAAACCAAACAATTAGAAATCAATAATACCAAGCACATATTTATTAAAATAAAATTTTGAATTTCAATATGCAAATTAGCCTTTTCGTTCAAACTGTAAACCGCTATTTTGTTGTATATATAAATACAATTGCATGTTATTAGTACGTAGATATGGTCAACAGTATTAATAATGTAAAACAATTTTTATTAATAACTGAAGGTTTAAAAATGAAATCATGGAGAATTTGACGTAAATAATTAAGGGAATTGTGACTTGAGTAGTAATATAGTTTCGGTTACAGACAGAAAAACACACAATCTCCATTATAGTAAGATATATATATATATATTAAGCTATATATATTATATATATATATAATCCAAAAGTCCAGAGAAGAAATCTTCCTTACGACATAGGTTTTTTTTAAAACAACTTGTCGCAGTTTGAGAGCTCAATGTGTGCTCTTATTGTTAGAGTCACAGAGCAAGTTTATATTTAAATAAAGAACAAAAGACTTAGAGATATTGCATTATAGACTATTTCAGGGAGCTTAGACAAAAATGTCTAATTCTCCCGACTCATCAGATGCGAATGATGAATTCTTTATTTTTAAGGCATTTGAAAACAGATTTTTTTTTTCCCTTCCTTTTAAAATTGTCCTGTCCTGCTCAGCTGTAGAGTAATAAAAATAGGAATAAAAATACAAATAATAGTAAACAATAATAAAACCAAAGACATCTGACCGCTTGTCAGTAATTTGTTAGGAGTTACTGTTAATTCAATTAATTCAGAATTCAGGGACACCCCTGTTCACTTATTTAGTAGTTTTTGTTTGACTTAATTTATTTTCCTTTCTTTCCATATCGCTTCAACTATACCCACCCCTACATACGTATACAAACTTATACATATACATACATATGCATACACACACATACATACACACACACATATATATATATATGGTTTAATCGAAACTACTTTTTAAGAGGGAACTGTGTTTCTTTCGATATGAGTCGCCAGTCTATGAAAATATATCTGTTATAATCCGATGGAACTCACGTCATGTTATGCAAAAAAAATCAAATGCAAAATATCATCAATCCAAAAAAGCTTTGTTGGATTCACTTTTTGGGTTTGTCACGACAATAATTGATTGTAGTTCTCTGCCTTTCGATGTTGAAAAGAATTAGATCAGCCAAGAATGGCAAACGCGAAAAAAGAGACAGGCTAAAAATAGCCGACTTCAAGTCTTGGTGCGGCCACAGCGCCACCAGGATCAATGGAATAGTTGTTGTTGTTTTTTTGTTTCTTGTTTGTTGGGTTCTTTTTTTTTCTTTTTTTTTTTTCGTTTGGTAAGATAAAAAGTCGATATTGCTTTTTGTCTTTCGTGTTAATGTTGAGAATGGGAGATGGGCGGAAGAAGAAGAAGAAGAAGAAGAAGAAGAAGAAGAAGAAAAAGAAGAAGAAGAAGAAGAAGAAGAAGAAACAACATCAGCCAAAATTGAATTCAGCAGCGACAAAGACTGTAAGGAAGAAGAAAAAAAAATGATGCTTCCTGCGCCTGTGATCACGTGACTTTGTCTCGTACAAGAACAAAATAAATAACATAGATAATAAAACATTCTTTTTAGGAAAGAAAGTGATACGGTATTGGGAGGATATAAAAAAAGAGAACAAAGAAAAATAGAATAGAATAAAGACCTTCTCTAAAAAAACAAGAACCTCTGTAAGGGAGATAACTTACAAGAAAATTAACATTAAAACAAAAGAAAAAAATCTGGTCTATTTCTATGGTGTGCTCATTTTAATGCATTTGGAAAAAAGGACAACTGTTCTGTTTTTGAGATATCTGCAGCTTCCCAGTCTACATTCGGAGAAAATCACACGTGACGTTGCAGTCCAGAGATCAGCCAATGATATTCGAAATATTCAGAAACAGTACTTAAGAATAAATCTACTGGGTAATTCCATGTCAAATCATCAAGGTCATGTCAACCACCCCTTCAATTTTTCTGAAATTTTGTACAGGTGTAGACTAGATTAAAGTTAGACAATCCCCCAAATATCAGCTTCCAATTCGAAAAATTCGCCGAGTTATGTCTATTTGAAACTCGAAAAATTTGATGAGGGGCGAGAAAAATGGCGACATTTTGTAATCTATTTTTTTCTTTAAAATGTGTTTCTAGAGCTCCCCTACTTCTAAAAATTGGTATCACCCAATCCCGGCCGGAAGACAAAGTCGGGGTTGAGTCAACTAGTGGATTTCGCCGTACCAGGAAAACATAATAAAAAAAGAAAAAAATGTTTGGAGGGATGGTTATTGTCGTAGGAAAGGGAGACGACACACCGAGTTCAATTCCATGACGAGGCTGTTTAAATATCACATAGTAACCCGTGGTAAATGTATCAATCCAACTATTATCCCTCAAGCTATGGGTAAATAGTAGGTCAGAATGGGCTCTTTAACCCTGACCAGGTAACCAGTCTAGGAGAAGGAACAATCTGAATTCAAAGCTGTTAAACTCCACTTAAAGATATTGACCTTGTGTCGCATCTTGCTCATGCGGAGAGGTTAGTATATATATATATATATATATATATATATATATATATGTATTATTATATATATATATATATATATATATATATTATATATATATATATATATATATATATATATATATATATATATATATATATATATATATATATATATATATTATTATGTATTTATATATATATATATATATATATATATATATATGTATTATATATATATATATATACGAAATGATATTATACCACATTCCACTCGTGCGGAGTGTTGGTAAAACTTCATAGATAGGGCTGTCGAAATAATCCCAAAGACTGGCAGAATTAGGGAAATCCTTTAGAATACTGAGAATACTCTTAGAGAAATATGCTGTTATTCAGGCTTCAGAAAAGGCCAACAGTTATTACAGGTATAAAAACTCATCAAGAGAAATGTGGTTGAAATTTGCTAGAATATTCTGAAGACTTCTGGAGACCTGTAAAGACTTGTTGTCTCTCAGCCTCCTGTAAAAAAACTACCAGCTAATAATAATAATAATAATAATAATAATAATAATAATAATAATAATAATAAAGAAAGAACTTGTCAACTGGTGGATTTTGCAGTACCAGCAGATCACAGGGTGAAGCTAAAGGAAAATGAAAAAATGGACAAATATCTGGACCTTGCCAGAGAACTGAAAAAGTTATGGAATATGAAAGTGAAAGTGATTCCAGTTGTAGTTGGTGCACTTGGAACAGTCCCAAAAGGATTGGAAAAGGGTCTGGAAAGTTTGGAAATCAGAGGAAGAATTGAAACCATTCAGAACACTGCACTACTGCAATCTGCCAAAATACTCAGACGAGTCCTGGAGACCTGAGGAGACTCGCTGTCACTCAGACTCCAGTGAAATACCATCAGCTAACACTGGTGTGAAAACTCAAAAGGAATAAATAATAATAATATTTAAAAAATAAATAAATAATATAATAAAAATATATGAAATTTATATAATCTTATTATAATGGAGATTGTGTGTTTTTCTGTCTGTAACCGAAACTATATTCCTACTCAAGTCACAATTCTCTTAGTTATTGACATCACATTCTCCATGATTTTATTTTTATCTAAACCTCAATTATTAATAAAATTGTCTTACATTATTAATACTGTTAACTATATCTATACTGACAACATGCAATTATATTTATATATACAACAAAATAGCGGTTTACAGTGTGAACGGGAAGGCTAATTTGCATATTAATATTAAAAAATCGAATTTAATAAATATGTGCTTAGTATTATTGATTTCTAACTGTTTGGTTTTATTTTAATGAATATAAGGAAACACCTCTTCAATGAATCTTAAATGAAATCCATTAACAAGATAAAATAACTGTCATTTTATTCTTTACTTCCTCTTTTAACTAAATACTTAAATTAGAAAAAATAACAATGAAAGACAAGAGTGATGGAAGAGTAGTTTCAGTTGTTCCATTTTTTATTATACTCCCTCTGTTTCAAATCTTTTATTATACTCCTCTGTTTCAAAATCTTTTTATCTGTATTCTTATTTAGTTTTCATTAGCCTTTCTAATTTAATACAATATTTTATTACATTAAAACTTAAATACTTGCACCCGGAGGGTGCATATATTTGCTAGTAATAATAATATAAATAACAATATATATAATAATATATATAGTATATATAATTGTATAATAATATATATAATGTATAAAAATAAATAAATAATATAATAAAATAAAATACAAATATGAATAAGAAATAATATAATATAATAAAGATATCCAAATACATCCAAATATATCAAATAATATCCAAATATGGGACTTTTTAAAAATTCTCTTTAATTTTGAGATACGAATGGGTCACCTAATCATGGTAAGAAGACCATACTTAGTATCAAACATCAAGAAAAATACGGTGGATTTTGCCGTTCCGGTGGACCACAGGAATAAAACTCAAAAATATGAAAATACTCGAACCTTGCAAGAGAACTGAAAAAAACTTTTGAGGGTGAATGTGATATCAATTGTTGTTGGTACCCTTTAAGGGCTTAGAAAAAAGACTGGCGAAATTTGAAATCAGAGGAAGAATTGAAACCCTGAAGACAATATAAGGGCTAAGGATACGTGGAGACTTGCTGTCACTTAGACAATTGTGAAAAACCATCTGTTAAAACTGGTGTGGAAATCTAGCAGGGAGTGAAATAATGATAATACTTTAGTCTCTATTTATGGAGGTTTTTGTTACCACCACGACAAAAAATATGTATTTGTGTGGAAAATAAGGTAATTAAAATAGTCTAACGTAAATAATAAATCCGCCCCCTCCCAATGTTTACCATTTAATAATAATAATAATAATAATAATAATAATAATAATAATAATAATGATAAAGTGGGCGTTTTCATTCAGGCTAAAAATAATAATGTGATTTTTTATGTTTATTTCTCTGTGTTTGTTTGAAATGCTAAATAAAAATAAATAAAACATCCTATAAACATTAAAGAAGAAAAAGAAAAGACACAATTGATAATTGTTTCATAAAAATATGAGCGCCGTCAAATAAAGGTAACATAAAAACATTATCAGGAATATTATATATATATATATATATATATATATGATAATACATTATATATATAATACATACATATATATATATATATATATATATATATATATATATATATATATATATATATATATATGACCACATTCTTATTTTGGGCTTCAATTATTTCAAGTGAAAAAACAAATTCTTTAAATCTGAAATATTAATCTTTAATTTTTTTCGTCTTCCTTTTCCTTTGTAAATATTTTCACACTTCAAAACAAGGAGGGTTCACCGTGGCGTAATGGCTAACGAACAGGACTACTAAACCGTAGTAAGCGAGTTCGAACTCCAATCACGCTATTACGCTTACTTTCAGACCAATATAATCGGAAAAATATGGGTTAAATGTTATCACTGCTGTTCTAAAAGGATGGCTTTGGTATTCAATAACCCGCCAAGGTTGATATGCCATTAAACGAAGAGACGAGACCAAACCAAACTCCAACACAAACGATAGCTGCTATCATGACACTAAACTACATCTGGTGGTGAGGCTCAAGTCCTGAGGGAGTGAGAATTCCAGCTCCACAACGAGTCGGGGTTGTATTACCAGTTAGTGTTCAATCTATAGGTTAAATTGACCTGTTTGATATAAATCCGCCTCCAATGTTTGTCAATCCTTCATGCGGAGGGATTGACAAAAACATCTACATAAGGTCTATGTAAGAACCTTTTCACAGGAGATTTTCAATTTCAATTTTTCATCCCACAGGTTATGGTAAGATCAATATATTAAGAGCAAATGAAGTTCAAAATAATGCTAAACAACAGATTCTGGTCTGTGCATATATATATATATATATATATATATATATATATATTATATATATATATATAAATATATAGGTATATATAAGAACAATTTTTTTTTGTGATGAAACAAAGAAAATACAGTGCTCAATCACAAATTGTGAGAGCTAATATTTATTTAATTTGCAGAGTTTTCACAGATCAATGTTCATTATAAACAGCTACCCAGGTTTCATGCCATGGGGCAATCATCAGTCCGTTGAGTAAGATCCCATGGTGTTTGTTGAAGATCTTTACTCGATGTCACATTCTGGACCGCAAATAACGTCGGTTACTTCTGCGGACGCTATTGTAGTTCGGATTTACTAAAAATAATTTTTTTCAAAATTTGCATTTTTTTGTAATAATGCCAACGAAGTTACCTCCCTTTATTCGTTAAAAATAGAAAATTTTTTATTTTGAAAAATTTTTTTTTAATTTTTTATTTTTAAATTAATTCCGTTTGATAAAGGATGTATATGTTTTCAAAAAAACATTTTTATATATATGGTAGAGTCTTTTAAATTTTTAAATTTAAATTAAATATATATAATTATATATATATATATATATATACAACAAAAATAAAAAATAATATACATTACTTTGTATTTTCCTCGTACCCCACTTGTACAAGGTCAGGCACAAAGGCCCTATTAATGTGTGACCGTCCACAAACCGAAGCTTATGGGTGGTGGGTGAAAAATTGCGTCGATTCCGTCGGCATTCCCCCTCAAGGGTGCGCCTCAGGCGCTGGGCAATAGAACCAGCCCTGCCCCATTAAATCTTTTTTTTGTTGCCTGGGGAGAAGGCCCCCTGCGATCGACGCCGTTAATTATAGCAATCCCCACCCGTTGGGCGGGGCTGCATTGGCTGCAGTTATTTCTTTCATTCTGAAAAGTCAGTGGTTCTTTCACTATTGTCCAAGAAACAGCAAGTCTCTTCAGGTTCTTAGTATTCTTTTGAGTATGCTATTGTCATGATGGTCTCAATTATTCCTCTGATTTTCAAATTCCTCCAGTCTTTTTTCTTGTTTAATGTTTATATGGTGTTTTATCTTTTCCATTTCAAACAAACACAGAAACAAACATAAAAATAAATTATTATTATTATTATTATTATTATTATTATTATTATTATTATTATTTATTAACGAATTGTGACGTCGATGATGACGTAGTGTTTGGTACAGACAGACACATAATTTCCATTATAATAATATTTAAACAAATATTATTATAATGGAAATTATAAGTTATATGGTTTCATGTAACTAATTATAATTCTTAGGTTTCAAGTCTTCCTAACATTAATAATTCTATTTAATAATAAGTAACTAGTTATATGGTTTCATGTAACTAATTATAATTCTTAGGTTTCAAGTCTTCCTAACATTAATAATTCTATTTACTAATAATTAACGAGTTATATGGTTTCATATAACTAACTATAATTCTTATGTTTCAAGTCTTCCTAACATTAATAATTCTATTTAATAATAAGTAACTAGTTATATGGTTTCATATAACTAATTATAATTCTTAGGTTTCAAGTCTTCCTAACATTAATAATTCTATTTACTAATAAGTATTTCTTTACACAGTTATATAGTTTCACGTATGCTTAACCAATATTAATAATACTTATAATATATTCAGAGTTATACGGTTTCAAGTAATCATTAGTGTTTGATAATAAATGCCACAGTCCAACACACCATACACTACGCTACAGAGACTTTCATCTTGGGAAATATTTGATATCAACGGATGGTTTTGGAACCAAAGCAGGCATCTTTACTGACCCAGGGAAAATAAAGATCACATGTCCTAAATTATAAAACCTGAGTTCGTGCATTATGTCCTATTTTGGGATCCAAATCGAGATTATGAGATCATTACAATGATCTCATTTTTGTATGCACGTGACAGTAACGCGGCAAAAAAAGGCGCATCTTAATGAGATTTTTGTTATCATGTGACAACCTTTCTTGGCACGCACAGTCTCATCGACTACGCGACTTCTCCCCCATTGCGATGACTCTTTTAAAAGGAAGAAGACTTCCAGTGTTGGTTGAAGCGGTAGAAACCACGAATCAGATTGATTGATCTCAACGACGTCTAACGTTTGGGGATATTTTATACCTAGAGATTAGGAAATCACGTATATTGGGCTTTTGATTTGCCTTTAATTGACTTTAACGGAATCTCAACCGGCCTAATGGCTGGAGGTTAGGAAATTGCGATCATTGTATGTAATTACTTGGGTAACCCTTCCGCCACGAGCAAGATGTAGCTCAATGTCAATATTTAAGTGGAGTTAAAATCGTGGGTGAGTTTGATATACTTTTCACGTATCTATGGGTAAATAATTGGGCATACTAGGCTGTTTAACCTTGGTATGGCAAACTCTGAATTCGAACCTTAAAAAAAACCTACTTTTAAAAATTGACTTTGTGTCGCATCCTGCTCGTGTGGAGATAACAGATACATATACGATACATATAAATTGACAATGATTGGTTGAGTTGGATTTTACGGCATCTCAACGCTTGTCGGATTATTTTATGCCGAATACGTTTTGTTTTATTCATTCTTGAATTATTTAAAAAAAATTTAAACTGAATTAAAAAAAAAATTTCACCTCATTTTCTTTATTTAACCCATAGGTGGTACCTTAACATGTACTACCACTCCAAAACTGACAATGTACAGTGTCCATGATACATCGTTGTGTTTATGGTCAAGATTGTTGGGGTATTTGGTCATCAGGGAATTCGTTTTGCTTTGTCCAAATATGTCGAGTTTTTACCTTTTCCCTGGGGTTGGTATGGGGGACGTCAGCTATTATGAAATATGGGTTACACAGATTCATATTCCTTTGAAAGATGTGTCTAAAAGTATCGATTGTTTTTGTGGTTTTTTACACACCTTGTATTCTGAAAAAAAATCCATTCATTAATTTTTATTCAGAATACAAGGTGTGTCATAAAAGTCCCAAGTTTACGGCTGTATTTACCAAGAGAGAAATGAATAATAAATGGAACGTTACTTTTTTCAGAATACAAGGTGCGTCAAAAAACTACCAAGTTTTAAGCTTTATTTACTAAGATAGAAATGTAGAATGAATAGAACATTATTTTTTCCAGAATACAAGGTGTGTCAAAAAAGTACCAAGTTTGAAGCTTTATTTACCAAGCTTGAAGTGTAGAATGAATCGAACGTTAATTTTTTCAGAATACAAGGTGTGTCATAAAAGTACCAAGTTTCAAGCTTCATTTACCAAGATATAAATGTAGAATGAATGGAATGTTAATTTTTTCAGAATACAAGGTGTGTCAAAAAAGTACAAAGTTTAAAGCTTTATTTAGCAAGATATAAATGTAGAATGAATGGAACGTTAATTTTTTTCAGAATACAAGGTGTGTCAAAAAAGTACCAAGTTTGAAGCTTTATTTACCAAGCTTGAAGTGTAGAATGAATAGAACGTTAATTTTTTTCAGAATACAAGGTGCGTCAAAGAAGTACCAAGTTTCAAGCTTTATTTACCAAGATAGAAATGTAGAATGAATGGAACGTTAATTGTTTTCAGAATACAAGGTGTGTCAAAAAAGTACAAAGTTTAAAGCTTCATTTACCAAGATATAAATGTAGAATGAATGGAACGTTAATTTTTTCAGAATACAAGGTGTGTCATAAAAGTAACAAGTTTAAAGCTTTATTTACCAAGATAGAAATGTAGAATGAATGGAACGTTAATTTTTTTCAGAATACAAGGTGTGTCAAAAAAGTACCAAGTTTAAAGCTTTATTTACCGAAATAGAAATGTAGACTGAATGGAACGTTAATTTTTTTCAGAATACAAGGTGCGTCAAAGAAGTACCAAGTTTCAAGCTTTATTTACCAAGATAGAAATGTAGAATGAATCGAACGTTAATTTTTTTCAGAATACAAGGTGTGTCATAAAAGTAACAAGTTTAAAGCTTTATTTACCAAAATAGAAATGTAGAATGAATAGAACATTATTTTTTCCAGAATACAAGGTGTGTCAAAAAAGTACCAAGTTTAAAGCTTTATTTACCGAAATAGAAATGTAGACTGAATGGAACGTTAATTTTTTTCAGAATACAAGGTGTGTCAAAAAAGTACCAAGTTTGAAGCTTTATTTACCAAGCTTGAAGTGTAGAATGAATAGAACGTTAATTTTTTCAGAATACAAGGTGTGTCAAAAAAAGTACCAAGTTTAAAGCTTTATTTACCGAGATAAAAATGTAGAATGAATGGAACGTTAATTTTTTTCAGAATACAAAGTGTGTCATAAAAGTAACAAGTTTAAAGCTTTATTTACCGAAATAGAAATGTAGACTGAATGGAACGTTAATTTTTTCCAGAATACAAGGTGTGTCAAAAAAGTACCAAGTTTAAAGCTTTATTTACCAAAATAGAAATGTAGAATGAATGGAACGTTATTTTTTTCAGAATACAAGGTGTGTCAAAAAGTACCAGGTTTAAAGCTTTATTTACCAAGATCGAAATGTAGAATGAATGGAACGTTAATTTTTTTCAGAATACAAGGTGTGTCAAAAAAGTACCAAGTTTCAAGCTTTATTTACCAAGATAGAAATGTAGAATGAATGGAACGTTAATTTTTTTCAGAATACAAGGTGTGTCAAAAAAGTAACAAGTTTAAAGCTTTATTTACCAAAATAGAAATGTAGAATGAATGGAACGTTAATTTTTTCAGATTACAAGGTGTGTCATAAAAGTAACAAGTTTAAAGCTTTATTTACCAAAATAGAAATGTCGAATGAATCGAACGTTAATTTTTTTCAGAATACAAGGTGTGTCATAAAAGTAACAAGTTTAAAGCTTTATTTACCAAGATATAAATGTAGAATGAATGGAACGTTAATTTTTTCCAGAATACAAGCTGTGTCAAAAAGTACAAAAGAAACCCAATACATTTTTGACACACCTTGTATATAGCACTGTATTCCTTTGACTGACAGTATAGCAGTGTAAAGGCTTTCTCTGCTCTTTTCTCTCTTGATTAGCTTCAGAAACTGACCCCCGCATTCACACCGTGACTCTATTGATTTGTTTTTATTAAATCGTAATGGCGTCATGTCTCCTGAGTTATCTGCGCGCTTTCACACCTAATTAAGGTGTTATGGAGAACAGAGGGACCAACAGGGTCACTAACGCTATCCTCATTACAAGTCCTGCTGTCCTTCCTACTAAGAAACACCATTATTTCTCATGTGTCTGATGCTTTAACAGTCTATTCAATGTGACTGGTCTTAAGTATGCCGCGAGGAAAGACCTTGTCAGGATTTCATGCTTGCTCTGAGGAAGACAATAACAGAGAATTCTTATCGAATAATGAAACCAGGATGCAGCTGTGCTGAAAAGCAGAAGACCGAAAGCCTTTTACTTGGAAACTACTTTAACATGACAAGAAATGTGACAGAATTTCACATGCACATACACAAAAAGATTTTAAAGGTCCCTCTCTCCCACCTCACACTTTCTCTCTCTCTCATCACTCTCACCCTCTCTCTTTCTACACACACACACACACACACACACACACACACATATATATATATATATATATATATATATAATATATATATATATATATATAAGTTGTCGGGTGGCCTAAATTGGGTATCAGCCAGACAGTGAGGGGGTATATCCACATTTCACTAGCGCTAAATAAAGGAGATTGTTTTCGCGGCTGAAGTGGAGCACCACATCTACCATCAGATTCCTGTGCTACTCATACGCTTAGTTGGCGACGACTAATATCGAACCCGGAACATTATCATACCGACTGAACTAAACTGGCCCCATATATATATATATATATATATATATATATATATATATATATATATATATATATATAGCACTCAATCAAATTAAATTTTTAACGTCTAGATTTATCATACATAGATTTCTTTATCATTCGTGGATCGTTTAAAAAAATGTAATATATGAACTGCAATATATATATTTATATATATATATTATATATATATATATATATATTATATACTATTGTATAGATTAAGTGCGTTAACAAGTAATGACAAATGCTTCTTTCATTAGGATACGGACTTATTGATACAGTATATGAGTCGTATACAATTTGCGTCTATAAGCCATTGGCATAGGTGCATATATAGACTCTTTCCACACACACACACACACACATACACACACACACATATATATATATATATATATATATATACATACACATAGACATACACATACTACTGGATATATACATATATGAAAAGACTATATACACACACACACACCACACACACACACACACACACCACACACACACATTATATATATATATATATATATATATATATATATATATATATACGTTGCTCGAAGGCCTCATTATAAGCAATTTGGGTAGGTGCTGGAATGCGATATCATAGTAAAAAAGTTCGAACTTTTGGACTATATCATTGCGAAAGGATATAGTTGGTTGGTTGGATTTTACGGCATGTCAATCCTTCGGTTATTTTATGCGTTTTTTTATGTTTTTTTCATTCTTGATGGTTACTGAATTTCTTAAAAACTCAATTTAACTAAAATGACAATATTCGTTCAACAATCGGTTCTGTGAGCTGAGTGTTGATAATACACGCATTTACAGTTACACCAACATTGATTGAATTGTTTTTATTTTGATTTAGGAAAAATAACATTTTACTTATGAGTTTTTAAACACCAGTTGAATTATATATTTTATTATATAATATATCCCACATTTGTGAAATATTGCTACATGCGGTGAGGTAACAGATTGATTTTTGAGAGAAAGTATTACGATTTCAGGTTTTAAATTGGAGGTTCGCAATTTTAATTGGTCTTCGGTCGAGATCGTGAAAGACAGCACTTGATAGTTTAGAAGTCTGAAGACTCCCCACTTCTGATATAAACTATCCAGACAATGCCACTCCAAGAGGACCGCTGTGGTATTGAGAAGACTTAATGTCATTCAATCTCCAGTATAAACCATCAGTTTTTGTTTATGTGAAAATTATGTAATAATAATAATAATAATAATAATAATAATAATAATAATAATAATAATAATAATAATAATAATAATAACAGACTGTAAACCATATACTCTGCGAATGTAGCACAACGAGAATACAACGAGAATACAACACTAGACACGACTGGGTTGGGAAGGTGATCCACTGGGAATTATGCAAAAATTAATCTCTTTCTTTCACTCTCTTTCACTGTTTTTCACACATTCTTTCACACTTTCTTATTCACTCGTTTACATTGTTACTTATTCCCTAATTCATTCCCCCTGAACAGCGTTCTCTCACTCTCAGCCGCAGCACATAGATAAACAAAAACAGACCCTCCCTAAAGACTTTAAGAAGAAACAACAAATTTCTCAGAGAAATACGTAGGCATCAAAAGGGAATATACACAAAGCCGAAAGTCAATAAAAAAGAGAAGGAATCAGTTCTTTTGCTCAAACATGAGAGAGAGAGAGAGAGAAGAGAGAGAGAGAGAGAGAGAGAGAGAGAGAGAGAGAAGGGGAGGGAGGGAGGGAGAGAGATGAAAGAGATAATAGGAAAGAAGAGAGAGAGGGAGAGAAAGAGTGACACGTATACATAGAGATAGTGGGGTATAGACAGAGTGTGACACACACACCTAGCAACACAGAGAGTGAGAGAGAGAGACAGAGAGATACACACACACATAAAGAGGGAGAGAGAGAGAGAGAGAGAGAAAGGGAAGAGAGAGAGAGAGGGGAGAAAGAGTGACACGCATACAGACAGAGAGTGACACACACAGCAACACAGAGATTGAGAGAGAGAGAGCAAAAGAGATACACACGCGCGCGACACACACCATAACACACCAGAGAGAGAGAGAGAGAGAGAGAGAGAGAGAGAGAGAGAGAGAGGAGAGAGAGAGAGAGAGAGAGAGAGAGGGGCGATAAAATCGATTATCTTATTTTGAAGGTGAACAAATCAAATAAAGCATCCAACGAGAATCGAAGTCTCAGAATTTCTCGAATAAATCAATTCTGAAAGTTTCCATCAGGTGTTTTATTTTCGTATCTTCTAGGCTCCAATATGGCGCATTGATAAAACATTTCAGAATTGGCCAAGCAAATGTTTCACCAAACAAATACTAATGAATAGCAATAAAATTGCAATGGGTGTAGTTTCATATCTAATCTCGAAAACAAAATTTAGCCAGACATTTCCATGGCATGACATATTTAGAAAATAGTTATAATTTGGGAAAGAGATATAATAATAATAATAATAATAATAATAATAATAATAATACTAATAATAATAATAATAAAAGGATGCCGCAAGGGAAAAAGATGTACACACGACTTACTGTATATAGACCAATACATTCTTAAGGAAGTAAAAAATAGACGGAAAATATTGCAATGGAGTGGAGCGATTGCAAAAAAAGCCTATGACATGGTCCACATACCTGGATTTTAGAATGTCTAAAAATGTACAAAATGTCCAACACATCATAACTTCATTGAAAAAAGCTATGGAAAACTGGAGAGTTCAATTAAAAGCCGGAGGACAATCCCTGGCAGAAGTAAAAATCCAAAGAGGTATTTTCCAAGGAGACTCATTATCACCACTACTGTTTATTATAGCAATTGATGCCACTCAATCATATACTTAAAAAATCTACAGGCTATGCTAGTAATAAAAGGGGTGAAAGAAAATTAATGGCCGGAATATCAAATCAGGACACTAATAAATCACTTGATGAAAATGAAAGTTACAAATACTTAGGAATTTTAGAAGCGGACAATATCAGGAAGAAGAAATGAAAGAAAAAGTTAAAAAAGAATACCCCAGGAGAACAAAAAATAAACACATAGAAACCAAACTCAACAGCAGAAATCTGATCAAAGAAATTAATACCTGGGCTGGACCATTCTTAAATCAAAAGAAGAACTCAGACAGATTGAACAAAGGACTAGAAAATTAATGACCATGCACAAGGCTCTACACCCAAGAGACGATAGAGATATCAAGAAAGAAAGGGGGAAGAGGTCTTGCTATCACAGAGGACTGCATAGAGGCCACAATCCAACAACTCGAAGACTACACAAAAAAGAGCAAATAAAATTACTTATGGCAGGCAAACATAGCATGTAACATATGGACAACCAGAAAAAAAACACAAACTAGAAAACAAAATGGGAAGAAAGACAATTATATGGACACTAAAACGACAAATCGAGAGGTCGCACATGAAAAGTCTTGGACATGGTTAAGAAAAGAAACCTGAAAAGGAAGACTGAATCACTAATAATTGCTGCACAAAATTATGCTATAAGGACAAACTATATCAAAGCAAAGTTGATAAGACCCAACAAAATAGTAAATGTAGACTACGCTGTATAGAGATGAACGGTAAACCATCTACTAAAGCGAATGTAGCAAACTAGGCACGACTGGGTTGGGAAGGTGATCCCATACAAGAAAATGGTATATGCATAAACCAGAATCTGTTCTTGAGAACGAAACGCATAAAATTCTCTGGGACTTTGAAATAAAAACGGATCACCTATCCCAGCAAGAAGACCAGACCTAGTATTGATAAACAAAAAAACTTGTCAACTGGTGGATTTTGTATTTCCAGCAGATCACAGGGTGAAGCTAAAGGAAAATGAAAAAATGGACAAATATCTGGACCTTTCCAGAGATCTGAAAAAGTTATGGAATATGGAAGTCAAATTGTAGTTGGTGCACTTGGAACGGTTCCAAAAGGATTGGAAAAGGGTTTGGAAAGTTTGGAAATCAGAGAAAGGATTGAAACCATTCAGATCATTGCACTGCTGCAATCTGCCAGAATACTCAGAAGAGTCCTGGAGACCTGGTGAGACTTGCTGTCACTCAGACTTCAGTGAAAGCCCATCAGCTAATGCTGATGTGAAAACTCAAAAAGAAGAAATCATAATAATAATAATAATAATAATAATATATATATATATATATATATATATATATATATATATATATATATATATATTTGTTATCATATACTCACCATCAAAAATAGATTGTTTCAAAGAAGCGTATTAGGTACTTATCATCAGGATAACTCGCCTTAGATAATGACTGCAAGTTTTGATACAGTTATATATAGAGATGCACTATTCTTGATAATACGCTGCTTTGAAATGGTAACAACGGCTTTTTTAATTGTATATATTTATATAATAAATATAACTCTTACACCTTTATTTTCTTTCTCCAACACCACACACACACACACACACACAACACACACACACACACCACACACACACATACACACACACATACATATATATATATTTGTGTGTGTGTTCATTAGTATATGACAATGAAATATGCGTTGTTGTTTTTCGTTTCCACATTTTGCTATTGTTTTACGTGAATGACGGAATCACCATTTTCCTGGGAGATGAATGTGTAGACGTGGTACGTATGAGTAGCCAGTCAGAAGCCCTGATCACCTTTTAGACTTTTTTCATTGGGGTTGGTTGAAGGAGCAAGTCTTCTCTGTGTGTGTATTCATATATAACTTGAAGGACGAATACGAGAATTGATTTTTTGCCAATCCACAAGAGTTCCTGGGAAAATTAGTTGATTGATGCATTACCTGAGCGGCTTGAGAGGCTGGATGCAAATGCTGGTACCCATATAGAATTTTAGATAAAAGTACATCATCTGATAATGACTGCAAGTTTTTATACAGAGATGCGCTAAGTTTTTATATAGAGATACGCTATTCTTGTGCGTGTAAATATAGCAGACTGTGCTTTTGAACCTTGGCAAGGTACTAGTTTTTTGGAGAAGGGAAAAATATATGTGTTCTCATATTCAGGTTTTGTAAAATATAATTCAGAAATAAACTATGAGATTTTCAAAATAGTGAATGGAGTTACTTTACAACAACCCTGTATACTTTTAGGTATTCCTATCTAATACAAATAATACACCCCCAGCTATGGGTTAAATAATATGCACACTGCTCTTCTGCTGCAAGAATCAACTTTTGTGGAGGTGCCCCCGCGTATAACGTTTAGCGTCGCAGGAATTGGACATGGCGACACGAGTTCACATCCTGGACAAGAACTGGTTACATTTTACCAAGGCCATTACATTAGTAAAGGTAATATTCCAACTATTCCCCCTCCAGCTATGGGTAAAATATAGCAGACTGTGATTTTTAACCTTGGCAAGACAACTAGTTTCGGAGAAGGAACACTCTGAATTTCAAACCTATTTGACACAAAAGTAAACCTTGTGTTCTATCCTGCTTGTGCGGAGGGGTTTGGTAATACATAGAAGAATGGCTTTGGATAACTAACCCAAATAGGTTTATATGCCATTAAAACCAAAAATAAAAACCTAATACAATAAAAAACAAAAGCAAAACAACAACAAAGGCAAAAACAACAATAAAAACAAAAAAACTAAACAACCGCAACAGAAATAAAAACCATCAACATAAAAAATATCAACAACAAACACAGAAATGAAAATAAACAAGGAAACAAAAAAGCAACAAAAACATAAAATTAAAACAATGATGTAAACAACTAAAAACAACAATAAACAGCTAAATCAACAATAAAAGCAACAATAAAAACTGTTATAACAACAACGGTTTTCATCTCCGTATTAAATCACTAGCTTTCAAAAAACTGGCTGTAGAAACGTTTTCCAAGACCTAATAGATGTTTGGAGTGATGTTATAAAACGTTAAACTCTCCGATATTGACGAAATTCGATTAATCTTTATAGTTTTTCTGAGAAACTTTTCCTCAAGTCGATTTTTGTCAACACTTAATGTTTTTTTTATTTTATTTTCACTCTTTCAAAGGGAAAGGCAATTTCTTCACTTATGAATAAAAATAGAAAACATTTATCATTTGAAGGGAATAAAAATAAAATAAAGAGTTATATAAAAATAATCATAAAACAAGAACAGAAATACAAAAAAGGATAGTGAGTAAATATATTGACATTTTGGACAATGGTCAGGGTAAAAATTTGAAGTACCAGTTCCGGTTAAATCAGCAAAGGGTAAGAGAGCGATGAGCCCGTTCAGTACTTAGATGAGTGACCATTGAGAACAGCATAATAAAAAACCGAAAGATTTTGACCACTTAACATACATTAGTTTGAATCTCATTCATAAAATATTTATTCGAATATACAACTTTCATAGGTGAATTTTAAGGAAATGTAGGCAAATTGAGTTCAAAAAAGGTTATAGACCTCAAGGTCATGTCAATAATAACTAAACGCACGTGCATATCGGAAATGTTTCTCACTAACGTATTCTAACAATCCCGCCACACACCGACTGCACCTCTGCAGAATCGTAAAATCCCCCCAAAGTAAAGTCGTCGGGGCGGCCTAAAGTCGGTATCAGCCAGTCAGCGAGGGAGTCTATCTCCTTTTCAATAGCGCTAGACCAAGGAGATTGTTTTTTAGCATCTGAGGTGGAGCGCCACACCTACCATCAGCTCCTTACTTTACCGCACAGATCCCTGTGCTACTCATACGCTGAGTTGGCGAGGGCCGGTATCGAACTAGGAACCTTGTGGTTTCTAGCCGAACGCTCTACCGACTGAGAAGGGACCCCTTATTGGCCGTGGCTGGCGACTCATGATGCTTAAGGACAGAATCCTGGTGGCTGAGTAATTCATGACATGCAACACTCCACAATGGCCCTTACTTTGGCTAGACAGACGGTCTCTCCGATCAATCGGCTGGTCACGTCAAACCCATATGTTCTTATACAAAACACATCACCCCTATTGTTTGTATACAAAACCCCGAACCCTTTTTATCATATATGGGATGATTAGCGGTGACTGAGGGTCTTAATGTCCTGGATATGACGTTAAACTCTATCTGATTTTAATGGAGATCAGGGGTAAAATAAATGGTTATTACATGCTTCTCCATCACCATTATTCGTAGATTCACTCACACCTGGAGTGGTAGTACCTGTTAGAGTTCCATGTATGGGTTTAATTAAAAAAAATGATTTAAATGTGTTTAAAAATTGAGTACCCATCAAGATCGAATAAAACAAAAAACGTCAATAGACCAATGGATTGACATGCCGTAAAAAGCAAGCAAGCAAGCAACCAACCAACCAACGTAAGTAAAATGAAACGTCTGATTAGTATATTGGTCACGTTGATATCGTTTGGAAAACCCATAAATCCTTCTTTATTTCCCTTTACCCCAGCTATGGAGCAAATAAAAGAGCGTATTGAACGCTTAAGCTTTCTTAAAGAGAAGGAGAAACTCTGTAATCAAAACCTGAATGGGTTGCCCGGAGAAGTGTGGGACATTTTGTGCGCGTGTCGCTATTCATACACGTCTCAGCCGGCAAACACCAAGCTGTGTTCACATATTTAAGTGGAACTGTTGGGAGATTCCATCACAACAGACCAGTGGCGTATGCTCCGCTTTAAAAATTGATCTTGTCTCTCGGGATGGAGGAGGTTGGGTAAACATCTGACCACTCTGGCCACTTAACATACATTAGCTTGAATCTCATTCATAAATGTATTCATATATCAACTCTGATATTTCATTGGTGAAATTTTAAGGGAACCCAGGTCAATTGAGTTCAAATAAAGGTTATTGACCACAAGGTCATATCATTAATAAATGGTTATTACATGCACGTGCATATCGGAAATGTTTTTCACCAATGTACTGCAACAATCTCGGCTGTTGTGGTCCACGTGTTTGCTGTATTTATCGAATTATGTAACCGAAAATACGTCACTGCTTACCCCAACATCTTTAATACATAGAATAAATCTTATTTATAAACTATGTCTCTATGAAGATCTGAATGAAATTTTCCTCATGATTTAGTGCGTTTAATATCTTGCAATAATAATAACCCGGTTTTTGCAGCGGGATTTCTGTAGAGACAGAGACAGAGATAGATAGAAAGAGAGACAGACAGACAGACAGGCAGACAGAGAGTCCATATATAAATTTCATTAAAAAATCCATAAAAGAAATTTCATTAACAAATTGTTGGGTCAGTAAAATCGTAATTCCTGTATATAGAGTGAGTGAGGTAGAGGCTCTCTGTGATTGGATATACCAATCACGTGATGATCCCAGAAGTTTAGGCGCAAAAATCCAGACAGACAGCAACTTTAAAATCTCCAAGAAATCACCCTAAGATACCAGATATCTTCTCCAACGCGCCGGTAAGTCCCTTGAACTCAACTTTATACACAGGAAGGACTTTATATTGTTATAATTGTTTCATGTGCCGGTTAATAAATTGTTAAAATTAAATTCATATTATTAATTCATTTACTTGTTGTTGTTAGCCTTAGAATTAAATGCTATTTAATAAAATAAAAGGTCTACATAATATATGGTGTGGTTAATTTGCATACAGGTTTTAAAAAAACCCGGGGTTAATAGATAATTACTTGGTGTCATTGATCTCTAATGTCATGGTTTTATTCACCGACGTATTAAAACTAATCCTATGAAGGATTTTATATATAAACCCATTAATATATAATAGAAATAGGTGTAATGATTTTATATACGTTCTTATTCAATTTCGTTAGTCTTTCTAATTTGATAAATTTCATTACATTAAAATTTAAATAATGTCGCCCGGAGGGCACATATTCTTGCTAGGAACATTTATATAAAAGACTGCTGTAGAAACAGACAAATATTCAACATATCTACCATCTTGATTAAATCCTTAAAAATGACCAATAATAATGAAAATAACTCTTCGTTGATTTATATACAAAATCTAATAAAAATTTGAGATTATATGAAAATTTTGAGAACATATAAAATGCAAACAGTCTCGTCCAGGATTTGAAATCATTTCGTCGAGTCGATTTCCTTAAAACGATAAGTGTTATGACATGCAGGCTTCTTAAAATAAACAAACTAGCAATAACAAGAAAGTAAATATACAGAAAGAATTTGAGTGGTATTACCTGTTGGGGTCCCATCTATGGGTTAAATAGAAAACAATGTGTTTAGAAAAACTGAGTTTTAAAAATTGAATTTGAAAAAATCTTTAATATCCATCAAGAATGAATAGAACAAAATATCTTTGGCCTAAAATAACTCAACAAGGATTGACATGCGTAAAATCCAAAAACCAACCAAACAACCAACCAACAGAAAATTCTGAATAATTCAATAGGAATTTTGTCAAATAACATTTGAAACAGCGGGTCCGGCTAGCTTAGGAAAGTTAAGCACAATGACCATGTTTTCAGTTATTTATGTGGGTATACAATTTAAGAACGGCAATATACGGAAGATAAATCGAAGCCTCTAATTAGTACATTGTTCACATATATGTTAATATATACTTTGGAAACCCAGAATCCTTCCGCTAGAGTTCTGGGCAGTGTGTTGTACCCCTTCATCACCATTTCTCACATGTCTACTCTGACCCGGGTGGTAATACCTGTTAGGGTTCCCATACATGGGTTAAATAGATACAATTAGTTAAAAATTGTGTTTAAAGAAGATGGTTTGGTTTGGTTTGTTTTGTTTTACGGCATATCAACCTCAGTGGGTCATTTAATGCCGATAATGCTTTGAAATAAATCAATTCTTAATGGATAATACAATTTTTTTATGAATACATTTTTCTATTTAACCCTTGATGGGACCCTAACAGGTACTACCACTCCGGGTCAGAGTGGACCAGGGAACAATGGTGATGAAGGGGTGCTCCACATTCCCCAAACCTCCAAAACTGGAACCTCACCATCAGATAGAGTTTAACGTCATTCCCAGGACATGTAGACCCACAGCCACCGCCTTCTAGCAGCTATATGATAAAAAGGGATTGGGACTTGCCATAAGAGCAATAGGGTTGGGAAAATCATATAGGTTCTAGGGCTTGACGTGACCAGCCGATTGATCGGAGGGGGCCTCTCCGACCGCCCGCTAGCCCAAGAATAGGGCCAATGTGGAGTATTGCACGTCATGACTGCTCATCCACCTGGGATCTATCCTTAAGCATCACGGGTCGCCACCCAGGCCAACAGTGGCCCCATTGGGGAGTCTTACCCGTTGCAGAGGTGCAGTCGGTGCATTCTAACACCCCAGCCGACAGGGCTATTGAAGAAGAGTCTCTTTCACCACAGCCGACCCTATCGGCGAGAAAAGATGCAAAATGCCTCGACAGAAAATGGAGGAAACACGCATGAAGACACACTTGGAAAAAAAAATGTGACTGACAAATAAAGATAGAACAAGGACAGACGAACACAATTCAGAAGGATATATAGAGATAAAAGCTGTTTTCACTTCGATATCGTTATAATAAAATTCATACACAAGTGTTTGTGTATTATTACTTCTAGCTAATATGTAGTACTTTTTCCTCATTCTCGTCTGATATTATTTCTCTTTCTGTTCTTTCTTCTTTTTTTTCTTCCCTTGGGTTATTTCTTTCTTTCTCTTCTTTCTCTCGCTCTCTCTCCCTCTCCTCTCTTTATATATATTATTATATATTATATATATACACAATATTATGTGTTATATAGGTGTCACTCACTATACATGTTATAGATGTTGTATATATATATATATATATAATATATAATTTATGCGAATATGGGTGTCTCTCTCATATAGGTGTAAATATACATTTATCTTCGATATCTGTAATGTATCCTATATCTGTATCTGTATCTGTATCTGTATAATATATATATAATATATATATATAACCGTATTTTCAGTTTATATAGTATGATAAATAGTTACATATTGCATATATATATAATATATATATAAATATATGTACGTAGTATATATATACTGTACTTTCAGTAAATATATGTGTGTGTGTATACACACACACACACACACACACACACACACCATATATATATATTATAATATATAATATATTATATATTATAGCTTGCGTCTTCCATTACTGGTCTGTTAAACGTCATATTGTTCTCAAAATGTTGTATCATCAAGAAGATTATTTGTCTCTCCAGTTTTTTTCTTTATTCTTATCCCCTCTCTCGCTCCCTCCCTCCCTCCCCCTCTCTCTCTCTCCTTCTTCTCTCTCTCCTCTCTCTCTCTCTCTCTCTCTTCATCTTCCTCTCCGCTCTGTCACAGAACTGGTAAATCCTGACTGTATCCCGTAAATGGGATTTTAGTGATATGACACTAATTCTGGTTGCGAACATGACATGCAAAACTCCACTTGTCCCTACTGGCAAAACAGAAGTCGCAAGGCCCCCTCAGATCAATCGGTTGATCATCAACCCTAGCCCCTGTATGATGTCCCATCATGCTTAATGAACACCCTATCGCATTTCATAAAAATGATCTAGAACAGGTTTTATCCTGGTATGACGTTAAATGCCAATCTAGTGAAGAGTTCCAATTCTGAGCTCAGGGAAAGTAGAAGTATCTCATTTATCGCCATTTACTCCCAGATCCACTTCATTCGGAGAAAGAAATAGATCCTGTAGCCCATCACGGGTAAATAGACAAAATGATTTTATTTTAGAGTTTTTTTAAATTGATTTTGAATATCCAAACAGAATTAATTAAAACAAAACACTTTGGCATAAAATAACCCAACAAAGGTTACATACGTAAAAATAAGTTAAAAACTATAAAAATTTGTAAACTTTCTCTGTGAGGTGCCTATTAAAACGTCAAAATCCGAGACCCCTGATATACTGCTTAATCACACTGGCCAACAAATACCTGACCATAAATGATATGAACGAAGAAGCAAAAAATTTTGAAAAAAAAAAAAGCCAAAAAGACGGCAAGTGCTTGATAACCGAAGTTAATTGTCAGGACAGAACATCGGACCAACGAGAAATGTCATGCCGAAAATATTGTATGTACAGTTCACTTACTTTTCACTCTGTCACTGAACACTCTCATTTTCGTAAAAAGTAAAATAGCTGGACAAATAAAAGATTGCCATACCATTTTTATAATGAGTAAGATAGAATATAAATACTATATATTGTTGTGTGTGGTGTGGGTGTGTGTCGTTGAATATACACATATACACAGCACACACCACACATACATATAGATAACGACTCTATTATATAATATTCATTTTGTATGTCAGTATATGAACATATACATAATATTTAATAATAATATATATATATATATATATATATAATATATATATATTATTAAAAATATGTAAATATAACATATATATATATAGTTTGCGTATATGTATATATATTTATATGCGCATATATATTATAGTATATGTAATGCGAATATATATATATATCACGCTACATAAAAAAACGGACGAGTGCAAATGAATATATACAATTCGTGGATATAATATATCAATAGTATATTATATATTATAATATGTATTATATATAAGTGCACTTACACACATACCACACATTATATGTATATTATAATAATATATTAATATATATATATACTATAACCAATAGTTATATATGTTCTAATGCATAATTATAATAATTATGGACAAGAAAATAAATTAATAATAATATTTCATTTAGAAATATGTTCAAATAATAATATTACTTATTACTGTTATTAAACGAATATATTCTAAACATTTGTGAGTCATGAATGATGTATATATGATATTTTATATCTATGAGCGATATTTGATAATCTCTCGATAATGTATGGATGTATATATTGAGTTTTTGTATAATGTATTATATATATTTGAGTATTGTTTTAAATATAGTATAATATAATATACATTATATATATATGTGTGTCTGGTGTTGTGTATTGAAGTTGTTTTATATATATTATATAATAAATATATTATATATATATTGTTGCGTATAAGTTGTTATTATATCGCTAATATATATATATATATATATATATATAGCGTATAAATTAAATATATATATATAATAAATATATATATATAATATATATATAATATATATATATATATATACATACAAGTATATATGTGACATAGATATGTGTATATGTACTCCATATAAATATAATATATATATAATATATATAATATCATAATATAAATATAATAATATGTTGTATGCATGTAGAAATAATGTGTTAGTAATATAGCATATATATTGCTGTTTATTAATATTATAATATATATAGCATTGGTGGGTATTATGTGTAGTTGTTCAGTATCTGTATAATAAATATATATATGGTACGTGTATATATGTATATAATATACATATAATATGCATAATATATATATTTATATAATCCCATTGTATACTATTATAATATATGATATGATACATTTATGTATATGTTTCATTTTTATATTCAATACACACATATTATCTTCATTACTAAAAGGTTATTTCACTTTACACGAGACAGGCAATATACACAACACATATGTAAAAACAACACACACGAGCATATATTAGGTGCGTCATTAGAATCTAAGCCTGCCAACGAAATTATTTGTGAATTTTTGACTTTATATAAAAGGTGTCTTACGGGAATAGGCACATCGTTGGTGGTGCCACAGTCTAGATTAATCCGTGATAAAACAAATACAAAGTGCTCCAATACAAATAGAGCAAATTTATTGAGAAATGGTACAATATAAAAAAAACCTACTCGAGTTTCATCCTAGAATCATCAGGTAAATCATGATTAATCTATTCTTCTTTTTTTTATCAAACTACCTAGTTTGGTTTTTAAGAATTTTTCTTCTTTTATTTTTCGTTTTTTTTTGTCGTTATTTTTTGGGTATTTTTCATTTTACTGTGATTTGTAGTATTTTTTAAGCATTTTTTGTTTATATCATTCGTAATTTTGAACAAGCTACCTTATCATTTTTATTTTATTCTTTCCTTATTTTTATTTTCATTCAATAATCTACATATTCGGTTTAATTTTTTACTCTTCAATTAAGTCTTAAATATTTCCTCTATTTCAGCTCCTTTCAGTCTTTCATTTAAACCCCTTTCTTTAAGAATTTTGTCTGCTCTCTCCTCTACCGCTCCTTCATACTCTCTACTCTCTCTCCACACTCATCCTACTCTATCTTCTTCTCTTACATACATATCTGTAATGCCACATCGTGAATATATGTACGATGTGTTATTTTATTCATTGTTAACCTTTAGAATGTCATCTCTGAACATTCATACTTTATAGTACAATTAATCAACATTGATTTATTTTACTGATGAGTCTATTTATCCCTGGCAACTCTCTCTCTCTCTCTCTCTCTCTCTCTCTCTCTCTCTCTCTCTCCTCTCTCACTCTCTCGTCTCTGTCTCTGGCTCTGTCTCTCCACTCTCATCTCTTCACACACACCAAGCACAACATTCACTCAACTCTTTCTTAGAGAAAAAAAGAAGTAGTGATAGTGCTTCTACTATACATTCTTATGCATCAACCTTATTCTAAAATCTGATAATCTTCCGCATTACTTCTCTCTCTCTCTTACTCTCTCTCATCTCTCTCTCTCAATCTCTCATCTCTCCCTCTATCCATTCGAATGCATAACCTTATCTAAAAAAGCTTATAACTCATTAATCTCTTTTCCCCCTCTCTCTCTCTCATCTTCTCATCTCTCTCTCTCTCTCTCTCTCTATTATCTACTATCTGTTTATTAACTATTATTTTGATTTCAACCTTGATTTCTAAAAGACACTGGCACCTCTCTCTCTCCTCCTCTCTCTCTCTCTCTCTCATATCTACATCTTATCATCTATTCTTTACGATATTCAACCTTTATTCTAAAAGACGCTGGCAACTTCTCTCTCCTCTCTCTTCTCTCATATATATTATAATATATATATATATATAAGTTACCTAAATCTATCTATCTATCCTTATATCAACTTTTTCTAAAAAAACACTGCAATCCTTCTCTCTCTCCCTCTCTCCTCTCGTCTCTCTCCCTCTCTTCTCTCTCTCTCTCTTACTTTCAATTCTATATAGATAAACCTTTAATTTCTAAAAGACAAATCTCTGTGTTTTTTGTATATTCAGTCCTTCTTTCTCTTCAAGTTCTCCAGCTATTTCTTATTCATTTCCCCTAACCAATATATTCCAAAAATACAGTAATATTATAAGGCACTTTTAATCAAGTTATCTGATCCGAAAAATTAATTTATAATGGACTCTCTCCTGTCGTCTGTCTGTCGTTCTGCTGTCTCTCCTCTCTCTATCTCTACTCTGTCTCTGTCTCACAATGAAATCCCCGCAAAAACTTATAGTCGATAAATCAACCAGGTATGATGAAAGTGCACCATATGTCGACATATGACTTTATGTTGCTGCGAGAGAACCATCTCGAATGAGTTCTGGTTTTGGACAAGAAGGAAACATCAGACCAACGACTCATGGTTTTCTAGAAATAAGTCCACTCTGCCATGGAATCATGTCACTTTCCCTGATCGATGCCCACCGCCGGCATGCTGCCATCTCTCCGTTGAAGTCCAAACTGACGAATGCTAAAGCAATGTGCGTCAGTCGAAGAGGAAAGTTTTTAATCTTGGCATCTTTTTTTTCCCCACTTTTAGTACCATATCAAATCATCAGAAATCACTATTCGTTTTTTTTCTTCAGAAATGAGGTTATTAATACTTTATTTCATAGTGAATTACATTTTATCTTTGTCTTTTTAAAATCAGAAGCATAATTTTATTATAGATCAGCTTTTTTATTTACCATGGTTGATTGTTTGGTTGTGGTTACGTGTTGGTAATTTAGCGAAGACATGTCTGTTTGTTCACTCTTGAGTGTACTTAATTTTCAAAAACTCTTCTTTAACCCNGAGGGCATATCGCTGAATGTTGTGTATATAACAATTAAAGATGACGACAACAGTTAAAAAAAAATCTAAAGAAAAAATAAAGATAATATCAAGTCACATATATTAATCATAAAAGAAAAATTTACAATTCCGAAGTTGAAATTATTTTTTTTTTAAAAGAATTATAAAAAAAACTTTAAATCATACAATATATATATTTACCAACCCCTCCGCACGAGCCAGGGATGTTTGACCACAAGAGTCAATTTCTTAAGCGGAGTTTAACAGGTTTGAATTCAAAGTTTTCCTTCTCCTAGACTGGCTACCTAACCAGGTTTAAAGAGTCCAGTATCTGCCCCGCTATTTACCCATAGCTGCAGGGAGAATTGGTTCATGCCTCTAGCCAGCATGGCTATGACCATTTATACTGCATCATCAACCAAGTAAGATTTTTTCCTTTTTGTACCCCATTCACATACACTTTTTCATAGAAAAATAGTGGTATATTTTATCTGTAGGAATGTTTTTTATGTATTCTATTTCAATAGCTTCTTGTATGAATAATAAAAGCTAAAGTAAAGTTGTCGGGGCGGCCAAAATGTCGGTATCAGCTAGACAGCGAGGGAGTCTATCCCCTTTTCACTAAGCGCTAAACCAAGGAATTATAGCGTCGAAGTGGAACGCCTTTACCTACCATCAGCTTCTCACTTTTACCGCACGAAGAATCCCTGTGCTACTCTACACCTGGTTGGCGAGGGCCAGTATCTAATCAGGGAACCTTGTTGATTCCTAGCCGAACGCTCTAACAACTTGAGCCTAAACAGCCCTGTATTTGTATGTATAATGAGCTGTTCTTTCTTTCTGTTTATTCAGTGCTAGGTGTTATTGTGGATATACTTAATACTATTTTAACCTTGTTGAATGGGGACTTGACTAAGTATCCTCTTTTACCACAAGTTAACTAATTATTTATATAAGTTTCATTTGGACTAATTTTCTGTCTTTGTGACTGTACAAGAAAGATTGCAGACTGCTTTTTATGACCTAAAAACAATTTTGCATTGCCTAGATTTCGGGGTTTTCCTACGGGCAGAAAATGAACAAGAAATGCAATTGTAACATGATAGGAAGAAAACTCATATTTATTCAACTCTTTTGCCTACGAACCCCCCCCCCCCCCGCCCCATATAGTAAAAAAAAACTATGCGATTTGTCTATATTGTTTGTTTTTGTTTTGTTTTGCTGGCATATCAACCTCGGTGGGTCATTAATAGCTGGCAAAGTTTTTGAAAGATTTGTACCGATAGTTTGGAAGAAAACTTTTTTAGCTCAATTTTTGGTATAACTAATTTCTATTTAACCCACAAGTACTACCATTCCGGGTCAGAGTAGGTCTGGAGCAATGGCAATGAAGGGCACTCCACACTCCCCAGAGCTTCAGAACTAAAACCTCACCACCAGATTTAGTTTGTTAACTCACATAATTACCTGTTTACCATACCAGTATATGCTATTAAAGTATTTGTTTGGTTAGTTGATTGGATTTTACGGCATTCAACCCTTGTGGGTTATTTCATTGCCAAATACATTTTGTTTTATTTATTCTTGATGGCTATTCAACATCTTATTTTTAAACCTCAATTTTTCTTTAAGTACATTTTTAACTCAATATTTCATATTTAAACCCATAGATGGGACCATAATAGCACACCACTCCTGGCTCAGAGTGGACCTGGAATAATGGACAATGAAGGGGCACTCCACACTCCCCAGAGCTTCAGAACTGAAACCTCACTACCAGATTCAGTTGAATCTCACATCATTACCTATTTACCATACCAGTATATGTATAAATTATTGTTGGTTAGTTGGTTGGATTTTACGGCATGTCAACCCTGTTGCGTTATTTTTGCCGAATACATTTGTTATTCATTCTTGATGGGGATTGAATTTTTTTCATTTAAACTCATTTAAAAAAAAAAACTCATTTTTATAAAATTCATTTTAATCTGTTTAACCATAGATGGGACCCCTAACAGGACTACCACTTTCCGGGTCAGAGTGACCTGGGAGCCAATATTGATGAAAGGTGCTACACTTTCCCTAACTATCCAAACTGGAACCGTCACCATCAGATAAAGTTTAATTCATTACCAGACACTGAAGACTCTTCAGCCACTGCTTTATATGAGTAAAAAAGTAATTGGTTGCAATAAGGGCAATATGGGTTGGGAAAAATCTATAGGTACTAGGCTTGACTATGAACCAGACCGAAGGACGGAGGCGGGCTTCTCGTCTGCCACATCTGCCAAGTAAGGCCAAAATGAGGTTTTACATGCATTTGTTTATATTCTTATGGTTCAGTTTTATTCTGCCATAAAACTGCATACGTGTTACCTTGGTAGTTATTGACATTATCATTAGTTATTTATTAACTGTTCCTTAAATACCCACCCTGTCGACACCACCCCACAACCGTTGCCTTACTGCCGCGGGAGTCACGAGTACCGCCCACTTGGGAACCACTGTGTTCTAGAACAAACAATAATTGCCCGAAGAAAGCTGGAGGATTCATGACAAAAGATGTGAAACGAAGAAGGATAATGAAATTAGCTGAATGAAGTGAACAATACACAAGTGATTAGAAACAGGTCATGTGTTGCTAAACTGAATTTAGCCAACCTAATTTGAAAACAATACAAAAAATGAATCAAATTCATATCAATCACAGACTGACTCCAGACTTATCTGACAAATTTGCTGAAAACCAAAATTCAAGCCAGCGTCACATTTCAACAAATCAAATGGTTCACTTAGAATGACCCAACTAAGAAAAAACCAGAAATAAACCAATAGCACTTCTTAAATACACTTGCAAGGCCAAATCCATGCTGCACTAGCCTAAAAGGCAACACGGAACATCGCCTACACATGAACTGCGATAAAACAGAGTACATGTGTTTGATAAAAATAAAGGAGACATCTCCACACTCGATGACAAACCTTAAAAAATTGGTAAAGCAATTCACATACCAGGCAGTAATATCTCGATCAACAGAAAAACGATGTTAATACATGCATAGGAAAGGGTATGGTCTGCTATAAACAGATTGTCAGTCATATGGAAGTCCAATCTCACTGACAAGCCTAAAAGCAACAATTCTCCAGGCCACGGTATTGTATCAGTGCTACTGTATGGCTGCACCATGTGGACCCTAACAAAGTGACTAGAAAATAAACTAGACAGTAGCTTACACAAGATTGCTGGTTGCAGTCTTAAACAAGACTTTGGAAACAGCACCCTATAGAAAAGAGCTGTATGGCCACATGCCACATATCAACCAAACCATGCCGTGTTAAGACGAAAGGACACGCCGGACACTTGCTGGAGAAGCAAAGATGAACTTGTAAGTGACGTTCTTCTTGTGGAGCCATCACATGGGCCACGCCAGCGTAGGAGACAGCAAAGACATATTATGACCAGCTCTTGTGGATACTGGATGCGCGTCAGAAGAACCCCTCCCAGGAACCAATGAAATAGGGAAGGTGGCAAGAGATTGTCATGGATATCTGTGCTGCTGGCACGATAATATTATATATTTATTAAATATATACTAACCCCTCTGCACAAGTAGGATGCGACACAAGGTCAATTTCTTAGCGGAAGTTTACAGCTTTGATTCGAGTTTTTCCATCTAGACAGGTTGTCCTTACCAAGAGTTAAAAAGCCAGTCTGCCCAACTATTTACCCATAGCTGGAGGGAGTTGGATTCATTACCTTTCGCCAAAGGTATTAGCGCAATTGTCAAATGCAAACGGTTCGTCCATGATTTTGACTCAGGTCGACAGTCTATTTCCTACGAGACTTAACATTATGCCACACGCTCCATACTATATACTAATGCTATATACTTAAACTCTTTTGCTTCCTTAATCTTCCGGGACCCTTATCATCTGAACACCCTTGGTTAAAAATCAGACCGTCCAAAATCATCCAAGATGAATGCAAAAAAATGAAATCCGTGATTATGCTGGTGTAGCTTATTTTGACATCTTATTTCTTTAGGATGTCGTCACCTCAGCCTAATAATGACCATTCCTTTTTAGAACGAAAGAAAGGGAAGAAAAGTACATGTGATACAGAAAAAATATCAAGAAAGTAAGAAAGACAGATAGTAGGGAAAAGATCGCTTAATCTGTTCAATCAAGTGCATAATGAAAATAATACCAAAACAATTCAAATTTATAAGTTTAGTTGATGCTTTAACATATTTTGTCGTTTGTTAGGGCCATCAGAAGATGATTATATATCATTTTATAAAGGATACATCTTAACTTTTATTTACGAGTGGAGATTTTCAAAAATATCCTACTTTTGCCATAACATACCTTTTGTTATTGTTTGTTGTTGTTTAAGGCATAATCAACCTCAGGGGACATTTAATGCCGATAAGTTTTGAAATAAAGTCATTCTTAATGGGAAATCACATTTATAAATTACATTTTTCTATTTACTCATAAATGGGACCCTGAAACAGTTACAAAACTAAACCATTACATGTCCAGAATGCAGTGTGACAATAAAAATAAAAAAAGGTGGTTACATCAAGCCCTAGTACCTATATGATTGCCCCAACCCTATTGCCCTTATGGCAAGCCCCAACCCTTTTTATCATATGGGTGCTGGAAGGCTGTGGCTGAGGGTCTACATGTCCTGGGAATGACGTTAAACTCTATCTGATAGTGAGTTCCAGTTTTGGAGGTTTGGGGAATGTGGAGCACCCCTCATCACCATTGCTCCCTGGTCCACTCTGACCTGGAGCAGTAGTAACTGTTAGGGTCCCATTTATGAGTTAAATAGAAAATGTATTTTAAAAATTGATTATCCATTAAGAATGACTTTATTTCAAAACTTATCGGCATTAAATGTCCCACTGAGGTTGATATGCCTTAAAAACAAACCAAACCAAACAATAAAAAAAGGTATGTATGGCAAAAGTAGGATAATTTTTGAATCTCCCTCGTAAATAAAAGTTAAAGATGTATTCCTTTTATAAATGATATATATCATCTTTGATGCCCTAAACAAACGACAAAATATGTTAAAGCATCAACTAAACTTATAAATTATGAATTGTTTTGGTATTCTTTTCATTATGCTTGATTGAAACAGATTAGCGATCTTTTCCCTACTATCTGTCTTTCTTACTTTCTTATATTTTTTCTGTATCACATGTACTTTTCTTCCCTTTCTTCTTTCTTAAAAAAATGGAATGGTCCATTATTTAGCTGAGGTGACGACAGTCCTAAGAAATAAAGATTGTCAAATAAGCTACACCAGATAATCAGGATTTACATTTTTGCATTTCATCTTGGATGATTTGGACGGTCTGATTTTTAACCAAAGGTGTTACAAGATGATAATGGTCGAAGATTAAGGAACAAGAGTATTAGTATATAGATTAGTTATATAGATATGGAGGCGTGTGGCATAATGGTTAGAGTCGTAGGAAATAGACTTGTCGACCTGAGTTCAAATCATGGACGAAACCGTTTGCATTTTACATAGCGCTAATACCTTTGGGAAAGGTATGAATCCAACTCCCTCCAGCTATGGGTAAATAGTTGGGCAGACTGGGCTTTTTAACCTTGGTAAGGCAACCTGTCTAGAAGGAAAACTCTGAATTCAAACCTGTTAAACTCCGCTTAAGAAATTGACCTTGTCGCATCCTACTTGTGCAGAGGGGTTAGTAAATAATATAAATAAATATATAATATCGTGCCAGCAGCACAGATATCCATGACAATCTCTTGCCAACCTTCCCTATTATTCATTGTTCCTGGGAGGTCTTCTACGCAGCATCCAGTATCCACACAGAGCTGGTCAATATATGTCTTTGCTGGTCTGCCTACGCTGGCGTGCCCATGTGATGGCTCCCACAGAAGAACGTCACTTACAAGTTCATCTTTGCTTCTCCAGCAGTGTCCGGCGTGTCTCGTTCGTCTTACACGGATGGTTTGTGTGATATGGGGCATGTGGCCATACAGCTCTTTTCTCATAGGGTGCTGTTTCCACGTCTTGTTTAAGACTGCACACAGCATTCTTGTGTAGCTACTGTCTAGTTTATTTTCTAGTCACTTTGTTAGGGTCCACATGGTGCAGCCATACAGTAGCACTGATACAACCGTGGCCTGGAAGAATTGTTGCTTTAGCTTGTCAGTGAGATTGGACTTCCATATGACTGACAATCTGTTTATAGCAGACCATACCTTTCCTATGCATGTATTAACATCGTTTTCTGTTGATGAGATATTACTGCCTAGGTATGTGAATTGCTTTACCAATTTTAAGGTTTTGTCATCGAGTGTGGAGATGTCTCCTTTATTTTTACAACACATGTACTCTGTTTTATCAGAGTTCATGTGTAGGCCGATGTTCCGTGTTGCCCTTTCTAGGCTATGCAGCATGGATTTGGCCTGTGCAAGTGTATTTGTAAGAAGTGCTATTGGTTTATTTCTGGTGTTTTTCTTAGTTGGGTCATTTAAGTGAACCATTGATTTGTTGAAAATGTACGCTGGCTTGAATTTGGTTTTCAGCAAATTTGTCAGATAATGTCTGGAGTCAGTCATGTGATTGATATGATCTGATTCATTTGTTTGTATTGTTTTCAAATTAGGATTGGCTAAATTCAGTTTAGCACACATGACCTGTTTTAATCACTTGTGTATGGTTCACTTCATTCAGGCTAATTTCATTATCCTTCTTGTTTTCACATCATTTTGATCATGAATCCTCCAGCTTTCTTCGCATTATTGTTTTGTTCTAGAACAGTGGTTCCCAAAGTGGGCGGTCGGTACGACTCCCCGCAGGCAGTAAGGCAAAAACGGTGGTGGGGTGGGTGTCGACAGGTGGTATTAGGAACAGTTAATAAATAACTAATGATATGTCATAACTACCAAGGAACACGTATGCAGTTTATGCAGAATAAAATGACATAGAATTATAAACAAAATGCATGTAACACCTCATTTTGGCCCTTACTTAGGCTAGATGTGCAGACGGAGAAGCCCCTCCAGTCATTCGGCTGGTCATGTCAAGCCCTAGTACCTATATGATTTCCCAACCCTATATTGCCCTTATTGCAACCCCAATACTTTTTATCATATAAAGCAGTGGCTGAGAGTCTTCATGTCCTGGTAATGACATTAAAACTTTATCTGATGGTGAGGTTCCAGTTCTGGAAGTCTAGGGAAAGTGTAGCACACTTTCATCACTATTGCTCCCAGGTCCACTCTGACCCGGATGGTAGTACCTGTTAGGGTCCCATCTATGGGTTAAACAGATTAAAAAATGAATTTTAAAAATGAGTTTTTTTTTAAATTGAGTTTAAATGAAAAAAATTCAATCCCCATCAAGAATGAATAAAACAAAATGTCTTCGGCAAAAAAATAACCCAACAAGGGGACATGCCGTAAAATCCAACCAACTAACCAACATACTTTTTATAGCATATACTGGTATGGTAAATAGGTAATATGTGAGATTCAAACTGAATCTGGTAGTGAGGTTTCAGTTCTGAAGCTCTGGGGAGTGTGGAGTGCCCTTCATTGCCATTACTCCCAGGTCCACTGACCCAGAGTGGTGGTGCCTATTATGGGTCCCATCTATGGGTTTAAATAGAAAATATGAGTTAAAAAATGTACTTAAAGAAAAATGAGTTTAAAAATAAATGTTTGAATACCATCAAGAATAAATAAAACAAAATGTATTTGGCATGAATAACCCAACAAGGGTTGACATGCCGTAAAATCCAATCAACTAACCAACAATACTTTATAGCATATACTGGTATGGTAAACAGGTAATATGTGAGATTCAAACTAAATCTGGTGGTGAGGTTTTAGTTCTGAAGCTCTGGGGAGTGTGGAGTGCCCTTCATTGCCATTGCTCCCAGACCTACTCTGACCCGGAATGGTAGTACTTGTGGGTTAAATAGAAATTAGTTTACAAAAAAAAATTGAGCCTAAAAAAGTTTCTTCCAAACTATCGGTACAAATCTTTCAAAACTTTGCCAGCATTAAATGACCCACCGAGGTTGATATGCCACAAAACAAAACAAAAACAAACAATATAAACAAATCCATAGTTTTTTTACATATATGGGGGCGGGGGGGGGGGGTTCGTAGGCAAAAGAGTTGAATAAATATGAGTTTTCTTCCTTAATCATGTTACAAAATTTGCATTTCTTGTTCCATTTTCTGACCCGTAGGAAAATCCCCGAAATCTAGCAGATGCAAAAATTTGTTTTTAGGTCATAAAAGCATCTGCATTCTTTCTTGTACAAGTCACAAAGACAGAAAAATTAGTCCAAATGAACTATATATAAAGTATTAGGTTACTTGGTGGTAAAGAGGATACTTAGTCAAAGTCCCCATTCAACAAGGTCTAATATTAGTATTAGTATATCCACAATACACTAGCACTGAATAAACAGAAAGAAAGACAAGCTCATTTATACATACAAATACAGGGGCTGGTTTAGCTCAGTTGTTAGAGCGTTCGGCTAGGAATCACAAGGTTCCTGATTCGATACTGGCCCTCGCCAACTCAGTGTATGAGTAGCACAGGGATCTGTGCGGTAAAGTGAGAAGCTGATGGTAGGTAAGGCGTTCCACCTTAGACGCTAAAATAATCTCCTTGGTTTAGCGCTAGTGAAAAGGGGATAGACTCCCTCGCTGTCTAGCTGATACCGACATTTGGCCGCCCCGACAACTTTACTTTACTTTTATTTATTCATACAAGAAATATTGAAAGAATACATAAAAACATTCCTACAGATAAAATATACACATATTTTTCTATGAACAAGTAGTATGTGAATGGGGTACAAAATAGGAAAAAAATCTTACTTGGTTGATGATGGACAGTATAAATGGTCATAGCCATGCTGGCTAGAGGCATGAATCCAATTCTCCCTGCAGCTATGGGTAAATAGCGGGGCATACTGGACTCTTTAACCATGGTTAGGTAGCCAGTCTAGGAGAAGGAAAACTTTGAATTCAAACCTGTTAAACTCCGCTTAAGAAATTGACCTTGTGTCACATCCTGCTCGTGCGGAGGGTGTTGGTAAATATATATATTGTATGATTTAAAGTTTTTTTATAATTCTTTTAAAAAAAAATAATTTCACTTCTGAATTGTAATTTTACTTTTGATTAATATATGTGACTTGATATTATCTTTTTTTCTTTAGATTTTTTTACTGTTGTCCTCATCTTTATTGTTATATACACAACATTTCAGCCGATATGCCTCCAGCCTTCTTCTGGTGTTTCTTGTCAAACTCGGAACCTTCTTGTTGAACTTGGGAGTTTTCATATCATAATCGGAGCGTTCGCAGAACTTCAAGCCAAACCCTTTATTTAGTCCATTAGGATAGATTGTTCTCATTCCATCAAACATGACTGGGTAGGAGTGTTAAGCTATTTTAAGTATTCAATGTTAATTCACCTGTCAGGATTGAACCTTCAACCTACAGATGATTGTCACTTAGAACTGCATTAACTTAACCCTTATATCCATTGCACATGTGTCCATCCCCCCAAAAAAAACTAGGACCATATGACCTTTAGGCACCCCTTTTGCAATCTCGATTCATAAGGACATGTTTTTCATTTACACCGTCAAAATCCGGTTCTTTGTTAGGGGTAGGGTTAGGGGTTAGTTTTTATAATTTAAAAAAACTCTAAAAATCATCTCTTAACAAACAACCAGATTTTGACGTTGTAAATGAAAAACATGTCCTTATGAATCAAGATCGCAAAAGGGGTGCCTAAAGGTCATATGGTCCTAGTTTGTTTTTTTCTTTCTACTAACTCCTATATTTTCCCTCTCCTTACAGTATCCGCACCTTCCTGAGTTTGAAGGAGATGATCTACGAAGACTTACCAAAGAAATTCAATTAGCCAGGATTTTTTTGTCCCAGTCAATAGCTTACAGGTAAATTGAAACAACAACAAAAACTTTTTTATCATTCATTCAAAATGTTTTTCTTTCTTTATGTTTGAATTTCTTTAGACAAGATGTTGTGTAATTGATGTGTGATGACCCTGAGGTCGTTTACAAGAAGTGCTAGATCATCTGCATAGTTATACACCAACCCAATTAACTCAAAACCACAGCTAGATTATTAATTTATAAACAAGAAGGTGTGTGGAGTAATAGTTACCACCATAGAAAATGGACAGGCAACCAATCTAGAAGAAGGAAAACTAAATTTAAACCTGTTAAAACTCTGCTTAAGAAAATTGCCCTCATGTCACATCCACCGTACAGAGGGGTGGTGTACACACACACACACACACACAACAACATATATATATATATAAGGTGTATTGGAATAAATTTATTCCAATACACCCTTACACCATTCATATTTACATAAAAAGTAATTTCTTAAAATAATTTAATATAAACATTTCTTTCTGAAAAGATCTGTTACTAATCGGACAAGAATATGATACAACTCTCTTTTGAAAAAGAAAATTTTTCTGTTTTTGAATTTGAAGTATTTATTTTTCTTTACACCAAAGGAACATGACATAGCAAAAGAGCGTGACGCAGCGAATGAACAAACGACATGCAGCGAACATATACGTGATACATGCTTTTTGGCAAAAGACAATATTTCCAGTTTAAATTCAAAAATATTCTGTCTCTCTCTTGAAGAATCTGGATTAAAACCATTCACATCTTAAAACAGTCACAATTATCATTATGCTTTGATGAAGATTTTTAATAAATCGAAATATTGACAATATTAGCAATGAAGAAGATATCAAATAAATCAATTTAAAATATATGTTTTTTATACCATTTCATCTATACATATATACATACATATATATATATTATATATATATATATATATGGCTTTCACTGAACAGATGGACTCACCACTTTTAATACATTTTTCACCTGAATTTTTGTGGCTTGTCAAACACTTAGAAAACTTTTAAAACTTTCTAAAAACAATCTTTTGCAAGAATTTTCTCCTGACTATGACCTAAGGTCAAAACTAGTTAAGAACAATAATAAAAATAAATAACATTAAAGAAAAATTCCTGTTTGTCTTATCACTTTTTATTCACCTCACATATATATATATATATATTATTTAATTTGTTGAGTTTTTTATTTAAATAAATACTTATTATAGACAGCTACCTAGGTTGTCTTGCTAAGTCACAATCATCAGGCTGTCAAATTAGATCTTATGGTGTTTATTTGAAGATCTTTTCTTAATGTTATATTCTGGACTGCAAATAACATCGTAATTGTGGTCAAGAAAGATCTTCAAATAATACCATAGATCTAATTTGACAGCCTGATGATTGCGACTTAGCAAGACAACCTGGGTAGCTGTCTATAATAAGCATTTTTTTTTTTTTAAACTCAACAAATTAAATAAATATTAGCTCTCACAATTTGTGATTGAGCACTGTATTTTCTTTGTTTCATCACAAAAAAAATTTGTTTTTATATATACCTATATATATATATATATATATATATATATATATATAATATATATAATCATCTACAGACACGTGTTTTGAAGTTTACTTCTCATCAGTGCGGCTCGACTTTTTAACACCTACCTCTTAGCTGGGTGCGAAACCTGACAGAAGTTTCGTCTGGCATGCTCCTCACCCTCACAGCTATCGGGGAGTGTCAGCCAGGGGTGAACAATTGATACAAAAACTTACAGGATGTATGTTTTTACAATCACCAGAGAACTCAAGTCTGTAAACACAGGCAAATAAATGCTTTTATGCTAAACAGTGAAAGGTCAACTAATGTCTCCCCTACAGTGCTCTACCATGAAAGTTGGGAGCATATATATATATATATATATATATATATATATATAAGGTGAACAAAAAGTGATAAGACAAACAGGAATATATATATATATATATATATATATATATATATCAAAAGACTTAGAGATTTAGCGTTATAGTCTATTTCAGGGAGCTGAAATAGACTATGAAGCTAAATCTCTAAGTCTTTTGTTATTTCTTTACTTATATATTTGCTCTGTGACTCTAACATTAAGAGCACACATTGTGCTCTCAAACTGCGACAGGTTTTTTAAATAAAACTCTTGTGTCGTAAGGAAGATTTCTTCTCTGACTTTTGGATTATATATATATAATATATATATATATATATATATCTTATTATAATGGAGATTGTGTGTTTTTCTGTCTGTAACCGAAACTATATTCCTACTCAAGTCACAATTCTCCTAGTTGACATCACATTCTCCATGATTTTATTTTTATCTAAACCTCAATTATTAAAAATTGTCTTACATTATTAATACTGTTAACTATGTCTACATACTAACAACATGCAATTATATTTATATATACAATAAAATAGCGGTTTACAGTGTGAACGGGAAGGCTAATTTGCATATTAATATTAAAAAATCGAATTTAATAAATATGTGCTTAGTATTATTGATTTCTAACTGTTTGGTTTTATTTTAATGAATATAAGCAAACATCTCTTCAATGAATCTTAAATGAAATCCATTAACAAGATAAAATAACTGTCATTTTTTCTTTACTTCCTCTTATAACTAAATACTTAAATTAGAAAAAATAACAATGAAAGACGAGAGTGATGGAAGAGTAAGTTTCAATTGTTCCAATAATTTATTATACTCTCTCTGTTTCAAATCTTTTATCTGTATTCTTATTTAGTTTCATTAGCCTTTCTAATTTAATACAATATTTTATTACATTAAAACTTAAATACTTGCACCCGGAGGGTGCATATATTTGCTAGTATATATAAACAAAGAAGTGAATAAATAGTGCTATAACTGTAAGGCAAAGAATAATAAATGCTAATATTATAGAAATTTTTATTTCTAATATCTTACAACCTTCTTTCAAAATTGCTTCTCACAAATACACCTGCCTAAGCGAATCTCTGCTGCATAACCTGCAGCAGGCAGCAAGAGGCATTAGACTCTTCATGAACTCAGATAAGACATATTCATATGTTTTAAACCAGATGGAGCCATCTCCACATTTAATGGCAAGCCTCTGAAATTAGTAGACCAGTTCAGATTACCAAGGTAGCAATATCTCATCTATTGAAAGCAACGTCAGTATATGCATAGGATAGGTATGGACTGCTATTGACAGGTTATCAATCGTATGGAAATCGGATCTCGGAGATAAAATAAAATGGGAATTTTTCCAAGTTGTAGCCATGTCACTACTTTGTTATAGCTACTTGGATTTTAACAAAATGCTTGGACCATATGACCTTTAGGCACCCCTTTTGCGATCTCGATTCATAAGGACATTTTTTCATTTACACCGTCAAAATCCATTTTGTTAGGTTAGGGTTAGTTTTATAATTTAAAAAACCTCTAAAAATCATCTGTTAACAAATAACCGGATGTTGATGGTGTAAATGAAAAAAATGTCCTTATGAATTGAGCTTGCAAAGGGGTGCCTAAAGGTCATTGGTCCAAATGCTTTGAGAAAAAGCTAGGTGGAAACTACACAAGGATGCTTCTGGCTATCTTGAACAAATCCTGGAGCAGCACTCTAAAACAAAGCAGCTGTATGGCCACTTACCTCCCATCTCACAAACCATCCAAGTAAGACAAACAAGATATGCTGGACACTGGTAAAGAATAAGGACAAACTTATAATTGACATTCTCATGTCTATACCTACACACCAGAGTTGGCTAATCAGCAAAAATGTATGTTGATCAGCACTGTGCAGACACTGGATGCCATGTAGAGGACCTGCCAAGATTGATGGTAGAGAGAGAGTCAAGAGGATCCATGTTATTAGCATAAGTTGATGAGTTAAAAGCTGGTTTGAATTAAGTGTTTTTTTTTTTCGTTTTGGTTTTTGTTTTTGAAGACCTGCCAGAATCGAGGCCGATAGTAGACACAGGTGGCGCGAGAATCAAGGGAATCTGTGTTATCAGCACAACATGATGATGATGATGATGATGATTGCCTTCAGAGAGCAAAAACATCTGTGTTACTTATATTTATACTAGAAGTGGCTATCCAGCATCAACTGGGTCAAGGTGGGTGTTGGGGAGGATGCAAAAACCCTGGTTTATTGATTTACAAATGCTTGACATTTTTACATTAGAATTTCAATGCTATTTCTATGTATATTTTTATTTGTAAATATCTTGTAAATATATATATTATATATATATATTATATATATATATATATATATATATACTTTGTCATTAATAGTTTTATTTTCGTAGTTTCATCCAGACATACATACACCCTATATATATGTACTATAAGCGGCTACCCGGCAATTGCCTGGGTAGAAGGAGTGGAGGGAGTTAGGTTCGGAGATCCATTTTACTGAATCACGAGTTGGATCCTCACAGGATGCCCCATCAAAAATCCCTACATAAAAAAAGACCTTGCATTGATCTGGCCTGGTGGAATGTCACAAAACAAAAGTGCACAGCCACTATGAAAAGAAAAATCTATTTAAATATTAAATGCAAAAAAATCCATGCTGTTACTATTTGAATTTTATTTTTCAATTATCTTCATGAATATAAATAAAATCTTCATTATTTTGGTCAAAAGCAAATCTGGGATAGTGAATGTGTATATATATTTACTTTGTGATTAATTGTTTTTTATTCATAGTTTCAGCTGGACATACACACACACATATACATACTACATATAACTGCCTTATATTTATATATGTATTGATTATGTTCATGAATATAAATAAAATTCATTATTTATGCCTCAAAAAGCAAGATCTAGGGATAGTGAATGTGTATATTTACTTTGTGATTAATTATTTGGATCATAGACCTTTATGCACCCCCTTTGTGATCTCGATTCATAAAGGACATTTTTTCTATTTACACCGTCAAAATCCGGTTGTTTGTTAACAGACGATTTTTAGAGTTTTTTTATTATAAAACTAACCCCTAACCCTAACTCCTAAAAAAAAAACGGATTTTGACGATGTAATTTGGAAAAAATGTCCCTATGAATCGGAGATTGCAAAAGGGTGCCTAAAGGTCATATGTCCAATTAATTTTCTTCTTAGTTCAGCCAGATATACACACATACTGCCCTTTATATATGTATAGATTGCTGCAGAGGCCAAAGAGATTTATTAACCTCCCCCTCCCTCTTAGATGTAATAATCAATTCCTGCTGACTTCATCCTGGCAGAGTACATTCTAAGTTTTCAAAACTTGGTCAGCTTCACTATTAAGCAAAGATTATCCTTATAAAAGCATTCACATCCCCACACCCCGACTCTAGATTATATTTAAGATAATATTGATAAGCTGATATCTCTGACAGTTTGACTAATGATAACAGGAGGTACAATCCAACGACCATTGGTATCTTATATTTTTAAGAATTTGGTTACTAAGCAAACCACTTCCGAAATAGCTTTTCTATAAAATTCCCACAAGACTGCGCAGAGACGAATTTGTTCTTCTTTAGACACAATGTTATTTATATTAATTATATAAACTAGCAATATATGCACCTCTGGTCAAGTTTTTAAGTTTAATGTAATGAATTTATATTAAATTAGAAAGGCTAATGAATTAAATAAAGATGCACCTAAAAAGATTTCAAACAAGTGGGGGGGTATAATTTTAAAAAAATAGAAGAACTGAAACTTACTCTTCCATCACTCCCGTCTTAATTGCTAAATCTTCCTAATTTAATTTAGTTAAAATAGGAAGTAAAGAATAAATTACAGTTATTTCTTCTTGTTAATGGATTTCTTTTAAGATTTATCTCTGAGATTTTGCTTGTATTCATTAAGATAAAACAAAACAATTACAATCAATAATACCAAGCACATATTTATTAAAGTCAAATTTTATATCAATATGCAAAATTAGCCTCCCCGTTAACACTGTTACTTGGCTATTTTGTTGAATATATAAATACAATTGCATGTTACTAATAAATAGATAAGACCACAGTATTAATGTAAAACATTTTTATTAATAATTGAGGTTAAATAAAAAATAAAAATCATGGAATGTTGACGTAAATTGACCTGTTGATATAAATTCCGCCTCCTGTTTGTCAATCCTTTCATGCGGAGGGATTGACAAAAACATACATAAGGTTTATGTAAGAACCTTTTCAAAGGAGATTTTTCAATTTCAATTTTCATTCCCACAGTTAATGGTAAGATCATATATTAGAGCAAATTGAGTTCAAAATAATGCTAAACAACAGATTCTGGCTGTGCATATATATATATATATATATTATATATATATATATATATATATATATATATAAATATATAGGATATTTATAAGGAACATTTTTTTTTGTGATGAAACAAAGAAAATACAGTGCTCACAATCACCAAATTGTGAGAGCTAATCATTTATTTAATTTGCAGAGTTTTCACAGATCAATGTTCATTATAAAAGCTACCCAGGTTCATGCCAGGGCAATCATCAGTCCGTTGAGTAAGTCCATGGTTTGTTGAAGATCTTACTCGATGTCACCATTCTGGACCGCAAATAACGTCTTGGTTACTTCTGCGGACGCTATGTAGTTCGGATTTACTAAAATAATTTTTTCAAAAATTTGCATTTTTTTTGTAATAATGCCAACGAAGTACCTCCCTATTCGTTAAAATAGAAAATTTTTATTTTTGAAAAATTTTTTAATTTTTTATTTTAAATTAATTCCGTTGATAAAGGATGTATATGTTTTTCAAAAAACATTTTTATATATATGGTGAGTTTTTAAATTTTAATTTAAATTAAATAATATAATTATATATTAATATATATATATACAAAAATAAAAAAATAATATACATTACTTTGTATTTTCCTCGTACCCCACTTGTACAAGGTCAGGCACAAAGGCCTATTAATGTGTGACCGTCCACAAACCGAAGCTTATGGGTGGGGGTTGAAAAATTGCGTCGATTCTACGTGGCATTCCCTCAAAGGTGCGCCTCAGGCGCTGGGCAATAGAACCAGCCCTGCCCCATTTAAATCTTTTTTGTTGCCTGGGGAGAAGGCCCCTGCGATCGACTCCGTTTAATTATAGCAATCCCCACCCGTTGGGCGGGGCTGCATTGGCTGCAGTTTATTCTCATTCTGAAAAGTCAGTGGTTCTTTCACTATTGTCCAAGAAAACAGCAAGTCCTCTTTCAGGTTCTTAGTTTCTTTTGAGTATGCTATTGTCATGATGGTCTCAATTATTCCTCTGATTTTCAAATTCCTCCAGTCTTTTTTCTGTTTAATGTTTATATGGTGTTTTCTTTTCCATTTCAAACAAACACAAACAAACATAAAATAAATATTATTATTATTATTATTATTATTTTATTATATTATTATTATATTATTAACGAATTGTGACGTCGATGATACGTAGTGTTTGGTACAGGACAGACACTAAATTTCCATTATAATAATATTTAAACAAATATTATTATAATGGAAATTATAAGTTATATGTTTCATGTTAACTAATATATTCTTAGGTTTCAAGTTCTTCTAACATAATAATTCTATTTTAAATAATAAGTAACTAGTATATGGTTTCATGTAACTAATTATTAATTCTTAGGTTTCAAGTCTTCCCAACATTAAATAATCATTACTAAAATTAACGAGTTATATGGTTCATATAAGCTAATATAATCTTTATGTTTCAAGTCTTCCTAACATAATAATTCTATTTAATATAAGTAACTAGTTATATGGTTTCATATAACTAATTATTAATTCTTAGGTTTCAAGTCTCCCTACATTAATATTCTATTTACTAATAAGTATTTCTTTACACAGTTATATGTTTCACGTATGCTAACCAATATTAATAATACTTTATAATATATTCAGAGTTATACGGTTTCAAGTAATCATTAGTGTTTGATAATAATGCCACAGTCAACACACCATACACTACGCTACAGAGACTTTTCATCTTGGGAAATATTTGATATCAACGGATGGTTTTGGAACCAAGCAGGCATCTTTACTGACCCCAGGGAAAATAAAGATCACATGTCCTAAATTATAAAACCTGAGTTCGTGCATTATGTCCTATTTTGGGATCCAAATCGAGATTATGAGATCATTACAATGATCTCTTTTTGTATGCACGTGACAGTAACGCGGCAAAAAAAGGCGCATCTTAATGAGATTTTTGTTATCATGTGGACAACCTTTCTTGGCACGCACAGTCTCATCGAACTACGCGACTTCTCCCCCATTGCGATGACTCTTTAAAAAGGAAGAAGACTTCCAGTGTTGGTTGACGGCGGTAGAAACCACGCAATCAGATTGATTGATCTAACGACGTGCAACCCGTTTGGGGATATTTATACCTAGAGATTAGGAAATCACGTATATTGGGCTTTTGATTTGCCTTTAATTGACTTTAACGGAATCTCAACCGGCCTAATGGGCTGGAGGTTTAGGAAATTGGATCATTGTATGTAATTACTTGGGAACCCTTCCGCCACGAGCAAGATGTAGCTCAATGTCAATATTTAAGTGGAGTTAAAATCGTGGGTGAGTTTGATATACTTTTCACGTATCTATGGGTAAATAATGGGATTACTAGGCTGTTTAACCTTGGTATGGCAACTCTGAATTCGAACCTTAAAAAAAACCTACTTTAAAATTGACTTTGTGTCGCATCCTGCTCGTGTGGAGATAACAGATACATATACGATACATATAAATTGACAATGATTGGTTGAGTGGATTTTACGGCATCTCAACGCTTG
>CM042155.1:87006710-87024210 GCA_023376005.1 Doryteuthis pealeii | reverse complement strand
CAACACAGAGAGTGAAAGAGAGAGACAGAGAGATACACACACACATAAAGAGAGAAGAGAGAGAAGAGAGAGAGAGAGAGAGAGAGAGAGAGAGAGAGAGAAAAGGGAAGAGAGAGAGAGGGAGAAAGAGTGACACGCATACAGAGAGATGGAGTGGGGATAGACAGAGAGTGACACACACACAGCAACACAGAGATTGAGAGAGAGAGAGAGACAAAGAGATACACACGCGCGCGCACACACACATATACAGAGAGAGAGAGAGAGAGAGGGGGGCGATAAAATCGATTATCTTATTTTGAAGGTGAACAAATCAAATAAAGCAATCCAACGAGAATCGAAGTCTCAGAATTTCTCGAATAAATCAATTCTGAAAATTTCCATCTGGTGTTTTCATTTTCGTATCTTCTAGGCTCCAATATGGCGCATTGATAAAACATTTCAGAATTGGCCAGGCAAATGTTTCACCAAACAAATTCTAATGAATAGCAATAAAATTGCAATGGGTGTAGTTTCATATCTAATCTCGAAAACAAAATTTAGCCAGACATTTCCATGGCATGACATATTTAGAAAATAGATATAATTTGGGAAAGAGATAATAATAATAATAATAATAAGACCCAACAAAATAGTAAATGTAGACTTTGCGGTAATAGAGATGAGACTGTTAACCATATACTCTGCGAATGTAGCAAACTAGCACAACGAGAATACAAAACTAGACACGACTGGGTTGGGAAGGTGATCCACTGGGAATTATGCAAGAAATTAAATTTTGACCACACAACAAAATGGTATATGCATAAACCAGAATCTGTTCTTGAGAACGAAACGCACAAAATTCTCTGGGACTTTGAAATTAAAACGGATCACCTTATCCCAGCAAGAAGACCAGACCTAGTGTTGATTAACAAAAAAGAAAGAACTTGTCAACTGGTGGATTTTGCAGTGCCAGCGGATCACAGGGTGAAGTTAAAGGAAAATGAAAAAATTGACAAATATCTGGACCTTGCCAGAGAACTGAAAAAATGGAATATGAAAGTGAAAGTTATACCAATTGTAGTTGGTGCACTTGGAACAGTCCCAAAAGGATTAGAAAAGGGTTTGGAAAGTTTGGATATCAGAGGAAGGATTGAAACCATTCAGAACACTGCACTGCTGCAATCTGCCAGAATACTCAGAAGAGTCCTGGAGACCTGAGGAGACTTGCTGTCACTCAGACTCCAGTGAAAGACCATCAGCTAACACTGATGTGAAAACTCAAAAGGAGTAAATAATAATAATAATAATAATAAAGGATGCCGCAAGGGAAAAAGATGTACACACGACTTACTGTATATAGACCAATACATTCTTAAGGAAGTAAAAATTAGACGGAAAATATTGCAATGGAGTGGAGCAATTGCAAAAAAGCCTATGACATGGTCCCACATACCTGGATTTTAGAATGTCTAAAACTGTACAAAATTTCCAACAACATCATAAACTTCATTGAAAAAGCCATGGAAAACTGGAGAGTCCAATTAAAAGCCGGAGGACAATCCCTGGCAGAAGTAAAAATCCAAAGAGGTATTTTCCAAGGAGACTCATTATCACTACTACTGTTTATTATAGCAATGATGCCACTCAATCATATACTTAAAAAATCTACAGGGCTATGCTAGTAATAAAACGGGGTGAAAGAAAATTAATGACCGGAATATCAAATCAGGACATTATAAAAATCACTTGATGAAAATGAAAGTTACAAATACTTAGGAATTTTAGAAGCGGACAATATCAAGGAAGAAGAAATGAAAGAAAAAGTTAAAAAAGAATACCTCAGGAGAACAAAAAAAACACATAGAAACCAAACTCAACAGCAGAAATCTGATCAAAGAAATTAATACCTGGGCTGGACCATTCTTAAAATGGACAAAAGAAGAACTCAGACAGATTGAACAAAGGACTAGAAAATTAATGACCATGCACAAGGCTCTACACCCAAGAGATGATAGAGATATCAAGAAAGAAAGGGGGAAGAGGTCTTGCTATCACAGAGGACTGCATAGAGGCCACAATCCAACAACTCGAAGACTACACAAAAAGAGCAAAGACAAATTACTTATGGCAAGCAACAATAGCAGATGTAACAATACAGAAAAAAAAACAACACAAAACTAGAAAACAAAAATGGGAAGAAAGACAATTATATGGACACTTAAAACGACAAATCGGAGAGGTCGCACATGAAAAGTCTTGGACATGGTTAAGAAAAGAAAACCTGAAAAGGGAGACTGAATCACTAATAATTGCTGCACAAAATTATGCTATAAGGACAAACTATATCAAAGCAAAAATTGATAAGACCCAACAGAATAGTAAATGTAGACTATGCTGTAATAGAGATGAAACGGTAAACCATGTACTAAGCGAATGTAGCAAACTAGGCACGACTGGGTTGGGAAGGTGATCCCATACAACAAAAATGGTATATGCATAAACCAGAATCTGTTCTTGAGAACGAAACGCATAAAATTCTCTGGGACTTTGAAATAAAAACGGATCACCTTATCCCAGCAAGAAGACCAGACCTAGTATTGATAAACAAAAAAACTTGTCAACTGGTGGATTTTGCATTCCAGCAGATCACAGGGTGAAGCTAAAGGAAAATGAAAAAATGGACAAATATCCGGACCTTGCCAGAGATCTGAAAAAGTTATGGAATATGGAAGTCAAATTGTAGTTGGTGCACTTGGAACGGTTCCAAAAGGATTGGAAAAGGTTTGGAAAGTTTGGAAATCAGAGAAAGGATTGAAACCATTCAGAACATTGCACTGCTGCAATCTGCCAGAATACTCAGAAGAATCCTGGAGACCTGGGGAGACTTGCTGTCACTCAGACTTCATTGAAAGCCCATCAGCTAATGCTGATGGGAAAACTCAAAAAAGAAGAAATATAATAATAATAATAATAATAATAATAATATATATATATATATATATATATATATATATATATATATATATATAATATATATATATATATATATCATATACTCTACCATCAAAAATAGATTGTTTCAAAGAAGCGTATTAGCTGCTTATCCCAGGATAGCTCGCCTTAGATAATGACTGCAAGTTTTGATACAGTTATATAAAGAGATGCACACACACACATACACACACACACATACATATATATATATATATATTTTGTGTGTGTTCATTAGTATATGACAATGAAACATGCGTTGTTGTTTTTCGTTTCCACATTTTGCTATTGTTTTACGTGAATGACGGAATCACTATTTTCCTGGGAGATGAATGTGTAGACGTGGTACGAATGAGTAGCCAGTCAGAAGCTCTGATCACCTTTTAGACTTTTTTCATTGGAGTTGTTGAAGGAGCAAGTCTTCTCTGTGTGTGTATTCATATATAAATTGAAGGACGAATACGAGAATTGATTTTTTGCCAATCCACAAGAGTTCCTGGGATAATTAGTTGATTGATGCATTACCTGAGCGGCTTGAGAGGCTGGATGCAAATGCTGGTACCCATATAGAATTTTAGATAAAATACATCATCTGATAATGACTGCAAGTTTTATGCAGAGATTCGCTAAGTTTTTATATAGAGATACGCTATTCTTGTGCGTGTAAATATAGCAGACTGTGCTTTTGAACCTTGGCAAGGCAACTAGTTTGGAGAAGGGAAAATATATGTGTTCTCATATTCAGGTTTTGTAAAAATAATTCAGAAATAAACTATGAGATTTTCAAAATAGTGAAGGGAGTTACTTTACAATCACCCTGTATACTTTTAGGTATTCCTATCTAATACAAATAATACAACCCCAGCTATGGTTAAATAATATGCACACTGCTCTTCTGCAAGAATCACTTTGTGGAGGTGCCCCGCGTATAACGTTTAGCGTCGCAGGAATTGGACACGGCGACACGAGTTCACATCCTGGACAAACTAGTTACATTTTACATAGAGCCAATACCATTAGGAAAGGTAATAATCCAACTATTCCCCCTCCAGCTATGGGTAAATATAGCAGACTGTGCTTTTTAACCTTGGCAAGACAACTAGTTCGGAGAAGGGACACTCTGAATTCAAACCTATTTGACACAAATAAAACCTTGTGTTCTATCCTGCTTGTGCGGAGGGTTGGTAAATACATAGAAGAATGGATTTGGATTAACTAACCCAAATAGGTTTATATGCCATTAAAAACCAAAAATAAAAACCTAATACAATAAAAACAAAAGCAAAAACAACAACAAAGGCAAAAACAACAATAAATACAAAAAAAAAAAAAAACAAAACAACCCCAACAGAAATAAAAACCATCAACATAAAAAACATCAACAACAAACACAGAAATGAAAATAAACAAGCAAACAAAAAAACAACAAAAAACATAAAATTAAAACAATGATAAAAAAAAAACATAACAATAATAAACAGCTAAACAGCAATCAAAAAACTATAAAAGCAACAATAAAAACTGTATAACAACAACGGTTTTCATCTCCGTATTAAATCACTAGCTTTCAAAAAACTGGCTGTAGAAACGTTTTCCAAGACCTAATAGATTTTGGAGTGATGTTATAAAACGTTAAACTCTCCGATATTGACGAAATTCGATTAATCTTTATAGTTTTTCTGAGAACTTTTCTCAAGTCGATTTTTGTCAACACTTAATGTTTTTTTATTATTTATTTTCACTCTTTCAAAGGGAAAGGCAATTTCTTCATCTTATGAATAAAAATAGAAAACATTTATCATTTGAAGGAATAAAATAAAAATAAAAGTTATATAAAAATAATCATAAAACAAGAACAGAAATACAAAAAAGGATAGTGAGTAAATATATTGGACATTTTGGACAAATGGTCAGGTAAAATTTGAAGTACCAGTTCCGGTTAAATCAGCAAAGGTAAGAGGTGATGAGCCCGTTCAGTACTTAGATGAGTGACCATTGAGAAACAGCATAATAAAAAAAGGAACCGAAAGATTTTGACCACGTAACATACATTAGTTGAATCTCATTCATAAATATTATTCGAATATACAACTTTCATAGGTGAATTTTAAGGAAATGTAGGCAAATTGAGTTCAAAAAAGGTTATAGACCTCAAGGTCATATCAATAATAACTAAACGCACGTGCATATCGGAAATGTTTCTCACTAACGTATTCTAACAAACCCGCCACACACCGACTGCACCTCTGCAGAAGTGTAAAATCCCTCCAAAGTAAAGTCGACAGGGCGGCCTAAAGTCGGTATCAGCCAGTCAGCGAGGGAGTCTATCTCCTTTTCAATAGCGCTAGACCAAGGAGATTGTTTTTTAGCATCTGAGGTGGAGCGCCACACCTACCATCAGCTCCTTACTTTACCGCACAGATCCCTGTGCTACTCATACGCTGAGTTGGCGAGGGCCGGTATCGAACTAGGAACCTTGTGGTTTCTAGCCGAACGCTCTACCAACTGAAAAGGGACCCCTTATTGGCCGTGGCTGGCGACTCATGATGCTTAAGGACAGAATCCTGGTGGCTGAGCAATTCATGACATGCAACACTCTACAATGGCCCTTAATTTGGCTAGACAGACGGTCGGTGTGGTCTCTCCGATCAATCGGCTGGTCACGTCAATCCCATATGATTGTCCCAACCCTATTGTTCTAATACAAAACCCCGAACCCTTTTTTATCTTATATGGGATAATTAGAGGTGACTGAGGGTCTTGATGTCCTGGAGATCACGTTAAACTCTATCTGATGGTGAGTTCCATTTCTAGGGCTCAGGGAACTGTACAGTACCCCTCCATCACCATTATTCGTAGATTCACTCAAACCTGGAATGGTAGTACCTGTTAGGGTACTATGTATGGGTTTGATAAAAAAAATGAGTTTAAATGTGTTTAAAAATTGAGTACCCATGAAGAGCGAATAAAAAAAATTAATTAGACACATGGCCTAGTGGATAAGGTTAAGACAGTTCTAAGTGACAGTTATCTTTGGATTCCGGTTTCAATCCTGAGCAGCGGCAGTGACATAAAAACAATAATTAACACAACTCCTACCCCAGCTATGGTTAGCGGAATGGGAACCGGATACCCCCGTGGACTGAATAAAGGGTTAGGTTCAAAGTTTCATGATAGCTCCCGATTACGATAATAAGGTTCCGACTACGACAAGAAAGTTCCCGAGTTCGAAAAGAAGGTTCCCGAGTCCGAAAAGAAGGTTCCCGAGTCCGGGAAGGTTCCTGAGTCCGAGAAGAAATATCTGAAGAAGGCCGGAGGCCATATCGACCGAAACGTTGTACAAATAACAATAAATATGGGGACAAAAGATGGGAACACTTAAACTTTGACCATACAGCAAAATGGTATATGCATAAAAGCAGAATCTGTTCTTGAGAATGAAATTCTCTGGGACTTTGAGATAAAAAACTGATCTCCTTATCCCAGCAAAAAGACCAGACCTAGTGTTGATTAACAAAAAAGAAAGAACTTGTCAACTGGTGGATTTTGCAGTTTCCAGCAGATCACAAGGTGAAGATGAAGGAAAACGAAAAGATGGACAAATGCCTGGATCTTGCCAGAGAACCGAAAAAGCTATGGAATATGAAAATCAAAGTGATACCAATTGTAGTTGGTGTACTTGGAACGGTCCCAAAAAGTTTGGAAAAAAGACTGGAAAATCTGGAATCAGAGGAGGAATTGAGACCACCCAGACTACTGTATTGTTGCAATCTGTGTGGTAACGCAGATAATACTAGTCATCGACTTAAGTTGGGTTTTACGACATGTCAATCCGTTGATATGCCGTAAAAACTCAACCAACCAACCAACCAACCGAATAGTTAACATTATCAACCATACATTTTCCCAATGAAGCCAACATTTTCTGCAGATACATTTTCAGGATATGTATCATTTTTGTTGTCGTTTTTTTTTTCGGACTTTTGTCCTCATCTTTATTGTGAAATACACATACACAGATGTACCATTCGAGCGTCTTCAGGCGTTCCTTTTAATCCATTAGAGTAAACCGATCTTATATCCCTACTAATGAAAAGGCTTGTCTATCCGAGCATACCAACTTGGGAAAATTTTGAAAAAATTGACTATATATTTTAAATATATAATTTCACAATAAAGATGAGGACAACAATTAAAATAATACATATTATCAAGCTTCGTCTAAAAGAATTCAGACAATTGATATTTTGAGGAATTCTGTCATTCATTTAAGTTTATCTCTATAATAATGCGCATTCCTTATATTCCCTTCTATAGCTTAAATGTATTGGGTTTAAAAAAAAATGATTTTAAATGTGTTTAAAAATTGAGTACCCATCAAGATCGAATAAAACAAAAAACGTCAATAGACAAATGGATTGACATGCCGTAAAAAGCCACCAACCAACTAACCAACCAACCAACCAACGTAAGTAAAATGAAACGTCTGATTAGTATATTGGTCACGTTGATATCGTTTGGAAACCCATAAATCCTTCTTTATTTCCCTTACCCCCAGCTATGGAGCAAATAAAAGAGCGTATTGACGCTTAAGCTTTCTTAAAGAGAAGGAGAAACTCTGTAATCAAAACCTGATGGATGTTGCCCGGGAGAATGTGTGGAACATTGTGCACTATGCGTGTCGCTATTCATGTCACGTCTCAGCCGGCAAAACAACCAAGCTGTGTTCACATATTTAAGTGAACTGTTGGGAGATTCCATCACAGACCAGTGGCGTATGCTCCGCTTTAAAAATTGATCTTGTCTCTCGGGATGGAGGGAGGTTGGGTAAACATCTGACCACTCTTGGCCACTTAACATACATTAGCTTGAATCTCATTCATAAATGTATTCATATATACAACTCTGATATTTCATTGGTGAATTTTAAGGGTACCCAGGTCAATTGAGTTCAAATAAAGGTTATTGACCCCAAGTCACGTCAAATAATAAATGGTTATTACACGCACGTGCATATCGAAAATGTTTTTTCACCAACGTACTGCAGCACTCTCGGCAAGGTATCTGTTGTGGTCCACATGTTTGCTGTATTTATCCAATTATGTAACCGAAAATACGTCACTGCTTACCCCAACATCTTTAATACATAGATTAAATCTTATTTATAACTATGTCTCTATGAAGATCCGAGTCAGATTTTTCTCTAACCCACCCATGTTTTTAGTGCGTTTAAGATCCTGCAATAATAATAACCCGGTTTTTGCAGCGGGATTTCTGTAGAGACAAAGATAGATAGAAAGAGAGACAGACAGACAGAGTCAGAGAGTCCATATGTAAATTAATTCTTTCGATCAAGATAACTTCTTAATAAAAACCGTGCCCTTACATAAATATATACCTGCATTGGAATATGTTGGTTAGGGACAATGAATAAAGAAATAGCTGACCAACTCGAAGAGAAAGAAGGACTGACAAAAAACAAAATACACAATAGATAGATAGATAGATAGATAGATAGATAGAGAGACAGACAGACAGAGTCAGAGAGTCCATATATACATTTCATTAAAAAATGAATAAAAGAAATTTCATTAACAAATTGTTGGGTCAGTAAAATGGTAATTCCTGTATATAGTGAGTGAGGGAGAGGCTCTCTGTGATTGGATATACCAATCACGTGATGAGCCCAGAAGTTTAGGCGCAAAAATCCCAAATCCAGACAGACAGATTTCACCAGCGGTTCCACGAGACATCAACTTTAAAGGCTCCAAGAATCACCCTAAGATACCAGATATCTTGTTAGAATTAAATTCATATTATTAATTCATTTACTTGTTGTTAGCCTTAGAATTAAATGCTATAACTAAACACAAATAAAATAAAGGTCTACATAATATATAGTGTGGTTAATTTGCATACAGGTTTTAACAAACCGGGGTTAATAAATAATTACTTGGTGTCATTGATCTCTAATGACATGGTTTTATTCTCCAACGTATTTAATTTTAATCCTATGAATGATTTTTATATATAAACCAATTAACATATAATAGAAATAGGTGTAATATGATTTTATATACGTTCTTATTCAATTTCGTTAGTCTTTCTAATTTTGATAAATTTTCATTACATTAAAATTTAAATAATGTCGCCCGGAGGGCACATATTCTTGCTAGGAACATTTATATAAAAGACTGCTGTAGAAACCGACAAATATTCAACATATCTACCATCTTGATTAAATCCTTAAAAATGACCAATAATAATGAAAATAACTCGGGATATCTTCGGTGATTTATATACAAAATCTAATACAATTTGAGATTATATGAAAATTTTGAGAACATATAAAATGCAAAACAGTCTCGTCCAGGATTTGAACTCGTTTCGTCGAGTCGATTTCTTTAAAACGATAAGTGTTATGACATGCAGGCTTCTTAAAATAAACAAACTAGCAATAAAAGAAAGTAAATATACAGAAAGAATTTGAGTGGTTGTACCTGTTGGGGGTCCCATCTATGGGTTAAATAGAAAACAATGTGTTTAGAAAAAACTGAGTTTTAAAAATTGAATTTGAAAAATCTTTAATATCCATCAAGATGAATAGAACAAAATATCTTTGGCCTAAAATAACTCAACAAGGATTGACATGCCGTAAAATCCAAAAACCAACCAACAACCAACCAACAGAACGAATTCTGAATAAATTCAATAGGAATTTTGTGAAATAACATTTGAAACAGCGGGTCCGGCTAGCTTAGGAAAGTTAAGTAACAATGACCATGTTCAGTATTTGTATGGGTAACAATTTAAGAACGGCAAATACGGAAGATAAACGAAGCCTCTAATTAGTACATTGTTCACATATATGTTAATATATACTTTGGAAACCCATGAATCCTTCCGCTAGAGTTCTGGGCAGTGTGTTGTACCCCTTCATCACCATTACTCACATGTCTACTCTGACCCGGAGTGGTAATACCTGTTAGGGTCCCATACATGGGTTAAATAGATACAATTAGTTAAAAAATTGTGTTTAAAGAAGATGGTTTGGTTTGGTTTGTTTTTGTTTACGGCATATCAACCTCAGTGGGTCATTTAATGCCGATAATGCTTTGAAATAAATCAATTCTTAATGGATAATACAATTTTTTTATGAATATTTTTCTATTTAACTCATAGATGGGACCCTAACAGGTACTACCACTCCGGGTCAGAGTGGACCAGGGAGCAATGGTGATGAAGGGGTGCTCCACATTCCCCAACCCTCCAAAAGTCGAACCTCACCATCAGATAGAGTTTAACGTCATTCCCAGGACATGTAGACCCGCAGCCACCGCCTTCTAGCACCCATATGATAAAAAGGGTTGGGGCTTGCATAAGGGCAATAGGGTTGGGAAAATCATATAGGTGCTAGGGCTTGACGTGACCAGCCTATAGATCGGAGGGGGCCTCTCCGACCGCCCGTCTAGCCCAAGATAGGGCCAAAGCGGAGTATTGCACGTCATGAACTGCTCATCCACCTGGGCTCTATCCTTAAGCATCACGAGTCGCCACCACGGCCAACAGGTGGCCCCATTGGGGAAGTCTTACCCGTCTGCAGAGGTGCAGTCGGTGCATTCTAACACCCCAGCCGACAGGGCGGGTTTAAAGAAGAATTTGAAAAAAATTAAGTACCCATCAAGAGTGAACAAAACAGAAATGTCTTCGACCTAAAATAACCCAATCAACCGTAAATCCAACCAACCAACCAACCAACCAACCAACGTAAATAAAAACAAAGCCATGAATCTAAAAATAATAATTATAGCTTCTGATTTAAAAAAGACAAAGAATAAAACTGTAATTCAATAATGAAATAAAAGTATTATACCCTCGCTTTCTGAAAAAAAACGAACTAGTGATTCTGATGATTATGATCATGGTACTAAAAAAAAGTGGGGAAAAAAAAGAATGCCAAGATTCAAAAACTTTCCTCTTCGACTGACCGCAACATTGCTTTAGCCATTCGTCCATTTTGGCCACTTCAACGGAGAATGGCACATGCGGGCGGATGGGCATCCGATCAGGCGGAAGTGACAAATGATTCCATGGCCCAGAGTGGACCTTATTTCTAAGAAAACCATGAAGTACGTTGGTCTGATGTCATTCCTTCTTGTCCACCAACCCAGAACCATCATTCGAGATGGTTCTCCTGCAGACACATAAAGATCCCATATGTCGACATATGGATGCACTTCATCATACCTGAGTGATTTCATCGGACTAATAACCCGGTTTTTGCAGCGGGATTTCTGTAGAGACAGAGACAGAGATAGAGAGAGAGAGAGAGACAGACAGACAGAGACAGAGAGTCCATATATAAATTAATTCTTTCGATCAAGATAACTTCTTAATAAAAACCGTGCCCTTACATAAATATATACCTGCATTGGAATATGTTGGTTAGGGGACAATGAATAAAGAAATAGCAGACCAACTCGAAGAGAAAGAGAACTGATATAAAACAAAAGACACAAGAAATTTTGTCTTTTAGAATTCAAGGTTTACCTATATAAGAATTGAAAGTAAAGAGAGAGAGAGAGAGAGAGAGAGAGAGAGAGAGGACAGAGACAGAGACAGAGACAGAGACAGAGAGAGAATTGCCAGTGTCCTTTTAGAAATCAAGGTTGATACATAAAAGGATAGATAGATAGATAGGTAGACAACACACATATATATATATATATATATATATATATATATATATATATATATATATATATGAGAAGTAAACAAACAGACGATGTTTGTGATATGGCTATTTTCAGCCGACATTAAGCACATATTCTCCCAAATATATATATATATATATATATATATATATATATATATATATATATATATATATAATATAGAGAGAGAGAGAGAGAGAGAGTTGCCAGCGTCTTTTAGAAATCAAGGTTGATACGTAAAAGAATAGATAGATAGATAGATAGATAGATAGAGAAGAGAGAGAGAGAGAGAGAGAGAGAGAGAGAGAGTTGCCAGTGTCTTTTAGAAATCAAGGTTGAAAATCAAATAATAGTTAGATAAAACAGTTAGAAGAGAGAAGAGAGAGAGAGAGAGAGAGAGAGAGAGAGGGGAGAGGGAGAGAGAAAGAGTTATAAGCTTTTTTTTAGAAATCAAGGTTGATGCATATCAGAATGGATAGTAAGAGAGAGAGAGAGGGGGGGGGGGAGAAGAGTGAGGAGAGAGTGAGGGAGAAGGGAGAGAGTGAGGGAGAGAGAGGGAGAGAGGGAGAGGGAGAGAGAGTTATCAGATTTTTTTAGAAATCAAGGTTGATACATATAGAATGTATAGTAGAAGCACACATTCACTCTTTTTTTTCTCTAAGAAAGAGTGAGTGAGTGTGTGCTTGTGTGTAGGTGTGTGTGTGTGTGTGTGTGTGTGTGAGAGAGAGAGAGAGAGAGAGAGAGAGAGAGAGAGAGAGAGAGAGAGTTGCCAGGGATCAAATAAAGACTCATGCAACAAAAAATCAATGTTGAACTTTATGTAACTACTAAAGTTATAGAAGTCTCAGAGATGACAATTCAAAGAAATAACACAGAAAAAAAACCACGTACATATATTCACACTCGCGTACTTACAGAAATAGATGAAGAAAAAAAGGGAGAGAGAGAGAGAGAGAGAGAGAGAGAGAGAGAGAGAGAGAGAGAGAGAGAGAGAGAGAGAGAGCAGACTACAATTCTTAAAAGAAAGGGTTTAAATGAAAGACTGAAAGGTAGACTGAAATAGAGGAAATATTTTAAGACTTAATTGAAGAGAAAAAAATGAAGAGTCCCCGAAAGTAGATTAATTGAATGAAAAAAAATAAGGAAAAAAATAAAATAATGAATAAAGTCAGATGAAAAAATACGAAAAGAACAACAAAAAAATGATTAAAAACTACAAAAATCACAGTAAAGTGAAAAAATACCAAAATAACGAACAAAAATTACGAAAAAAATAAAAAGAACGAAAAAATTCTACAAAACCAAACCAAGGTAAGTATTGAATAAAAAAAAAAGAAGAAAACGAAAAAAAAATAAAAATAAAAAAATAAAAGAAATGAGAAAATGCCACAAAAACAAGGTAAAATAATTATTGAAAGATTTTAATGAAAAAATAATGAAAGAAAAACGACAAATGAAAAATAAACGAAAAGAAACGTAAAATAGAAAATGAAAACAAATACAAAAAACAAAAAAACAAAAAAGTAAAATAAATAATGAATGATAAAAAAGAAATATTAAAGAAACGAAAAATAAATAAACGATAAGTGAAAAAAAATAAATAAAAGAAACGAAAAATTCCGTTGCAGTGGCATTACTAAATTATCCAAAAGTGCTCAATATATATTTAAAAAAATAGAGTAATAACAATAGTAAGTAAAGTAAAGTCAACAGGGCGGCCTAAAGTCGGTAATCAGCCAATCAGCGAGGGAGTCTATCCCCTTTTCAATAGCGCTAGACCAAGGAGATTGTTTTTAGCATCTGAGATGGAGCGCCACACCTACCATCAGCTCCTTACTTTACCGCACAGATCCCTGTGCTACTCATACGCTGAGTTGGCGGGGACCGGTATTGAACTAGGAACCTTGTGGTTTCTAGCCGAACGCTCTACGACTGAGCTAACCCAGCCCCTTAAGCGTTAAGTTATGGTTTGGATCTAAAGACCCTGCCATACGATTGACTAAGTCGATGTCATTATTTAGTTAAACTGAGATAAAACATCTTTTCGGATAAGTTAACTAAGTACTGACATAGTCAAGTGTAAGGTAGAGTCCCGATGAAATCATTTAGATCGAAACCATAGTATACCTTTAACTCTTTCCCACTATTAATATATATATATATATATATATATATATATATATATATATATATATATAAGGTATGTCAAAAAAGTATCGAGATTTTTGTACTTTTTGTCACACCTTGTATTCCGAAAAAAAATTATGTTTCATTCATTTTTTTTCCAGAATAAGGTATGTAAAAAAAAGTACCAGTTTTAAAAAGTTGTATTTACACAGATAGAAATGAAGAATGAATGAAACGTTATTTATTTTCAGAATACAAGGTGTGTTAAAAAGTACAAAATATCTCGTACTTTTTGGACACACCTTGTATGGTAATCTATCCATATCCATATATATATAGATAGATAGATTACAGATTTTTGGACACACCTTGTATGGTAATCTATCCATATCCATATATATATTGAAGAATTGGATACAATAGAAAACTACTCAAGTTTCATCGCTAGAATCATCAGGGTTAAATCCACTGAATTAATCGAGTTACCGATTAATCTTATTTAATGAACATACGTGTGATCAGCTGCAATTAATCGGTAACTCGATTAATTCAGTAGATTTAACCCTGATGTTTCTAGCGATGAAACTCGAGTAGGTTTTTATTGTATCCATTTCTTCAATAAATTTGCTCTACTTTGTATTGAGCACTTTGTATTTGTTTATCACGGACTTAACCCCTGGATCCTGTGCACCACAACGATCGTGCCCTTATTCACCGGTAAGCCAACCTTTATATATAAATACAAAAATTCAACAAATAATTAGGTTGCAGGCTATAGATCTAATGACGCACCCTAACATATGTTCGTGTGTGTATGTATTTATACATATGTGTGTATATCTGCCTGTCTCTGTGTAAAAGTGAAATTAACCTTTTAGTAAATGAAGATATATGTGTGTATTGAATGATAAAAAAATGAAAAACATATACATAAATACGTATACATACATATATTATAGCTATGTATACAAATGGGATTATATATATATATATATATATGTATATATATGAATATATATATGTATATATATATATATATACAGATAAACACGTACCATATATATATATATATATATATATATATATTATATATCAGATACTGACACAAACATACACATACATACACACACATGCATATATATATGTACATATTATAAACACGCATATATATATGCTATATACTTATGCACAGTTATTTCTACATGCATACAACATATATATATATACATATATATATTCATGATATATAATATATATATGAGTACATATACACATAGCTATGTACACATGTATACATGTATGTATATATATATATATATATATATATATATATATATATATATTAGCGTATATAAATAAACAACTATATACGCACACAAATATATATATATATATTATATATATATATATATATATATATATATATATCACAACTCAAATACACACACACACACACACACAACACACAGACACACACACACACACACACACACATAATATATATATATATATACATATATATACAAACAAACTCAAATATATATATACATATACAAACAAACTCAAATATATACACACACATACGAAAGCACAGATATACAAATATACGCATGCATATTTCTATATACACACATGAACTCACAAATGTTTTAGATATAATCTCGTTTACATAACAGTAATCATATAAATATTAATATTTGAACAAAAATCTCTAAAATAGAAAATATTTCATTATTTATTTAATTTTCTTGTCCAAGAATATTAATATATATATATATATATATATATATATATATACATAAGAACATATACACTGTTATATATATATATATATATATATATATACATATATATATATAATATATATATATATATATACATATATATGTGTGTGTATGTGTGTAAGTGCACTTATATATATAACATATATATATATAATATATATATATATATATATTCACCAATTGTATATATTCATTTGCACATCCTCCGTTTTTTATGTAGCCGTGGATATATATATATTCGCATATACATATACATATACATTATATATGCGCATATAAATATATATACATATACGCACATGTATATATATATGTATATATATATACATACATATATATATATATATATATATATATATATATATATATATTAATATTAATGTATATGTACATATACTGACACACAAATCGAAATATATATATTATATAGCGTTATATATATGTATGTGTATGTGTGTGTGCTTGTGTATATGTGTATATTAACGCACACACACACACACACACACACACAAGACACACACACATATATATATATACAATATATATATATATTTATATATACTCATAAATAAAAATGGTATGGCAATCTTTTATTTGCTCCAGCTATTTTACTTTTTAAGAAAACTGAGAGTGTTCAGTGACAGAGTGCAAAAGTAAGTGAACTGTACATACAAACATATTTTTCGCATGACCATCTCTCGTTGGTCCGATGTTCTGTCATGACAATTTACTTCCGGTTACTCAAGCACATTGCCCGGTCAATTTTTGGCCTTTTTTTTTTCAAAATATTTTTGCTTCTTTCGTTCATATCATTTATGGTCAGGTATTTGTTGGCCAGTGTGACTCTAAGCAGTATACAGGGCGTCTCGATTTTCGACGTTTTAATAGCACCTCACAGAGCACAAGTTTACAAACTTTTATAGTTTTTATAACTTATTTTACGGTATGTCAACCTTTGTGGGTTATTTTATGCCAAAGATGTTTTGTTTTATTAATTTCTGTTGGATATTCAAAATTAAAATTTTTAAAAACACGTCTAAAATAAAATCATTTTTTGGTCTATTTAACCGTAGATGGACCATAAAGACACTATTCTCCGAATGAAAGTGGACCTGGGAGTAATTGCGATGAATGGTACTCTACTTTCCCTGAGCTCCAGAATTGGAACCTCACCACTAGATGCAGTTAAACGTCATACCCAGGACCCCCCTTCTAGCTCATATATTATAAAATGCGATAGGGTGTGCCATTAAAGCAATGATCGGGACAATCATACAGGAGCTAGGGCTTGACCTGACCAACCGATTGATCTGAGGGGCCTCTGCGTCTCTCTGTTTTGCCCGAGTAAGGCCAAAAGTGGAGTTTTGCATGTCATGTTTCAGCAACCAGAATTAAGTGTCATACTCTAAAATCCCCATTTACAGGAGATACAGTCAGCATTTACCAGATTCGCTGACAGAGCGGAGAGGAAGATGAAAAGAGAGAGAGAGAGAGAGAGAGAAGAGAGAGAGAGAGAGAGAGAGAGAGAGAGAGAGAGAGAGAGAGAGAGAGAGACAGAGAGAGAGACAGAGACAGAGAGAAAATAAGCATAAAGAAAAAAGCTGGAGAGAAAAAATAACTCCTTGATGATACACATTTTGAGAACACACGTTTAACAGACCATAAATGGAAGACGCCCAAATGTTATATATATATATATATATGTGTGTGTGTATGTATGTGTGTATGTGTACACACATATATATATGCGTGAAAGATACATGTATATATATACACATAAATATATATATAATATATAATTATATATTATATATATATATATATACATTCATATATACGCACATATGTACACATATATTCTCATATATGTGTACATACATATGCATACATATATAAACA
>CM042155.1:86984210-87001710 GCA_023376005.1 Doryteuthis pealeii | reverse complement strand
GTTGTGTATAATTATTTAGTAATATAGTATTGGTTTCCTAGGTCCGTCTATGGTATTTTTTGTTCGAAGTTTGTTTCTACTTTATTGTTGTTCTTTCTTTTTTTTTCTGTTCTTTTTTTTCTTTTTTTGTCTTTCTTTGTTTGTGGTATTGTTGTTGCATATGAAGTTATTCTAGTCGGTGATGGCTGTTTCTTCTCTCTCCTCTTTCTCTTCTTTCTTTTTTATATATATAAATTCTAGTATATAACATATTCTTTGTGTATTTGTGTCACTCCTATAAGTGGTATATATGTTGTATAGTATTATATATTATATTATTATAATTTAGCGTGTAATATATTTCTTTATATGGTTAAAAACTTTTCATTTCTTATATTAATCATATATTTTATTTTGGGGTCATTTATTTTATTATTGTACATTAAATTTTGTACTATGTGCGTATATATGGTTATCTTATTTATATAGTTAAATTAAATATATTTATGTGTATATATAATAATTTCGATAATATATGGGTTACAATAACCATATACAACACATATATTATTTGTCTCTTTCATTATCTGTTACCTTGGTTCTCAAATTATATAATTATTTCTCTCCTTTTTTCTTTAATTCTCTCTTGTTCTCTCTCTTTTCTCTTCTGTCTCTCTCTTCCTTCTTCTTTCATCTTCTCTTTCTCTTCTCCTTTTTACTTCCTTCCGGGTTGCAGCGGAGATCTGGGTATGGCTGACTGTATTCCTTAAGGGATTAGAGCATTAGCTTGGCGAAAGAAGTGCAACTCTTTGGCCTTACGGCAAAGGAGAGACGGACTAAATTGGTTGGTTCAGGTACAAGCCCTAGCTCTGTATGATTGTCGATATTGCTTTTGGACACCTCGTTTTATAAATGAGCTAGAAGGTGGGTTCTGGTGACGTTTAACTGCTCTATGTGAGTTCAATTCGGAGCTCAGGGAAAGTAAGTACCATTCATCGCAATTACTCCCAGGTCCCTTCTTCGGAAAAATAGTGTCTTTTAGGTCTTCGGTACATAGACAAAATGATTATTTTAAGACGTGTTTTTAAAATTTTTAATTTGATATCAACAATTATAACAAAACTCTTTGGATAAAATAACAACAAAGGTTGACATACGAATAGTTTAAATTAAAGGTAACGTGTCTTGAGGTTATAACGTGAAAATCGAAGACGCCCTGTTATACTGCTAGAGTCCACGGCCAACATTCCGTGCCATAATGAATGAACAGAAGAACAAAAAATTTTGAAAAAAGGCAAAAATTGACGGGCAATCCTTGAGTACCGGAATAATGGGTATAGAGAAAATCGGACAAACGAGAGTGTATGGATATGTATGTAGTCTTACTTGCGTGAACTAGTTGGCTTGGTGATGTAAGGTCGAAAGGAGAAGATGGAGATGGAAGAGAGGTGAAGAAGGAGGAGAACGCTTCTTTCCTTTTATATATTAATAATTATCTTATTGTATTAATATTTGTTTTTTTGTTTGTTGTTCTTAAAACCTATACACACAACTCATACTTAAACCTATATATATATTTTCTTTAATTTGTCATATATTACATTACATATTATATATATTAATTAATAATATATTTATTAATATATAATATTTTTAACATTCTTTTATTTTTTATTTTTTTACTTTAAACTCTTATCATATTCCTTATTTATTCATTTGTTTCTATTATATATATAGTATAGTTATATATATTATTTAAATTTATATATAAAAGGTGAATGTTATTTGTATATATATATTATATAATAATATTAATTTATATCTGACAAAAAATTAATAATAATGAAATATTTCTATTTTAAGGATTTTTCAAAATTAATATTTCAAATGATAATGGTTATGTAAACAGATATACTACATTGTAGTTCTTTTAATATATCTTTTTATTTTTCATTTAATGGTTTTTAATGTTATATATATTTATCTCTTTTGTTTTTTCTTTTTTTATACTTTTGTCGTTTTTATTACGAATATATTTTTTTACTTGTATCTCATTTTTTTTTATTCATAGATTCTTTTATTCTTTAATTTATATTTAGAGTGTGATTATTTATAATTAATAATATATATATAATATTGAGTTTTAATGTATAATAATTTAATTTATACAAATAAATATTAATCCATTTGTATACAGGCTATAATATGTTTTATATTATTTATTTCATTTGTACTTCATACAAAATTTATTACTAAATTATTTACTTTCCGGAGGCAGATAACTATTATGTCAACAACACTATTCTATATTGAATTTGGTTGGTGATTTATAAGTTATACTAAGTATTATTGTTATTGATTAAAAAAATTAATAAAAAAATTTCTCTTTCTTCTTTTTTTTCTGGTAGCTTCTTCCCTCTTTTTGTCTTTTCACTTGTCTTCGCCACTCTCTCTTTCTTCCTTGTGTTCTTTCCGGTTCTCTTTGCTGTGTCTTTCGGCCCGGGTACAGTTTGGCTCTTTCTCTTCCTTTTTATTCCTCAGGCTCGGTCTCTGGTGCTTTGTCTCGACTCTTCTGCGTTTTGTACTTCCGGTTCGTTTCCTCTGTGCTGTCCGGTTTCGCATCCCTCTCCGTCGGGGTTTTCGGTCGGCGCGGCACGGTTCTTACTCCGGCGACCGCGTCGTGCAGAGCTCTGTGCGGTGTCAGGCTCTGGTGTGTTCTGCTCTCTTGTCTCGGCTTGCCGGGTCGCCCTTCGTGTTGCTCGTTGCTTTTTCCTTCTCTCTTTTTTACTATTTTTTCATTGCTTGGCATCGTTGCGCCCGCTTTCTTTCTTTTCCTCTTTTTTTGTTTCTTCTTTTTTCTTCTTTTTCCTTTGTTTTTTTTTGTTTTTGTCTTGTCTCTCTTCTTTGTTCTTTGAGTTTCTTCACTTCTTTCTTACTTTTCTTCTTTTTTGTGGCTTTTTTTTTGTTTCGTTCTTTCTTTCTCTTCCGTGTTGTCTCGTTTTTTCCGTCTTTGTCGTTTTTGGGGCTTTTTCTTCTGGTGCGCTTTCTTTTTGTTTGGTTTTTCGTTTTTTCATCTGATTTCCTTTTCTTTTTTCCTTCTTTTTGGCTTCTTCTTTTCTTGCTCCTTTTATTCTCCCTTGTTTCTCTTTTTTCGCCTGTCTTTCTCTCCCTCTCTCTCTGTCTTCTCTCTCTCTCTCTCTTTCTCCTTTTTTCTCTTTCTGTAGTGCGAGGTGTACTGTCCGTGGTTTTGTGTTTCTTGACACTTATTCTGACTTTATTTAGATTCTTAAAGTACACATTGATTTGTTTTGTTGCATGAGTCTTATTTGATCCTGGCAATCAGATAAAAAAAAAAAAAAAAAAAAAAAAAAAAAAGGTGTGGTGCATTGAGAGGATATATAGGAATTTGGGAGAAGAAAGAAAAGTTGTAAGAAGTGTGAAAATGGAAGGAACGGAGGTTACGGGTTGGACGGAAAATAGAGATTAGGTACAGAGTTGGGATTATAATGTAGAGAGGTTGTTAATGTTGTTATTGATAGACAGTTTATTAGTTTGGTGTTAAATGATGGTGGTAATGTGGTATTGTAGTGTTAGAATAGAAGTCTTCATTTGTATTTAACTATTTGTACAAGATTGCGATAGTTTACTTTAGATTCTTCGTTCAATGCTTCTCTTCTTTCTCTTCTTCGCAACACACACACAACGACCCACACCAGCATAGCCACAAGCAACATCTCACTCTGGGTACTTCGAACTATCTTGTGTGTGGATCGATGCATAGGGGGATTAAAGAGAGATCAAGAGAGACAGGACAAGAAAGGAAGACAGGCAAAATGTAGACGAGAGGAAGAGAGACGGATGTGGTAGTACGCTATATGACAAGAGAATTTAACGTAGAAGAAGATAGAAGAAAGAAAGAAGAAGAAGAAATGAAGAAGAACATATAGAAGAGTAAATTGAAGAAGATGAAATGACAGAAAGGAGGACGCGAAATAAAGAAAAATAAGGAAAAAGAAGGAGAGAAGAGAAAAGAAGACAATAATTAATTATATAACTCAATATATAATAATATATATATAATAATAAAAGAAGAAGAAAAAAATGCATAGAGAGGAAGTCAGATAGGTCAAGTCGTCTCCTTCAATGACCGACGATCACTCTCCGAGACTCCGTCCGTGGCTTAGCAGATCGAACGAACTTGTAACGTAACGAAGCAGAGAAGCGAATCAGCGATAGGAACTCTAGAAAGCCAATCACTGAGAAAGAACACGAATGAAACGATCAGAACAGAGTAATAACGAAGTCACTATGAAGAAGAAGAAGAAGAAGAAGAAGAAAGAAGAATAAAAACGAAGAAACAGATTGTCTCTCTCGTTACGCACTCATGCTTCTGTAACGAGACAGAGTAACAGAGAGAGACACAGAAGACACATTAGATATAGTATATAAAAGAAAAAGTCGTTTTGGAGAGATCAGTTCTCCTGGCTCTAGTACGCACATGAATGTAACGTCAACGAAGCCACAAATGTCGCATATATAAATCACAGCGATACGACGAAGCCAAATACGCACAATATCTATCAATAATACATATCACTCTCACTCTTAATATTCAATTATATACTAATGAAGAATTAAAGTCTGAAGAGCAAGAAGATGATTGGATTCAAGAAGCACGCTATAGAGATATATCGTTAACGGGACGAAGAGATTGTGCACTGGAGCTAAGTGACGGTATGTGCAGCTGGCATTTGACTGTCGGATTTACATTATAAAAGCTCACGACAGTTCTTCGTGGAATAACGTTGCAGAAAATCATGACTTATTTATTGGCTGTTATCTCGGATTATGGTTAGTACTAAATACGATTTGAGGGATCTATGATAATACGTATAGACAAACGCTGTGAGAATATGTTGAGAGTAATTTGTGCTAAATAGAGACGGGATCTGCTGGGCATACTCAGCTCCAGCATCCATATTATCGGAGTCATTGAACTACGTATCCTATAATGTAAATATTACTAAATCTATAGTTTGTTATTATAATTGATTACATTGAAAGTACATAGTGGTATTTAACACCGTAGATTTATTACGCATATCGTATTACATACGTCAATGTTTTTTGTCACTAAAATTCTATAAAGTTTTTTTTTTCCTCACTCTCTTCTCCTCGCTCTCTACTCTCTCTCTCTCTCTCTCTCTCTCTCTCTCTCTCTCTCTGACTATATATATGTTATACATATATATATAGTTAAAAGAAAGGAAATGAATCCGATCAGTTGAGTATGAAAAGGTGAATGAAACATCACACAATGCTGTTAAAGAGAAAAAAAAATATAATATAATCATAGCTGATACTGATCAATATTTCGACTTTACAAAAATCATCATCAGAGCTCATTTACTCCATGGTGTTTGGGTCGGAGATAAATGTCAAATCAGTTCAAAAACAAAAAAACCTTAATTTTGCAAAAAAGAACGAAAGTTGTTACATTATTCACCAATGTGGCATTTGCGCCATATTTTTGTCGGTCATGCTGATGTGTATAACTTTTTGTCGGTCAACCTTGCATTGTAGCGGATTTTGAGATGTTGGCAACAAGACAATTAAGTTATTCGAAAGGGGATCGGTACTAAACAATGTGACGGTTGGAATTCAAAAGAATTTTAGAAAAAGATTTTTATGATTAATATTTTTTATATTCTGTATTTCATAAATGATTATTATTTATTATATAATAATATATATATATATATATATATATATATATATTAATATATATATTGGTCGCAAAATTAAAACGGAAAGTTTTTGGGAGGTCACCCATGACAGTTTAACTACAGTCTATGAATGAACATTTTGCGAATTGGGTTACGATTTAGGGTTTTTGGGGATTAAGGTTGTTTTTTTTTTTATTACGTATTGCTTTAAAACAAACAACAAAACCCCCAAAATTACTATATATTTAATGTTGAAATTTTTTTTAACCAAGTTTAATAGAATTATACATTGAAATACTAACACAAGCAACTGAGACTAATGTGTCTACGTTGGGTTCAATCATTAATGTCAATGGTTGTTAATGATAATGTATATTTTGGATTTTTGTTTCGAAATACTGCTGCCATACATATGGCCTACCATTGGCTACTTTGTTATCCAGGTCTTGACTCAGTGTTAGCAACTCTACGTAGGCATCTGAGGGTCCTCCAACACTTTTCCGCAGATTTTCGAGGAATTCTGCTGTACGAACGCAATCAGATCATCTGTTATGTTATGCTTTCTCCTAGCCACAGCCTCGTCGTCTCTATTGTAATTGTCCAGTTGAGTCCTGATTGTTTTTACAATGTTAAGAAAGCGTTGGGCAGCATCCATAATCTCTGTAGAAACAATGATACTCACCATCGTACTGAGTTCATCTGGGGCCATATGTATGGAATAGTTTTCGACAAATGGACATTAACTTAGGAGTGGTGGCTGACCTGGTTTTAAATGTACAAAATAAGCCAGCCCGTGAGTCTATAGCGCAGGCGAGGTATGCAACGTGTCCGACATGGAATAGTCCATCACTATTTGTTGGAAAGGCCTTCGGGGATGGGGTTATGATGATTGGTTCTCGTGGCTGACTTGGGGGAATGCTTATACAGACTGAGCAATTTGCTCTGAAGTTTCGTATAGATGCATTCTACCAGGCCAATATACAGAATCATTAGCACGAGCCCTCATGCCATCCACACCTTGGTGAGCGAGTGCAACAGCATAAATGAAGAATAAGTTCCAATTACCGTCGAACTGGGAAGACAAGGTAGCATGCGATTGTAACTCAATACAAGCTCGTCATGCTACAAAGTACACTGCAGAATGACAGGTATATATAGGACTCCACAGTGTCATGCTTGGATTGGTGAAATGCTTTCTCAAGATTTTCATTCCAAGAAAGTGTGTATTTTGTTTAACAAGGTCTCTGAATGGTAGCATTATTGGGCTTAAGGAATATGCCCAAGCTACTTGGTTCACTAGCCCAAACCAAGACCTTGCATCGGTGATATTCTTTGGGATCGGGAAGCTGGAAATTGCATTCAGCAAAGTTTCAGAAGGGGTCACTCCTGATGGTGTTATTTGGAGGCCCCCAAACTGAACAGTATCCTGGCAAAATTGGAATTTATTTCTTCACGATGGTGAGTATCATTGTTTCTACAATCTCCTTATTTTGATGGCCGGCAAATCATCATGATACAAGTTATTCTCTTCCATGATTCAGGTGGGTTGCAGTTATCGATTCTATCTGTCATCACGTGAAGAAGGTTTCAAGCTTTTAAATGATGCGTTGTGTGCTCCAAACTACGGATAAAAATAACCAAATATAAATATCTCAAATTTATCCCGAACACCTGTATCTTCATAATATACGAGTCAATATACAAGCGAAGTTTTTTACTGCACTAAATGTAGAAACATTCCTTCAGGTTTTAAAAGTAAAAAAAAAAATGACAGAAACTGAAAAAGTGTTTACACATTATTACATATGTATTACATATATTTTTTTACATACATGTTGTTGGGGGGACAAAATTGAATTGTTTTTCTTTGTATTTATTGGAGGTGGGACTTTCCCACGTATTGTTTCCGTTTTGTCACGTGACAAGGTGAGCCATAAAATCTCTTCACAGAAGGATTCAGACGTGTGTCCTTTCGCTTTCTCAACAACTATGCACATGTTTGCCTGTTTGGTCCCAGACCACCTGAAACAAAGGAATATTAGTAAGTGGTTTTCATTCCTTGTTACTTTACACTTCTTCGTGTTGCGTGGAAAATCCTTTGTGTTCTCTTTATGGTTTGAGATGAATTGCATGAATTAACTTTTCCCTACCGAATATTCTGAGTTGTTTTACCTTCCTTTGAATAACCAAATGCATTACCGGTATGCAGGTGTTAGCTTCGAACTAATACCACGCTAATTCTTATAATTGGTGACCACAATGTGATATGAACACGCAATATTTTAAGTATTTAATTACTTTCTGCTTTGAATAGATTTGAATGCTTAAGAATACTTTTGAAGGGGACTCAGTGGACGGAGAGCCGATACAATTTTGGTATCAGCGTTTACAATCTTGGGCGGAAAGAAGTGAGATCGATCCACAGATATTGCTTATTGTAATGGGAACATTTTATAATGGATTCGTTGGATGGTTGGATTTTACGGCAAGTCAAACATTGTTGGGTTATTTTATGCCGAAGACATTTTGTTTTATTCAATCTTGGTGGTTATTCAATTCTGTTTTTTTAAACTCAATTTCTTTAACATATTCTTGAATTCGTTCCTTCATATTTAACCCTTAATTGGGACTCTTAACATGTATTACCACCACATAGTGGTGATAAAAGGGTACTCCACATTCTCCAGACATTCAGAAATGGATCTTAATCATTAGATGCAGTTTATCGTCATACCCAGGCCACTAAGTCTCTCGGTGACCTTCTAGCACATAATAAAAAGGGTTGGGTGTTGCCATAAAGACAGTAGGTTTGATACTCGAGCTCGACGTCATCAGCCAGTTGATTAAAGGCGAGCTCTCCGACCGCCCATTTGTTAAATGGATCAAAATGAGTTTTTTAAAAAACGTGTTAAAATTGAGTTTAGAATATTGAATACCGAACAAAAATGAATAAATCAAAACGTTTTCAGCATAAAATAACCCAAGGGTTGACATGCCGTAAAAGCAAACCATCCAAACCCAACCAACCAGCCAATTCGTCTAACTCAGTTATAAATTCTGTCTTTCACAATAATCAATACATATATAAATTAGCAAGCTTTGCAAATTGGATGGCAGGTTGTCTGTATGGATTTTATGACAGGTCAAATCATAGGTTATATTTTGGCTGGAGACGTTTTGGTTTATTCATTCTTATTGGATATTCAAATTAAAAAATGGGAAATGGGATCTTCTGATGGCGATGGCCAACAAAGGGTCCCATTGGGTGGGGTTCTTACAATTTTGGTATCAGCGTTTACAATCTTGGGCGGGAAAGAAGTGTCTGTTACATAGTTAGTAGATCCCTAATGCTTTTATAAGGTATTGTAGAAATCATAATGGCGATTAGTATAGCTGATGGCCTTGAGAGTGAGTGACAGCGTTTGACCTCACTCTGACCTTGCGTTCTGGGGATGAATCGTGATATCCGGAACCCCGATAGAAGGCCCTCTTCCGGTTTAAGGATACTAAGTAAGTTAAAAGTCAGTTAGAATTTAGAAGCCGAGCTAGCAACATGTAAGCCTCATCTGCGCAGATTGTCTGGGTTGGGGTTTATGAATAAAGTAACATCAACTTAAATCGAAGTCTTGTGTTTATTACCAAAAACTAACAATAGCACAGGGCTTCTGATAACGAGAAACCCCAACAGAAACCAGACCCGGAATCCTCAATAGAAGACCAGACGAGACCTAAGAAGATATACCAGACCAAGATAGATGATAAATGATCAGAAGCAAAGCCGGCCAGAAGAATAGACGACCAGAGTAAGAATTAAAGAAAGGTATATAACGTTATATGCTGATTTGGCTTAGTGAAAAGACCAGTATATAACAGATCCAAAGACATTGTTTATTGTAAGGGGAACATTTTATAATGGATTGTTGGATGGTTGGATTTTACGGCAAGTAAATCTTGTAATCCATAGTCCTAGCCGACAGAGCGGGCTTTTTTGAAAGGTGAAAGAGCTCCTCGGCTAAATGTGATATTCCAAGGGTTTATTTGAAAGGCTGTTAAGGCTATTTTTTGTGCAATTTAATTGAAACTACACCTTTAGTTTCCATTCTTCCCCCATACGGTTAGTTTTAGACTCGCAGGAGTGAAAAGATGTATTCGATTTCTATATTCTTCTCAAATTAGATAATTTGCCGTGGATCTAATATAGATCTATTTTCTGGGTGTATGATATGGCCTTAAAACATTGAGTCCTGATTTTTATCAAGTCCAGACACTATTGTCTCGACTGTCGATTAGTTGTCCTACGGTGATTGTCTGGCATGGACGTGACTCCAAGGAAACGTATGAAAATCGTAACGCTGCACAAACAACAACTTTACTTTCCATTCTTTCACCATACGGTAAGTTTTATACCCATTGGAGTGACAAGGTGTATTCGATTTCTATTTTTTCCTCAAATTAATTCATTTTTTTTCGAAAATATTTAGTAAAGATGTGAATAATGCTTCTGCTCTTCCAACCACAAGCGCTGATGATAATCAACAATCTTCTACGAGGCGATGAATTTCTTTGCAGTGTAATCGATACTCTAATAATTTAGCTACAACCACAAGTTCAGGCTTAAGATTGGCGCTATTCGTAGAAATCTGAAGATGAAGTTGATTCTTAAAGCTTAATTCGGGAATTTACCGAGATATGAAGCCGGCAAGTGATCGCTTCACAATCTGCTTTTTCGAAGAGATAATCTTGCAGACACTTTTATCGTTCGTCTTTCACCGTTCGATTTCTCCTTCCGCGTCTGATCTAATCGCACGATTGTGGCAGAAATTTCCTCGACGCGGATTTGGCCTTCAAAAATACCTGTGAGGTTTGTCGGAATCCGGATCTAACTTGAGTGTTTCGCCGGTCCTAGATACATTTCCAGGCTAAAAGGTCACCTAGTATCGTCTGAGAGATTTATAATAACATTACAACTCAGAAAGTATTAGATATCTCAATTCGGTTATTTCTATTGCTGCTTGGTACTCGCGTAGAGGAAACGTGATGATGTTATGGTTATCCTGGCAAGAAATGGACTAAGTAAACCAAGTTCAAGTCCATGGCGTGACTGTTAGCGTTTCACGAAGCTAAAATAATCGTGTTACATGATTAATAGGTAGCCTATGTATTTGTGATTTTGATGTATGCATGCATACAGTACAATGTTAGAATTGTTCAGGTCCAAGTTGAGAGCTCAATGTTCAATATTATTGAACAGAGCAATATAATTTGTAAATAAAAACGATCCGTCATTTTGTGATTATTTATCTATAATCGCAAAATGACCGATTTATTTATATATATATATATATATATATATATATATATATATATATATAATATATATATATATACGTGCATTAACATCGTTCCTGTGGAGGAGATGTTATATATATATTTATCTATAATCTATATATAATATAATATATTTATTATATATTTATCTATAATCTATATATATATATATATATATATATATATATATATATATATATATATATATACGTGCATTAACATCGTTTCCTGTGGAGAAGATGTTATATATATATATTTATCTATAATCATATATTAACGTCGTTCCTGTGGAGGAGATGTTATATATATATATCTATAATCTATATATATATATATATATATATATATATATATATATATATATATATATCTCAAATGACCGATTATATATATATATATATATATATATATATATATATATATATATATATATATATTTGAAGGCGTAATAATGCAAATTTATGTTTAAAAAAACATATTTATTTATTTTTTAAAAAAGAAAAGAAAAAAGAATAAATATGTTTTTTTAAACATAAATGTGCATTATTACGCCTTCAAAAATATATTATTACATTTTAATTAATGCTTCGAACTCACTATAAAAAATTATCTTAAAAACCTTTATATATATATATATAATATATATATATATATATATATATATATATATATATACAAATCGTTCATCTTGCGGTTATAGATAAATAATCACAAAATGATACAATAGTCATTTGACTAGCCAGGGAGATATTTCCTTGCCAGGCGGTGGTTAAGACCCGGGAATAAATACTAAATCATAAAACTGCCTTTTGTCTTTGTCTCTTCCTTTTCTTTCCTAGAATTCATTTTTTGTTTTTTTCAACGCGACATATTTTTCAGAAAATAAGATGGGGTTAAAAGCCAAACCCAAAGAACATGCACCAAAAATAACCTACATACCTGTATAACCTAAAACATTAAACCTCTTGCCAGCCAACAATTGTCAAAAAGAACTACTATGGTTATATTACGAAAATACTAATAGTACTCGCTTGGTTACCTCATTTCAGGAATGAAGCCGCCTCTTTTAGATGTACTACATACTTTTCGAATCATTGAAGGGGTCCGAGCAAAGAGTCTCGAGGCAACCCTACTATTTGTAAACTTCTCCAAAGCATTTGACTCCATTCACAGAGGGAAAATCGACCAAATACTGTTTGCATATGGCCTACCCAAGGAAACAGTTAACGTCATAATGATGCTCTACCAAAATACAAAAGCAAAGGTACGATCACCAGATGGCGACACTGACTTCTTTGACATTGTCGCCGGAGTCCTACAAGGGGATACACTAGCGCCATATATATTCATAATATGCCTAGACTACGTACTCAGAACATCACTAGATCCCATAAAAGAAAAAGGCTAAAAAAAGCAAGAAGCAGCCGTATCCCGCACATACTATAACGGATGCGGACTATGCTGATGACCTAGCACTACTCGCAAATACACCTGCACAAGCCGAATCCTTGCTACACAGTCTAGAAAAGGCAGCACGAAATGTCGGCATATACCTAAACTCTGATAAAACTGAGTTCATGTCTTTCAAAAACAAATGTGACATCTCCACCATCGATGGCAAACTCCTAAACTCGGTAGAACAATTTAGCTACTTAGGCAGTAACATCTCCTCCACAGGAAACGACGTTAATGCACGTATAGGAAAGGCATGGGCAGCTATTAATAAATTATCGCTCATATGGAAATCCAATCTCACAGACAAGTTAAAGAGACAGTTCTTCCAGGCTGTTGTCGTATCAGTGCTGATGTATGGCTGCACCACCTGGACCCTAACGAAACGACTAGAAAATAAACTAAATGGAAGCTGCACAAGAATGCTGCGGGTGATCCTGACCAAGACGTGGTAACAACACCCCACGAGAAAGCAGCTGTATGGCTACCTGCCACATATCACCAAACCATCCGAGTAAGACGGACAAGACATTCGGGACACTGATGGAGAAGCAAAGACGAACTCATAAGCGACGTCCTCCTGTGGAAGCCAGCACATGGGCGCGCCAGTGTGGGCCGACCAGCAAAGACGTATATTGATCAGCTCTGTGCGGATGCGGGATGCTGCACAGAGGACCTCCCGAGAATGATAAGCGATAGGGACGGATGGATAGAGATTGTCATGGATATCTGTGCCAACAGCGCAACAGGATGATGATGACATACTTTTTACAATATCACAATTGTTTTTTAAGGGAATACCTCTTCTCGGCATACATGTCCAGTACCTAAACTTTGACCCACCCCTGTGACAGTAGTAAAATAAAATACGAAAATATCGCAATATGATATTATAATACGAAACTATCGTTATGCACAAAAGTGCGTTTTGTTTTATTTTTTAAACACAATCGCTGGGGTTAAAATTTGGCATTGTATTTCTTATCGAGATATATCAACTGGCCTACTTCCAAGAGTTTTATATACATATATACAAATACGTCTGTAAATATAAAAATAGTCATTATTAATAAACAATGCACTTCTCCTGTTGTATACCCTTTACTCCTCCTTACTTCTTCTATTCTTCTTCTGTTCTTCTTTTCTAACGTCTCTTCTAGTGTCTGGACTTCTCTTGGGGACTTCTGTCTGGTCTTTCATTGGGGATTTCTCTTTATCAGAAGCCCTGTGTCATTGGTAGTTTTTAGATAATAACACAAAGACTTCAATTTACTTAGATCACATTTTATTTCGAAATCCCCACCAGACTACCTGCGCAGATCGAGTCGGAGCGTGTATAACACGTCTCACCACCGTCGTGGTTTCTCGCCGACTGACTAAAATCTATTTCTAATCTAAACCGGAAGAGGGTCTCCTCCACCGATTCTCACGGTATCCATCGGAAAGGATCAGGATGAGGTCAAGCCTTGTCACTCATCCTTCAAGGCCGTGGGCTGTAACTTATAGCAGCCATTTTGATTTCTACACTACTGTAAATAATTATTAGGAATCTAATAATTAATAACTCCTTGACTGTAAAAACTAAAACAAATAATACAATTGTAGATATATTGGACACTGGTTGTATGTAATTTTCATATTAAAGAATTGGATAGATGGTCATCATTGCGATTCCCAGGCGGGTGCTCTACCGACTGAGATAAACGGGCAAAAATGTTACTGCATATTGAAAAAAATATAAATAGTTAAAACAGGGAGTTACTTTTCAATCACCCTTTATATGTTGATCTTATTTACAGCAAGAGTTAATATACAAATGTAATGTAATTAGAGTGCATCTAAAAATGTGGACACATACATAATGAAGAATCATATACTACGATGCAAATATTGTAAATACTAGTTCAAAATAAAAAACACCCTCCGGGCGATGTAAAAATAGATTTTTGAAAATATTGCCTGAGGGGTGGGAGTAAAAATTCAATATCAGCGAGTTTGTACCCTAAGTAAATAAAATCATCAAATTCATTAAAGGATTAAAAAATAAAAAAAATTGAAATGTAAACTTTAAATATGTATTAAAATAAAACAAACTATATATAGATATATAATACCAGTCATGTATTTATTAAAACTTGTTTTAAAAAAAACAATGAGGACTGTCTAATGTTGCATGTTCAAATTTTGAGTGTATTTATTCTATGTTATGACGATTTTGGGTAATGTGACGTAATTTTTGTTACAGACGAAAACCGGAAGCGAATCTCCATTATTAATAGAAATAGATAAATACGAACCAGAAAACAAACAACAAAAAAAAAACATCAAAAAACAAGAATGTCTGGAATTGGAAAGATATCCTAATTTAAAAAAAAAAATCATTTTCTAGCCGTCAGTAATACAGAAAATGTCACGAATTTGTGAAAAAAAAAAAAATTAAAAGAAGAAACGGATATTTTCTTACTAAAGAAAAGCATACTTCATTCAAATTAAGTTAAATGCTTGATAAAAACAAAATTAAGTCATCAGGGCGGTTTAATGTTGGTATCAGCCATACAGTGAGGGAGTGTATCTCCTTTTACTAGCACTAGACCAAAGAGATTATCTTAGCATCTGAGGTGGAGCGTCACGCCTACAACCAGCTCCTCACTTTACCGCACAGATCCCTGTGCCACTCATACACTAAGTTTGCGAGGGTCGGTATCGAATCGGGAACCTTGTGATTCCTAGTCGAACGCTCTACTGACTGAGCTAAACCGGCCCTTGATACGGCAGGATATGACACAAGGCCACAAATACGGAACACCCAGTGAGGATCGAATTCGTTGATCAGTTGTAATAGATCTGTTAGACTAGCTTGCTAACAATAACATCATGAGTATAATATACTAGTAATACCCATCTTTTTGCTCATGTCTGATGCTGCTACATTGAATTTCACTTTGAATGATCCTCATTACCATATATATATATATATATATATATATATTGGTTTGGAGGTTGATTTTGAAGGCTATCTCAATGCGGATGTAAAGAAAAAAATAATAAGGTAACAATGGTGTTGTTTGTTAACCTGTAATCTATTCTTGATATTTCGAGATAAAATCTCTTTTTCAGAAGAACACTGGAAATGAAGTAGTTGTCGTCTTGTTATGGCATTTTTAGTTAAATGAAACGAAATAAAAAAAATAAAAAATTCAATTCAACTAGGGAATTTTTATATATATATATTTTATTTATATAAATTTCTAAAAGCCTTTTAAGTTTTGGTCGAAATGAATTTATTACAGAATGACGGTTTATTGAGTTTTTCCTTCCTTTCAAATATATATATATATATATATATATATATATATATATATATATATATATATATATATAGAGAGAGAGAGAGAGAGAGAGAGAGAGAGAGAAAGAAAGAGAGAGAAAGAGAGGTAGAGAAAATATCTTCTCTCATATGAAATATCTTGTTAAAAAGAAAACAAAATGTAAAACTACAAGATGTTTGATTTTTAATATCATTACAGTTTTATTAACCCTTTCTGTTGAAGAATATCAAGATATATATTGAATGTATATCAGTCCCCTTTCCTCATATCCTGACAATATATGTATCTTATAATTGAATTAAAGAGAAAAATGATGCATATATCATTTTGCCAGCGGTGTGGGACCCCATGGATGTTAGTGTATTTATAGTTGCTTCTTGTATGGTTGACACACAGAATATATACATATATAAATATGAGAGTAAGTAAATAAACAATGTGTTTATTTGATATGGCTATTCAGCCGACAATTTTTGAGGATATGTGCTTAATTGAAGTCATACCTAATTTTGAAAATTAATTGGTTAATAATTAATGAATTTAGGCGGGCATATATGTTCAAATGTAAGGCTAAACAAATCGAGAAAATGTCAATCCTGGATGTACATTTCGACCTATTAGGTCTCATCAGCAGTCTCCCATGTCTATAACCTTGAAGATTTGAACATATATGCCCGCTAAATTCATTAATTATTAACCAATTAATTTTCAAAATTAGGTATGACTTGAATTAAGCACATATCCTCCAAAAATACATACATGTATATATTCTGTGCGTCTATGTTTGTAAGAAGTACCAGTAGATGTTTGCATTGGTGTCCATCTTGGTATCTAGGGTGTAAGCTTGCACACACATATATAAGTATATGTACTCATGTATATACACATCTGTATATAAATATATTTTTAGTGTATTAAGAGGATTTAACGTGTGTATGAATGTAGGCGATTTGGTGTGTGTGAGTGTGTGTGTGTGTATTTGTGTCTGTTGTCATGATGTGCTCGTATTTCTATTAAATTCTATGTGTGTGAGTGTGGAGAATGAGCGTGTGAAAAAGAGAAGGATATCCAGAGAGAGAGAGAGAGAGAGAGAGAGAGAGAGAGAGAGAGAGAGAGAGAGAGAGAGAGAGAGAGAGAGAGAGAGTGTGTATTAAAAGTATGTAAATTAACGGGAAATTTTTACATGTCCCTTAACGTGTATATGTATGTACATAAAGGAAGCCACCAACAATAACACACACATATACACTCACAAGTATAAAGAGAGAGAAAAAATTAAACATCCAAAGAGAGAGAGAGAGAGAGGGGGGAGGGGGAGGGAGAGAAATAAGAGAGACAGACATACAGACAGACAGACAGACATACACACATACACTCACAATCATATATATAGAGAGAAATGAAACATGCAAAGACTGAGAGAGAGAGAGAGAGAGAGAGAGAGAGAGAGAGAGAGAGAGAGAAAGAGAGAGAGAGAGAGAAAGAGAGAGAAAGAGAGTGATAGAGAGAGTGAGAGAGAGAGAGAGAAACAGATAGGCCTCCACCTATACGTATATGTTTGTAAGAAGAACAGTATGTGCATATATATGTATGTATATATGTATATATATACATATATGTATGTATATATATATATATGTATGTATATGTATGTATATACACACACTCATATATCTGTATATATGT
>CM042155.1:86974210-86979210 GCA_023376005.1 Doryteuthis pealeii | reverse complement strand
ATATATTTAATATATGTATATATATATAACATATATATATATGTGTATATATATATATATAATATATATAATTTAATATACCAAGCGTGTTGGTAAATCCTTGCGGTGAGAAAAAAACCAGCAAATAATTTGATTGTAAAAATATACTACTAAACATCAACCGGGGAGAAAAAAAAAGAAAAGACCAATATAGTCGTACCAACAAAAAATAATCTATTGATACAGTATTTGGCCAAAAGAAAAAACAATTTATATGTATATATATGTATATAAGATATATATATATATATTCATATAACCGCTAGGAGAATAGCTTATTAGTAAAAAGTGCTCAATACCTAAGTAGAGCAAATAATAATCTTTATCTTTATATATATATATATATATATATATATATATATATATATATATATTTGGAGGATATATATCAAACAGATATATATCGAAAAGATATCGATCTAAATCATACGTCCATCCATAATTCTTTACAACCTTTGAGAAATTCCATATGCTTTTAAAATGACTGTTTATGAAGGAAGCTTCCACCCACTGAGTTAAACGTGACAGTTTATTCTATTTCATTTTTATGGATTGAAACGAAAGAATATTGATATTTCGCATTCGATTTGCGTATGAAGAAAACGAATTGCAATTTCCTGGAGAAATTGTGCCAAAAATAGTTGAGCACGATTTTCCTGGGAAATGAGTGTCATTGCCTTGAACTCTGCAATGAAAAAAATAAAAGACAAGAAAAAAAACAAAAAACCAACAAAATAAGAACTAAAAAAACAATAAAATAATTTAAAACAAGAATATGTTAAGGAGACGCCATAATTTTTCTACAGAATAATCAGTTTATATGAAATCAAAGAAGTTTGGTTTGTTTTGTTTTACGGCATATCAACCTCGGTGGGTCATTTAATGCCGACAAAGTTGTGAAATAAACTCATTCTTAATGGATAATACAATTTTGTTTATCAACTCATGTTTTTCTATTTAATAAATACATTTTTCTATTTAACCCATAGATGGGACCCTACCAGGTACTACCACACTGGGTCAGAGTGGACCAGGCAGCAATGGTGATGAAGGGGTGCTCCACATTCCCCAAACCTCCAAAACTGGAACCTCAGCATAAGATAGAGTTTAACTTCATTCCCAGGATATGAAGACCCTCAGTCACCGCCTTCTAGCACCCATATGATAAAAAGGGGTTGGGGCTTGCCATAAAGGCAATAGGGTTGGTGCAATCATATAGGTGCTAGGGCTTGACCTGACCAGCCATTTGATCGGAGGGGGCCTCTCCGACCACCCGTCTAGCCCAAGATAGGGCCAAAGTGGAATATTGCAAGTCATGAACTGCTCATCACCCTGGACTCTATCCTTAAGCATCACAGGTCTCCACACACGGCCAACAGGTGGCCCCATTGGGGGAGTCTTACCCCTCTGCAGAGGTGCAGTCGGTGCATTCCAACGCCCCAGCCGACAGGGCGGGAAATCAAAGAAATCAAAGAAAATGTTTCGAAGACTTGCATATTGCTCCATTCTTTTCAGATGAAAAACGGATTGGTAAATTGCTGTCTAAAAATGACCGAATATTTGAACGAAACAGAAACGAGAAAGAGGAATGCTTTAATTTGTACAGAACTTTAGACTGAAACGTATCTCTTTATTATATTTCAATATAACTTCAAGAGAACTTGTCATCTGGTAGATTTTGTTCCAGCAGATCACAGGGTGAAGATGAAGGAACGCGAAAAGATAGACAAATCAGGAAAAATCGAGATCTGTCTGACAGCAGCATTATTAACATCTTCTAGAATACTCAGAATATTATATATATATATATATATATATATATATATATATATATATATATATATATATATGAGTAAGAAAAGGTGGAATGAAAACATCACACAATGCTGTTAAAGAAGAAAACAATTTATAATATAATCATAGCTGATACTGATCAATATTTCGATTTTACAAAAATCATCATCAGAGCTCATTCACTCCCGTAGTTGTTTGGGTCGGAGAGGAAAGTCAAATCAGTTTACAAAACAAAAAACCTTAATACTGCAAAAAAGAGCGAAAGACGTTACAATATTCATCAACGTGGGCATTCGCGCCATATATATGTCGGTCATGTCTCTATGTATACCTTTTGTCATCCAAATGATTATATTATAAATTGTTTTCTTCTTTAACAGCATTGTGTGATGTTTTCATTCCACCTTTTCTTACTCATATTGTCGGATTCATTTCCTTTCTTTTAACTATATATATATATATATATATATATGTGTGTGTGTGTGTGAATATGATATAATGAAAAAACAAAGGATGTCTACAACTGCATGGGCTCATCAGGAGAGAATGTGCAAACCGTTTCGGGGCCTTCCTCTCGACGGTTTAAAAAGCAACACCGCCCCGAAACGGTTTGCAAATTCTCTCCTGATGAGCCCATGCAGTTGTAAACATCCTTTGTTTTTTCATTATATCCTATTCACACTGTCGGATTAATTTCCATTTTATTTTCACACACACACACACACACACACACAATATATATATATATATATATATATATATATATATATATGTATGTATTTGTGATTATTTTGGTATATGTGTACGTTTGTGGGAGGTACATATATCAGGTTTGGACATTTGTATGAAGCATTAAAGAAAGAAATATTAGAGACTCGATTGTTTTTAGTAGAGTTTCGTTTATTTATTATTATCATTAAAACAGGAGTGAACATAATAATAATGATAATGGAGGGTGAAGGAAATAGCAATTGTACTTAGTGCGCTTGGAATAGCTCCCAAGAGTTTGGAAAAGAGATTGTCGGTATTGTAAATCAGAGGAAAAATCGAGATCTTTCTGACATCAGCATTATTCAAATCTTCTAGAATACTCAGAAGAGTCCTGGACACCCGAGAAGAATTATTGTTGCTCAGATTAAATTGAAATACCAACATTTTACGCTGCTGTAAAAAAAAAAAGTCCTGTCATCTTGGGGATTTTGCCACCGAGTGAAAATGAAAGAAGGCGAAAAGATAGATAAGTACTTGGACCTTGCCAGAGAACTGTGAAAACTGTAGAACATGAAGGTGAAGGTCGTACCAATTGTAATTGGTGCCCTTGGAACGGCCCCCAAAGCTCTGGAATAGAATTTGGGTGAATTGGAAATCAGAGGAAGAATCCAGACCATCCAAACTACAGCATTTTTGGGATCGGCTACATTGCTCAGAAGAATCCTAGAGACCTGAGGAGACTTGCTGTCACTCAGCCTCCATTGAACACCGGCTACGGTAGGTGTGAATAATAATAATCTTATTATAATGGAGATTGTGTGTTTTTCTGTCTGTAACCGAAACTATATTCCTACTCAAGTCACAATTCTCTTAGTTATTGACATCACATTCTCCATGATTTTATTTTTATCAATTATTAATAAAATTGTCTTACATTATTAATACTGTTAACCATGTCTACATACTGACAACATGCTATTATATTTATATATACAACAAAATAGTGGTTTACAGTGTGAATGGGAAGGCTAATTTGCATATTAATATTAAAAAATCGAATTTAATAAATATGTGCTTAGTATTATTGATTTCTAACTGTTTGGTTTTATTTTAATGAATATAAGCAAAAATCTCTTCAATGAATCTTAAATGAAATCCATTAACAATATAAAATAACTGTCATTTTATTCTTTACTTCCTCTTATAACTAAATACTTAGATTAGAAAAAATAACAATGAAAGACGAGAGTGATGGAAGAGTAAGTTTCAGTTGTTATACTCCCTCTGATTCAAATATTTTATTATACACCCTCTGTTTCAAATCTTTTTATCTGTATTCTTATTTAGTTTCATTAGCCTTTCCAATTTAATACAATATTTTATTACATTAAAACTTAAATACTTGCACCCGGAGGGTGCATATATTTGCTAGTAATAATAATAATAATAATAATAATAATAATAATAATTGCAACATATGGAAAACAGAAACAGGACAAAACTTGGAAGACAGAAATTGGAAGAAAACAACTATATAGATACATCAGGCGACAAACTGGGGAGATTGCCCTGACCTGATCATGATTAATAGCAGCACAAAATAATGTCATTATAGACCCTGCTATTAGTGGTATCAGCAACTTCTCGTAGAAATTGACCAATGGGATGACAGGACGAAAAGCATTTAAGATTGTTGCTCTGTTCTGAGACCACTCACAGGACAAATCCTTTACAAGAAGGAGAGCTGGCTTATCTCGCGATTGAAGGCTTACTACCATCTTGAATCAACCAGCATTCTTTCAACACCAGGATACTAACACCAGGAGTCTTATAAAAAGAGAATTCTTTTAACAATAGTATTCCTCTTTCTACTACAACATAACCCCCACAAGGTCTTCACAGATTTTAACAAAGGATCAATTCCATCAAAGCGAAAAAAAAGATAATAATAACAGCAACAAATAAACGAATAAAACTTAAATTAAAACATACTTCAATTCTAATGGTTCATTTAACACCCAAACAATCCAGTTGGACACATGGCGCAACGGATTTTATGGTTGAGTTAATACAATTGCAAATGACAATCATCTGTAGGCTGCAGGTTCAATCCTGGCCAAGGGAGATAATAATATAGAATACTTAGCAGAGCTTAACACTTGTACCCAGTCATGGTTAAAGGAATGAGAACAGTGGTTGAATGAAAGATGGAGGGACATATATACCTTCTTCAGACCTGGGACGTGAAGTTGTGTTTAATTTTAACACATCTCTCCAGTCCGAAACAACATAAAATAGATAATAATAACAGCAACAAGGAAGAAACTAAATTAATAGCAGCACAAAATAATGTCATTATAGACCCTGCTATTAGTCTAGTTATGACGTTTAGTTATGGAGGGACCTTTAAACGTTCTTCATACCTGGGACGTGAAGTTGGGTTTCGTTTTAACACA
>CM042155.1:86936710-86969210 GCA_023376005.1 Doryteuthis pealeii | reverse complement strand
GTTAACTCAGCGTATGAGTAGCGCATACTGATCTGTGTGGTAAAGTGGGGAGCTGACGGAAGGTGTGCTTCCCTCAGCAAAAGCAATCTCTCTGGTCTAGCGTTAAAGAAAAGTTGATAGACTCTCCCCCTTTCCGGTTGATATATATATATATATATATATATATATATATATATAAAACAACGAAATTTTTACAGATAGAAAAGGTCGATATATATATATTTATATATATATGTATATATATGTATGTATTATATGTATATATATTATATATATATATATATATGTGTGTGTGTGTGTGTGTGTGTGTGTGTGTGTGTGTGTTATATAAGCACAGATAAAAGGTCTCTCTCTCTCTCTCTCTCTCTCTCTCTCTCTCTCTATATATATATATATATATATATATATATATATATATATATATATAAACACATAGAAAATATGTATATATATAAATATATATATATGTATACATACATACATAGAAAAGGTCGATATATATATATATATATATATATATATATATATATATATATATATACGCCCATAGAAAAGGTATATATATATATGGAACCCTAACAGGTACTACCACTACGGTTCAAGGTGAATCTGGGAGTAATGGCAATGACCATCTTTTCTTTCTTTTTTTTTGGTAGTCCGTCGCAGACAACGATGACGTCACTCCATATATTCAGTTGTGGATCCTCTAGTGGCTCGTTAGTCCAATTCTGGACTTGTAGATGCGGTCACACACATTGCAAGGAAAATCCCCATCTACATTTGGTTGTTCATGACGACGAAAACGTCGCTGCTCTACAGTCCTGTTTATCTCGATATTGAGATATCACTGCGTACCACCTTCAACTACCCTTCATCACGATGGCTAACAATTGATTATAGAAATATTCATTCATTTTTATTCCTAAATTGTTATTTAAAGAACTATTTAAAGAAACAGATTTCACTTGTATATTATCTTCATAATTATCATCACTAATGTATTCACCCCCCTTCAAGAAAAAAACAACAAAAAAAAACTCAAGAAAGGAAGCAATATGAAAAAAATATTGTTACGTCTCAAGATTTATCATTTATTTTTATTTAAGGTGAACATTTATTAGCAGTTTTCTGTTGAATAAAAAAATGCAATCGACATTGTATGATTGATGTTACTGTTTGTTTTCTCCGAGCGAACTAATTAGCTATTATTTATTTTTAATGCAAGAAAAATGTTTTTTTATAAGTCAAGAAAAGAAGCCATTATCACAGAATATAAAGCCAAAAAGAATCAAAACAATATTTTGGAGCTAATTTATCGCTACCGTAAAACAACTATTTCGGTTTTATTTTTCCGGGGAATAAACATTCTTGGAACGGCCAGAATTTATTGTACAATGAGCACTAGATATTTAGGGAAAAACTGAATTGGCGTATGTGTGATAGTCCGTGTGTGTGTGTGTGTGTGTGTGTGTGTGTGTGTAGGAGTGTGTGTATATGAAGGTGTGCGAAGCGGATTGTATGTGTGTGTGTATCGTGTAGTTTCTGGTGAATACGGGTGGTTTTTGGAACGCCCAGAATTCATTGGAGATTGGGCACTAAATATAAGAGCAAAACCATTAGTTTACGTATGTGCAATAGCCCGTGTGTGTGTGTGTGTGTGTGTGTGTGTGTGTGTGTGTGTGTGTGTGTGTGTGTTTGTTTGTTTAGTGTGGGTTTGTATGTGTATGTGTACCATGTATTTTCTGGTGAATACAGATTTCTGGAACGCCCAAAATTCATTGGAGATTCAGCAATAAAGATATAGGGAAAAACTCTTAGCTTGCGTATGCGTGATAGCATACTTGTATATATGCATGTATCCGTATGTGCGTGCGTATGTATTTGTGTGTATGCGTGTATGTGTTCGTATGTATTTGTGTGTATGTATGTGTGCATTCATGTATTTTCTGGTGAATACATATTCGTGTGACAGATAAAATACATTGTAGAATAAGTACCCTTCATCACGATGGCTAAAAATTGATTATAGATCAATGGCGTATATAGCTAAGAGTTTAGTCTAGTATTCCCTAGAGAGTTCTCCAAAGGTGAGGTAATCATAAACTAGAGGTAACTCTCAATTACTTATTACACTAGGCATATGTGGATATATGCGTATGTGTGTGTATTTCTATATGTGAGTACATCCTGTATTTTCTGGTGAGTAAACATTTCTAGGAACGACAACATTCATTTTATAATAAGCACTAAGTATTTAGGGAAACACTCTGGGTTTGTGTATGTGGAATAAAGTGTGTGTATGTGTCTTTATTTGCGTATGTGTGTGTTCATGTGTATTTGTATTTTGTTTGTGCATTCATGTATTTTTTGGTGAATATAAATTTTGGGTCGACTAAAATTTTTGGTAGAATGGGCATCAAGTATTAATGGAAAAACTCTCAGCTTGTGTATGTGTGATAATGCGAGTGTGTGTGTATGTGTATTAATGTGTGTGTGTCCGTATTGTGTATGTGTGTGCGTGTATTTTTATATGTGCGTGTGTTTTTTATGTTCTGGTGAATATCAATTCCAAGAAAGGCCAACGTTAATTATAGAAAAACACTCTGAGATTTTCGGGAAAAACTATGAGTTTGTGTATGTATGATAATGTGTGTGTGTGTGTTTGTGTGTGTGTGTGTTTGTGTGTGTATGTATGTGTGTAATACTTAAGGAAAATATCTTCTCTTTATGTTATTGTATGTGTGTGACATGTAGGTGTAATGACAAAGGATAACACCGATAGACTTTGGAAAGCTTTATTTTACTTGGTACACTTACTAAGAGTTTAGTCTAGTATTCCCTAGAGAGTTCTCCAAAGGTGAGGTAATCATAAACTAGAGGTAACTCTCAATTACTTATCACACTAGGCATATGTGGATATATGCGTATGTGTGTGTATTCCTATATGTGAGTACATTCCTGTATTTTCTGGTGAGTAAACATTTCTAGGAACGACAACATTCATTTTATAATAGGCACTAAGTATTTAGGGAAAACACTGAATGAGATCTTTTCACGAGAAAACGAAAATGAGTTCACATCCGCCTCTAAGCATTTATGCAATTTGTTGGATGCTCAAGAAAAAGCTATTATTGGCACCACTTACAAAGAACTCAAAGAGTTGATAGATTTAATTCTCAACTGTGGGTATTTTGAGAACGCTCCTAGGCATGAAAAAATAAATGGTTCGAGAGACCAAACCTAAAGAGGAGCCAGTTTCTATGGCAACAAGGGATGTATAACCAGAGACGAACACTGTACACGAAGAACCAAAATCCAATATTGAAATAGAAAAAACAATAATGAGAGCCTGCAAAAAGAAGTACAAGAAGCTAATAATGTGCGAACAGACAACATCGATGGGGACTCTTTCTTCAGTACAGGCACCAGATTTCCACGACAGCATCCTTTTCAAGAAATCGTATCCTCTGTGCAAGGCAGTTTTAACTTCTTGCAGGAACCAACAACTGACCTGGAGTCTCCCCAGCATTAGGACCCTGAAGTCGTAGCTGCCCACCCCAATGCCACAGTTCGACACGCCGCAACATCGGATGTCAATGTGTGTGTATTTGTGTGATGTATTTGTATGTATGTGTGCATTCCTGCATTGGTATGTCGGATTACATACACGCGTGCGTATTTTTGTATATGTGTTCGTATATGTGCCGGTTGTATGTCCCTGTATGCAGATACATGTGTATGTACATATTATTGTATATGCGTGTTTTATTGGCCTATTTGTGTATACGAAGGTGTGTATTCATAGGAACATGTATTTGTGTGTATTTGTAAATGAAGGTATGCCTGTATCCATATGTGCGTGAGTGTATACGTATGTGTGATTGTATGTACGTGTGCGCGTGCATGTGTTTATAAATTTGTACTAGTTTATGTATGTATGTATGCATTTGCGTTCGTGTATGTGTGTGTGACTGTTATGTTAGCACGTGTGCATATATATATATATATATATATATATATATATATATATATATATATATATATATGGTATTAAAACTAGCAATAAATCACTCATTCCTTCTGCTCCTCTTCTCCCTCTCCCTCTAAATATATATGTGCGTGCGTGTGTGTGTGTGTGTGTGTGTGTGTGTGTGTTTGTGTGTGCGCGCGCATATATATGTGTGTGTGTGTGTGTGTGTGTGTGTGTGTGTGTGCGCGCGCGTCCATATGCCTTTACACTGTATAGAGAGTGAGAAAGGGATTGAGAGCAGTGAGGAGAGGGAGACAGAGAGAGAGAGAGAGAGAGAGAGAGAGAGAGAGAGAGAGAGAGAGAGAGAGAGAGAGAGAGAGAGTTGACGAAATTGAGAGTAATAAAATCTGTTTGGTCTTTATTTTTATTAGGAGAGCAATAAAAAGCAACGGCCATTTTGACCTAGATTCATAGTAAAATAAAAAGCAATCACAGCAAAAATGTATTTATTTATCTGCGCAGAAAAATAGAAAAACAAAGTTTTCCAAGAATGATTCATTTATTCGTGAAAGTGAAGTCGACGTTTATTTAAAACGTTTCGGTTTATATTGAATCTTCACCAGAACAATACAATACGAAGGAGAAAATGTTGTTTTAACAGTGACGGGTGTTTTATTTATATATACTAGCAAAATATATGCACCCTCCGGGTGCAAGTATTTAAGATTTAATGCAATAAAATATTGTATTAAATTAGAAAAGCTAATGAAACTAAATAAGAATGCAGATAAAAAGTTTTGAAACAGAGGGAGTATAATCGAAAAGAACAACTGAAACTTACTCTTCCATCAATCTCGTCTTTCATTGTTATTTTTTCTATTTAAGTATTTAGTTAAAAGAGGAAGTAAAGAATAAAATGACAGTTATTTTTCTTGTTAATGGATTTCATTTAAGATTCATTGAAGAGATTTTGCTTATATTCATTAAAATAAAACCAAACGATTAGAAATCAATAATACTAAGCATATATTTATTAAAATCAAATTTTAAATATCAATATGCAAATTAGCCTTCCTGTTCACACTGTAAACCGCTATTTTGTTGTATATATAAATACAATTGCATGTTATTAATGTGTAGATATGGTCAACAGTATTAATAATGTTTAACAATTTTATTAATAATTGAGGTTTAAATAAGAATAAAATCATGAAGAATGTAGCGTAAATAACTAAGGAGTTGTGACTTGAGTAGTAATAGAGTTTCTACAGACAAAAAAAACACACACAATCTCCATTATAATAAGAAGATATGTGTGTGTGTATGTATGTGTGTGTATTTTATATATATCACACAACACACACAACATATATATGCTTTTCTAAATATACAGAGTATAATTATACTTTCTACATAAATATAATGTATACTATGAATATATATATATATATATAATAAATATATCAATGTGGAGGTGCGTGGGCTAGTGGTTAGTGGAAAATGGACTCGTCAGTACGAATTCAATTCCTAGACGAAGCTGTTGACTTTTCCCATAGCGCTAATACCTTTGGGAAAGGTATGAATCCATATATTCTCCCTCCAGCTATGGGTTAAATAGTAGGGCAGACTGGCTCTTTAACCTTGGATAGGTAACCAGTCTAGGAGAGGGATAACACTGAATTCAAATTCCTGAGGTCAATCGTTAATTGGGTTCGTGGCATTCCTTGATGCACCAATTCTTTCCTATCGACTGTGCCAAAAAGTGTGGAATGGTCCGACACAAGCCTTCACCTATAAAAAATCACTGTGTGGGTGTTCATTGTATGTATGAACCCTCATGCGTCGAAAATCGACGCGAGACTCTGTAGTATCCTAACATCTCGACCTGGCGAGATTAGGGACCTCGAGTGTAAATATCCGTAATAAAACCTGTTTATAAAACGTTAACCTGAGTTAACTTCACTACAACTGGCGACGAGGATGAGATTCGAACTCACGCAGGGAAACCTTAATGGATTAGCAATCCATTGAGATTTCCTAATCTCGCGAGGAAATGTTAGGATACTACAGAGTCCATTTTTTTTAAATATATCAATAGAGAATTCATATACAATATATATATTGTATATCAATGGAGAATTCAACCGATTGTGATCGAGGGAAAATGAAATGACATATCGAGGATATTATGACCACTCACTTCTAGCACATATATTATAAAAAAAGGGTTGGGAGATTGCCATAAGGCAAATACTTAAATCTATGCATATCTGTGTTACGATTTTTGTGGCGATCTTTAGGTTTCATGCAGAGATCCTTTGTGTTAAACAGAGCGCGATCCTTAGCGAAGAACCCCTGCGTTCCTCCTTAGTGTCCCTTAATTTGGTTGTTCCTTGGTGCTCCTCACCCTTGCAGGTCCTTCGTCAATAAATGCAAATAGACGTCTTTCAATATAATTCTATTAAGTTGTAAACCAACCACGTATTTGGGCTGTTGATTGGTTGAGGTTTAAACCACATGGCCTCGTTTAGTCTATAAATTTAAGTGGTAGATTGCAGCATCCAATACTTTGGTGGCATAGAGTGTGTCCCGCGTCTTCCCTTATATCTTGTGTATAAACAAAAGTTAAACATTTATTTATTAAAAGGTCTTTGAGTAACCCTATTCTTCACAGAGCAACAGATGCAGTATATTGTTAGATTCCATCTAGAAAGTATCACTATAAATTTTTATACATATTGAAAGATTATAAGAACATATATTACATTTTTTCTTCTTATGTTACCCTTTGTATGATGAATACAACCCACAGGGCTGGAAGAAAGTTCTTTAGTTTTACTTAGTTGTGACACACATTCCAAATGTATGGAGCACTCACTGAGACTAATTCACTAGCAATGTTAGCTTGTTAACCATTACACTACATGTGGTATCCCGTCATATCGGCTGTAGAATACACCGTCTGTACATCTGCAGAGGGGTAAAATCCCCCAATGGACCACCTGTTGGCTGTGGGTGGCGAATCGTGAATCTGGTGTCTGAGTGACATACAACACTCCACTTTGGCTCATACTTAGGTTTGACGGACGATCTGAAGGACCCTCCGATCGATTGTCCTTAGCACCTATATATATTTACCAACCTTTCCACACGAGCAGGATGTGACACAAGGTCAATTTCTTAAGCGGAGTTCAACAGGTTTGAATTCAGAGTTTTCCTTTTCCTAGACCGGTTGCCTAACCAAGGTTAAAGAGCCCAGTCTGCCCTGCTATTTGCCCATACCTTTCCAAGGGTATTAGCGCTATGTGAAATGTAATTACCACGTAATGAGCACCTATATGATTGTCCCAGCCCTCATGTGCACCTCATGTGGTGTAATGGTTAGCATACTAGTATTGGCAGACATTTTTTGTTAATTTGGTTCTCACTGGGTGCCTTATACTTCTGGTCTTGTGGCAAATCTAAGCTACGCTTAGTAAATGACTATATGATTGTCCGAACCCTTTTGGGGTATTGCAGTAAGGCAATAGCATGCAATACTCCAAATGGTTTCATCATGTATGTGCTAGAAGACGTTGGGTGATGGTCTTAGTATCCTGGGTAAGGTGTTAAATTGCATCTTGTGATGAATCTCAGCAACTGAACTCGGAATTACTTGGTGTTGAAGGCAGCACATTATTTTCATTTATGGATTTGTCACCACAAAGAGATATATATATTGCAAAATTCTTTATTCATATTTTATGCTTGTATGTGTGTGTGTCTGTGTGTATACTTTTATAGATATTATATATACATATGTATGGTTTGTAAATGAAATATAGAATATAATACATACTTTCTAAAAGAAAAATAATGTAGGCTTTATATATATATATAAATATATATATATATATATATATATATATATATATATATATATATATATATATATATAATGGGTGTATACTTTCGTATGGAAAAAAGGTTTTATACAGGGTTTACTTTTTGTTTTGTATGCGAACATTTCGTATTCATCTGTCTCTTCAATTATATATATATATATATATATATATATATATATATATATATATAATTATCTATCTCTTCAATTATATATATATATATATATATTAATTATCTATCTCTTCATTATATATATATATATTCTATCACTTCAATTATATATTATATATGTATTTGTGTGTGTGTGTATGTGTGTGTGTGTGTGTGTGTATGTGTGTGCATGCGTGCGTGCATGTATGTGTATGTATGATCACACATTATTTATATATTGTTTTGGTACACGTCTACGATATTTATCAAAAAACGTAAACGATTCCCTAAAAATTACACACACACACACACATACACATACTCACTTACACATACTCTCAGACAGAGAGATAGAGAGAGTCAAAGATAGAGAAAGATAAAGGGAGAGAGAGTGAGGCGTGACGGAGAGCAAGAGATACATATATCGACATATACCACATGGACACACACGCACACACAAACAAACATATATATGTATATATATATATATATATATATATATATATATACATAAGAGTAGGGAAGAGAGAGAGAGAGAGAGATAGACAGAGAGAAGGAGGAGGAGGGGCAGAAGGAGTGAGTGATATATTGCGATTTTTATTACCACTGAGTATTCTATTATTGTACCTATATATATATATATATATATATATATATATATATATATATATATATATATATATATATATATATTAAGGTGCAATATAGCTTTCATCTCACCAGAGAGACATCATAATCTCTGATTTATGATCCACACCCAAACAATAAAACATAAAACTTAACCGAAAAGTCTCCCCCTCCCCGTCCCTACTCTCTTCAGATCTTGGGCATAGACAGAAGTCAAGCATTTATTCATTGAAAGGTCTCATAGCAATCTTATTCTTCACGCAGCAACAGACTCGCTCCATTGATAATTTCCTTCAGACTTACTCCCGCCATTTGACTTGCTACACAAGATGTTATCAAAGCGCCAATCAAACCCCACACGTGCTAAATAACTTAGACAGGAATATCATAAACAATAACCATTGATAATTTACAATAATCTCGGCAGCAGACACATTATATACTTTTTTCTTTTGTCTTATTAACTCATCTGGGTATTAACGAGTAGAGGAAAAAGCCTTATCGTCGATAAGTAATAAAGACGCTAAAATCTATGTTAAAAATAGACGAAATGGCGTGTGTTGGAGCTGTACGTATTTACCAACTCCTCTGCACGAGCAGGATGTGACACAAGGTCATTTTTTTTAGGTGGAGTTTAACGGGTTTGAAATCAGAGTTTTCCTTCTCCTATACTGGTTGCCTAACCAATGTTAAATTGCCCAGTCGGCCCTGCTCTATACTCATAGCTGAAGTGAGAGCAGGTGGATGCATACCTTTCCCAAGGGTATTAACGCTACGTGACATGTAGACAGCCTCGTCTAGGATTTGAACTCAGGTCGACGAGTCCATTTTTTACGACTCTAGCCATTGCACCACAGGTCTCTATTGTGTGTTGGAGCTGTAGATTAATATATATATATATATATATATATATATATATATATATATATATATATATATATATATATATATATATATATATATATATATATATATATATATATATATATATATATATATATATATATATATATATATTATATATATATTCGTTCTCCTTTATTGTACAACCGTTATCATCTTTCAACACACTCTGGTTAAAAATGAGATCGTTCAAATAGTCCAAGATGAAATCCAAAATTGTAGATCCTGATTATCTGGTGTTTCTTACTCACCGATTTCTTATTTCTTATGAGTATCGTCACCTTAGCCATTCTGTTTTTATTATAAAGAAAAACGGCAAAATAAAGGATATGCTAATAACAAAAATATAATTAAAAAAAAGAAAGAAAGAAAAAAAGAGTAGGGAAGAGAGAGAGAGAGAGAGAGAGAGAGAGAGAGAGAGAGAGAGAGAGAGAGAGAGAGAGACACACGGAAGTGATAACGCTAATCTGTTGCAATCGAACATAATGAAACGATGAATAGTAGGAAAGAAAGAAAAAAGAGTGAGAGAGATAGATAGAGAGAGAGAGAGAGAGAGAGAGAGAGAGAGAGAGAGAGAGAGAGAGAGAGAGAGTTAAATTAAGATTATTATACTTTTTACATATTTTGCAATAGCTCTTAAGTAAACATATCAAACGAAATAATCAAGTTATCATACAGTGGTATATCCACAGGCCCTGCTTGTAATTTAATAATACATACTGAACATAAACGTAATGGAAATGGAATCGGCGACCCGATTTCGAATCCTGGACAAGTCAGTTTGCATTTCACTTCGCGCTAATAACATTTGAAAAGGCATGAGCCTATCTTTTCCTAGTGCTGTGGGTTTATAGTAAAGGGGATTAGAACGTTTCGACTTGAGTAGACAACCAGCCTCGGAGAAGGAAAACTTTGAATTCAAAGCAGCGTTAAAAATGGACTTAGTGTCGCATCCTGCCCATAGTAGAGGGTTTGCTTAAATAAATATATGCTTAAAGACCACCTATATATTTACCCAAACCCTCCACACGAGTAGGGTGTGACTCAATCAATTACTTGAGGGATTTAACAGTGCAGCGATTGTCCACCCCTGTTGGGATGGATATGAGTACAAAAGGGTTATCTTCCCTCGTTGCAGTTTTTCGTGGCTACTGTATTTAAACAGCAGTCCGGGATGAAATCACTCTCTTTCGCTCGGCCGGCAATCATTGCACATGGTTAGGCGCTTGGTGCCTCTGCCCCTTAAGCGGGGGGGGGATTTGCCCCCCAGCCAACTCCCAGTAAGTGACTTATTTCTACATGTATCTCTTTATCACTTTTTTAGGACATACATTCTTTATGTATGTTTATGTATATTTGTGTCTTACTGTCCCTTGCCATGAGTATGTGTATACCTGTCATGTATGTATTTTTCCACGTGCTCACAAATAAAGACTATGTTTGTTATTATATATAATTCTTTGTCGGATTAATTCTTGTACACATATGTACCCACGTTGGAAGGTTACTTTGAACCTTCTAACGCAATATAATAACATCTCATCTATTAAGATGTTCGAATTCAGTTTTCCTTTCTTAGATTGGTTGTCTAACTGATATTATATTGCCCTGTCTGTCCTATCATTTACTGGAGCAGAATATTGGATCAATACCTTTCCAACTATTGTGAAATGTGGAATGCAAACAACCTCGTCCATGATTTGATCCCGGGTCGACCAGATCATTTCCTACAACGATAATCATTGCAGTATTGAGTCACATCTTATTTATATAATTTAATTATAATTAATTAAAAATAAACAGAGGCGCACTCTGTAATTAACATAAATTGTAAACTCTCTATGAGTGTTACACAGCGTAAACTATTATAATGGCATTTCAATCTCGGAAGACTAAAATAAAGTTGTTGTGCCCCTGAAGTTACAGCGCCTGTCAGTTACATCGCCTCTGTCAGGCTGTCCCTGAAGATGTTGATGTTCCGGTGCTTTGTGTGTCGCTGCTTTCTTCTAGACCTCTTAGCTTCATTATGTTGCGCCAGGGTGACTTCTGACATGAACAGTCCTCTACGGAGATTCTGCCGTCACCGAGGACGGTCCTGACCCAAATTTTCCCCGCTGGAAGGAGCAATGCCAAAGCCCCTAAGATCATTCTTGCAGAAATCCTTGAATCGCTGCTGGGGCGACCAATCTGTCTTTTACCAGACGTAAGCTCTGCATAAAGATTATCAAGCTGTAAATTAGAATGGGATTTATTCTTGAACTTGAGAATTTTAAAGTAATTTATCTTATTCATTGAATCTTTTTTTTTGTTATGCCTCCTTGGGTATCTTCCCTTATTTCAATCTCCTCAAATCAACCTTAATAAAAAAGAATCTTTGTGTAAAACATATACACTATTAATTTGATATCTACATAGAGATAAAATTAAGTAATTCATCCCCAAAATGTCAAATTAATTTTTTTCTTACCATTTTTCCTGAAATCCTTTCAAATCTATATACATATAAAGCGCAGTTGGTGTGTATGTATGTATGTATGTATGTATGTATGTCCGGATGAAATTACGAAAATAAAACAATTAACAACAAAGTAAATATACATAAACATAATAATAAACCAGTTCTTGCTTTTTTGCAAGTATTATGAAGATTTAAATATATTTAAATTTTGGAATATACATAGAAATAGCATTGACTTTAAACTGTCCAGCATTTGTAAAACTTTAAAGTAAACAAATCAATACACGTGGGTTTTCTTGCCCTACGCCTCAACCGATGCGATGCTGAGTAGTTACTTTTCCTTAATCATGAAGTTCAATTTTAATTTTTACTGTTTTTGATTTGATTATTATTATTATTATTATTATTATTATTATTATTATTATGATTATTAGTTTTTTCATACCAGCGTTAGCTGATGGTATTTCACTGCAGTCTGAATGACCACAAGTCTCCTCAGGTCTCTAGGACTCTTCAGAGTATTCTAGCAAATTGCAGCAGTGCAGTATTCTGGATGGTCTCAATTCTTCCTCTGATTACCAAATTTTCCAGTCTTTTTCCAAGCTTTTTGGGATCGTTCCAATTGCACCAACTAAAATTGGTATCACTTTGACCTTCATATTCCATATCTTTTTTAATTCTCTGGAGAAGAAGAAGAAGAAGAAGAAGAAGAAGAAGAAGAAGAAGAAGAAGAAGAAGAAGAAGAAGAAGAAGAAGAATATCACACCCATATTTTAAGGGTAAAGTACCAGTAAAATACTTACGATGGTAATTTTGTTATTATATTAAAATACATAGAAAAATCAGATCATTATTACATAGATGCTCTTAGCATTTTTTGTGTGTTCGATATATTGTTATGAGGATAGGTTGTGTTGCAAATTAGCGTAATGAGTTACCCTAAAAAAATATAGGTTAATATTGTAGCAGAGGAGTTTTCCGGGTAACTGTGTTAAAAGGTTGAGGTTGAAATGTATTATAAATAAAACACAGAAACAGAAAACAAATAACAGGAGCTAGAGTTGAACATACGTTGTCTTTTCATGTGTTTAATTATATTTCGTATTAATCAATGATTTACAAATATATTTTCGTGTGTGTATTAATTGTGTATGTATATAATGTATATACATATATTCAGTATTCCTTTTTTAATTAGTTTTGTGTGCGTCAGTTTTGAATTCTTTTGAGAATTAAATATTTGCCTATTCTAAGGCACCCACGAATGCGATCCTACCGAAAACCGCTGGTTGCCGTTCTCGCACATGTCACTTGTATACACTGAAAAATCACTCCGCTAACAACACTGCTATCTTTTATTTTGTCTGTGAAACAACCCTGTGACTGGCTGCAAGAACATTTGGCAGAAAAAAAAACTAACCCACCTTTAACTTACATTAGTTTCTACGATGACAGCATTCGACAAAGAATTGATTTTTTTATGGCGGTGTAGGGGACTAAATAGAGTAGTCTCATTTGTCACAGGGTTTGAGGAACTCTTCCGAGTCATGAAGATATATCAGCCTCTTTTAGAAAACTGGCTTGACGAGGACAGACATGCTCGTCACTGCTCCTCAGAACCACACGTGGTACATACCTTTCGGTCCAGACCCCCTAAATAGTAAGTGGTTTCCACCTCTTTTGCCTTTTCATACACTTCTGCATGTTTTAGGGCAATTGTGACGTTGTATAGCGTTATGGACCTAATTTCCCCATATCTATAAATTAAACGTTGTATGTCATTACGTAACGTGTTTTTTGTTATCTTACTGAAATGTTCTGCTGTAAAGTTTTTAAATGCCATCCTTGGCCAGTTGAAAAGGGCTTAAAGAAAGTCCTTAGTTATGGAATCCTTTGGTAAGCGTATTGGTAAAGGTCTAGTGATTTAAACCTATGTCCATCGTCAGAGAGTGTCCATGTAATTATGACCAGTAGGGTCGGGGTTAAGTATTGTATCAACCTCAGAGTACTGCCAGTGATTGGCCAAGAGGTATATCACATGATTCTGGCCTAGTCTATAAGTAAGAGCGGGGATCCATCACACACCTTATATCAGAAAAAAATCTCAATATCGGCATTGACAAGGGACTGAATTTCCACTCCTTTAAGTGGTCTAATGCTTTATGAGAACCCGAGTTTTATACTCTTTGAATTTCGTATGTTTATCATAATCTTAAAGATAAACCTATTTAGCACCATACAGGTGACGTTGCGATTCTCTGGCCACCTGATCCCAAATCACGAGCTGGAATATTCTGGGTCGGTGATCTCTCCACTAACGTTGTGTTCTAAGATTTGACAGGTTGAAGTGATTCTGAGTCGAAGAATTTTTGAGTGGTTGCCAATTATGCGCCGCAATTAATAAAGATGACAGGTTCCGGCAGATTGGAATATGACGATGATGCTAAATGGAATTCCAACCACAACGACTGTTGTTGATTGCAATTTCTCCCAAGTATACTTTATATGATATGCAACAGCGGATAGCCACGTAAAATTGATAGCTATCTCAGTCAAATCACCGGCTTGACAAGGGACTGAATTTCTAATCAGAAACTTCGGCTAATCGATAGACTATGACCTGTTGGTCTATAAGGATTATGTTACTACGAGTCAGTTTTCGATAGTTGCTATTTTGGGACTTACAGACTACCGGTTCATCTTTGTCTTCTTGGCTTGGTTCGTTGCCAACCATGAACTCTGGACTTTATGTCCGAAGTAGGTGCTGCTCTAAAATTCTCCCTATTGCCTCTCCAAAAACCGACAAAGACATGAGACCATATTAATAATAGGTTATATATTTTGATTCTTTAACATACAACCATAGCTAGCTATGGTTGTTACATTTTTTAGTTTAATATTTGAAAATTAGTGTTCATGGTTTGTAAACCTTGTTTTAAATTCCGATTCTGTACAACCCACGTAATATTTGATAAGGTCTGGTTTCTGTGTAGACGTTATCAATACAAATTACACGTTTAGTCAAATATTTTCCTTTTACCGGGCACATATGCGGGTTTCGGCAATCGCAGTTTTTCTGTCTGTATCTTTACTTATTTCTATGATTTGTATGGTTGTTAATTATTTTTTATTATGTTTTTTAATTATCCTTTCTATATCCATACTGGAGAACCTAAACTTTAAGTTGATTTTATTAACGATTTTGTGTAGAGTGCGGTTAATTGGGGCATGTTTATTCATTAAATTTATAAATATCTTTCTATCTTACCTATTTTCGTTATCACCTGTAGGTTGAATGGTGGTTTATACCCCCAAATCCTTCTATTTCTGCTTTTTCTCATATTTAGTTTTTCATTCTTCTGCTCTTTGCTAAATTCTATTTTATTTTTAGTATACCCCCTATTATATAGTGCTTTATTATAAATGTCGATAACACTATTGAACATTTGCTGGTTAGAGGAATTTAGGTGATAGAAGATAAGATTGATCAATTGTGAAATGTGGTTCTGTGTCAATTTGTGCGGATTACACTCTATTATCGTTCGTGAAATTCAGAAATTATATTTTGATTCAGCAGTTGAAGTATATATATATATATATATATATATATATAATATATATATATATATATATATATATATATATATTCGGTCTGTTCTCTTTTAATTGGGATTTTGTCGATGTCAAAGATCTCCAAGCTTTTAGGCTCGAGGGCTTCAGGGGTGTCCAAGGCTGCGATCTGAAAAGAACAGAAACTACTAGCTTCTACTCTCTAGATTGGTTAGTTGGATTTTACGGCATGTCAACCCCTGTTGGTTTATTTTATGTCGAATACATTTTGTTTTATTCATTAATCATGAGTACTATTTTTTTTAAACTAAGTTTTTTTAAACACGTTTTTTTCTATTTAATACATAGATGGGACCCATAGATGGGGTCCACTCCGGATCAATGTGGACCCGGGAGCAATAGTGATGTTCTCCACATTCCCCAGGACTTCACCATCAGGTAAAGTTTAATGTTATACCCAGGACATTAAGACTCGCAGCCACTGCCTTCCAGCACATATATGATAAAAAGGGTTGGGGGTTTCCATAGGGCTGGGAAAATTACATAGGTGCTTGAGCTTAACATGACCAGCCGATTGATCGGAAGGAAGGCTCACCAACCGTCTAGTTTAAAGTAGAGTGTTGCATGTTATGGACTGCTGAATCACCAGGATTCCGTCCTTAAGCATCACCGGTTGCTTGTTCGTCTCCATTTTCTACTTCTACTTCTCCAATTACTTCAACCAAAAACAATTGTGTGTCTAAGGCAATTACAGCTCTAAAGTTCATCGGCAACGACATAGGGTGATAAGGTTGGGAAATATTCCCATGCCACCCTCGAGGCCTATCGTTGCAGCCTTACCGCTTACTTTCAAAATTTTCTCTCCACCTTTTATACACTGTGACGATGTACCTTTATAGTTATCATAATAGAATTGATTTAACTCATTTATAAATAGAACTCATTTATCTTCAGTGTCCCAAAGATTTGAAGATTGTATGGTCCCAAGTATTCCTATCTAATACAAATATTTTTCACACAGTTGTATGGTTTCAAGTATTCCTATCTAATACAAATATTTTTCACACAGTTGTATGGTCCCAAGTATTCCTATCTAATACAATAATTTTCACACAGTTGTATGGTGCCAAGTATTCCTATCTAATATATATAACTTTCACACAGTTGTATGGTTTCAAGTATTCCTATCTAATACAAATATTTTTCACACAGTTGTATGGTTTCAAGTATTCCTATCTAATACAAATATTTTTCACACAGTTGTATGGTCCCAAGTATTCCTATCTAATACAAATAATTTTCACACAGTTGTATGGTCCCAAGTATTCCTATTAATATATATAACTTTCACACAGTTGTATGGTTTCAAGTATTCCTATCTAATTCAAATATTTTTCACACAGTTGTATGGTTTCAAGTATTCCTATCTAGGTTGTATGGTCCCAAGTATTCCTATCTAATACAAATAATTTGCTCACAGTTGAAACAAACAACTCCCTAACTTAAAGATTTGAAGACAATGTTTCTTGCTTGCCACACTCTCGATTTCTATAAGAACCATGGGATTCCTTCTGGACGATTCGCCATTTCCAGCAAATAGTGAGACTGTTTGGCAATATATACCGCTGTGAAAAGTTGTTCTCCAAAATGAAACATGAAAAGCGTACATTACGTTCGCTTCTTTTATCAACCTCTTCGTTTAACCTTCATATTACATATTGTTGTGATTAGCAACGATAGTATATGTCTCAGTAATAATATACTAGCAGGATCATAACACTGTATGATAATTTAATTATTACAATGTTTGTGTATTTACGAGCAAATTTGTTCAATATGTAAGTCGTAAAAAGTAAAGTCGTCGGGGCGGCCTAATGTCGGTATCAGCCAATCAGCGAAGGAGTATATCCCCTTTTTAATAGCGCTAGACCAAGGAAATTGTTTTTTAGCATCTGAGGTGGAGCGCCACACCTACCATCAGCTCATTACTTTACCGCACAAATCCCTGTGCTCGCTGAGTTGGCGAGGACCGGTATCGAACTAGGAACCTTGTGGTTTCTAGCCGAACGCTCTACCGACTGTACTAACCGGCCCCAGTATAATAATATTGATGTAGCTCTCCCACTCTGTTTTTCTTTATTTTATTTTCATTTTTTTCATGTTCGATTGAAATAGATTAGTGTTAACGTTTCCACGCGCTCACCCTCTCTCTGTAAATTTTCCCTACTATCTATCTTTCTTTCCTATTGTATTTTAGCATGTCATTTTGTTCCCTTTATTTCTTTATACTAAAATTTAAAAAAATGCTGCATTATTTACCTGAGTTGACCACATTCATAAGAAATAAGAATTCGGTGGATAAGCAACAGCAGATAATGAGGATTTACATTTTTGCATTTCATCTTAGACGATTTGGACGGTCTCATTTTTTAACCAGAGGGTGTCACAAGATCATGACGGTTGTACTTTTAAGGAACACGAGTATTAATATTATTTGCGTTATTCGGACTATTGTCCCCGTCTTCATTGTTATTTGTACAACGTTTCGACCGATATACCCTCCGGCCTTCTTCAGGTATTTCTTGTCGGACTCGGGAACCTTCTCGGACTCGGGAACCTTCTTTTTTTCGAACTCGGGTTCCCGAGTCCGACAAGAAATACCTGAAGAATATATCGGCCGAAACGTTGTACAAATAACAATGAAGATGGGGACAATAGTGCGAATAACGCAAATAATACTAATCTTCAAGCCTCATCTCAAACATTCAGAGAAACGAGTATTAATATATATATGGTTGTTGTCTAGTGATTGGACACCCCTGAAGCCCTCGAGCCGAGAAGCTTGGCGACCTTTGACATCGACAAAATCCCAACCCAGACCCCGCCAGTTGCATATTGACCTGATTTCTCTTCCTCTATTGCTTCTATTGACTACGAACTTCTGCTGACTACCGACGTGTACTTTCTATTTTTATGACCAGTGCTTCTTTCTTTTGCCCTCTGTGATGGACAAAGTAATAAAAATAATTCCCTACTTAAAATGATAACGAGATTCCCATCAGCTTGGACAAGGTCGGCCGAAAAAAAATCCCCAGATCTCGGCTTTCGGCGATTAACACTGATCCGTGGTGAATAGTAACTTTCGAACATTATTAATAGTGGTCGAATATCGGATTTCCTAGGTCAGCTTTATCTCAAGGCCGTGCTATTTATTGGCTGTCCACCAAGCCAAATGTGGCACAAGGTCGTTTAATGTATGATGCCGCTGCTAGATCTGTTGTTGTTGGTCGTGGTTGGGTTTTTACGGCGTGTCAACCCTTGTGGGATTATTTTATGCCGAATAAATTTTGTTTGATTCATTCTTGTTTTCAATTTTATTTTCAAACTCATTTGTTTTCAAACACATTTTCATACTCATTTTTTATCTATTTAACACATAGATGGAACCCTGACAAGTACTACTACTCCGGATCCGAGTGGACCTGGGAGTAATGGCGATAAAGGGGTATTCCACCTTCCCCAGAGTTCTATAAATGTAATTGCGCTACTAGATACAGTTTAACGTGAGACACACAGCAGGATCTAAAGTTTGATTAAATTTTGTCGCGGCTTTGAAGCCAATGATGACAAACGCCTTTTAATTGTATCGTATAGCTTAATAAATATAACCACCCCTACTTTTCATTGAGAAAAAAAAATTTAATTTAACATTATATTTATATATATGCTTATATGATATATGGAAATATAATAATAATCTATATGTAAAATATAGATATAGATAGAGAGATATATTACTAAAATATAAAAATAATTACATAAATACATATATGTATTGAATACTTCAATATTCACATAACAGTCATTGGATTATTTTATATACACACCACACCCACACACATACAGAAGAGAGAGAGAGAGAGAGAGAGAGAGAGAGAGAGAGAGAAGAGAGAGGGGGAGAGAGAGTAAATAAGGGATGATTCTATTTGGGATCATCAAAATTTCACTTTACATCCATACTGTTTGCTCATGTAGGTGCAAATATTCATAAAAGGATTTTTATAAGTCCCTGAGAGCTCAATGTATAATAACTAATAAAGTAATTATATGCAGAGCATAATATAACCTTCAACGAAAGAAAAATTAACAAACCGTCATTGGACTATGATAAATTCATTTCGACCAGAAACAGAATATGAGTCTAGTCTCATCAGATAGATATTACAAAAATACTGAGAGAATTAGTTTGAAAAAATATATATTACCCAGAATACATGTATGTAATCCTGGACAAAGCTGTTTGCATTTCACATAGCGTTAATACCCTTAAGAAAGATTTGAATCCAACTACTCTCCCTCCAGTTATGGGTAAATAGTAGGATACTGGTCTCTTTAACATTGGCAAGACATTTAAGAAGGAAAACTCTGAACTCCGCTTAAGAAATTGACCTTGTGTCACACCTGTTCGTGTGGAGGACTTGGTATTATATAATATATATATATATATATATATAATATATATACCAAATATATATATATATATATACCAAGTATATATATATACATACCAAGTATATATAATATATATATATAATATATATTATATATATATTTATTTTGAAAAAAATTAGTAATTTAATTTCCATTTATTTACACACATATATATATATATGTGTGTGTGTGAGTGTGTGTGTGTGAGTGTGTGTGTGTGTGTGTGTGTGTGTGTGTGTGTGTGTGTGTGTGAAACTGAACTCTGTATAAGAAATTGACCTTGTATTGCATCCTTTTCGTGTGGAGGACTTGGTATATATATATATATAATATATATATATATATATATATGAAGACATATACCAGAATATATATATTATTGTGTGTGTGTGTGTGTGTGTGTTCTCTCTCTCTCTCTGTGTGTGTGTGTGTGTGTGTGTGTATGTGTGTGTGTGTGAACTCTGAATTCTGAACTCTGTATAAGAAATTGACCTTGTATCGCATCATTTTCGTGTGGAGGACTTGGTATATATATATATATGTAGACATATACCAAGAATATATACATATTTATGTGTGTGTGTGTGTGTGTGTGTGTGTGTGTGTATGTTTGTATTTGTTGTGTGTGTGTAGTTCATAACTTAAAGCACTTCCATCAAAACGCCTAATTTTTTGCAATAGTTTTCGCTTTATCAAGAGAATCTTCTCATATCGACTTACTTTGACATTTCGTTAATCTATCTGCAGTTTGTGTCTTAAATATGTTGGACTCTAAATGGGTAAGACAATTTATCAGCTTTTTGTCGGCTAATCTTTGAGGAAGCATTTCAAAGATTACAAAAATCTACTTTATATCTCCATTGAAAAAAAGGGATAAAAACTGCGGGCTTTTTGCTCACCAGAGTAGAGAATGTTTGAAGGCATCCAAATTAATTAAAGATTTTAAGCGAGTAAGGGTATAATAAGGTCACGATGTTAAACAGTTGGCCTAGCTAGACAAAGACAGACTGAATAAGGATAGACATGTTGCCAATACCCTTACCTGTGATTTTATCTTAAAACCATTTTTAGGGGTTGAATAATTATGTACGCGGTTTAGTAAAGCATTCGACTAGGAACCACAAGGATCCGGGTTCTATACCGGACCTCTCCAACTGACTTTGTGTTGCACCCTGTTCGTGTGGAAGACTTGGTATATATATATTTTATGTATATATATATCAATATATATATGCATCCATACCATATATATATATATCCAATATATATATAGCATCCATATACCAATATATATATATATACCAAGCAATGATCATTTCTCCGGAAATTTGATCTCTCAGTGACCGAATGATACATACACTTTCTATGTATTTAATAGTTTAAAAAACCCAGTCCCGCATCAGCTGTCAGTGGGCGAGGGGATATAGATATCGGACTACCATACGGTCAGTCTGAGTTCGAACCCTACCCAAGGATAGTTGTGTCTAGCCACACTGAGGAGGCATGATATGCCGAAACACGTGTCTGTGGATGACTTATTAATTATTATTAATTATTAATATATACCAAGTATATATATATGTGTGTGTGTGTGAATTCTGAGCTCCGTATAAAAAATTGTGCTTGTTGTTGGCGGAGTGGCCTATTGACATTATCAGCCGGACAGCAATAGAATCTATCCCTTTTCGCTGGTGCTGAACCAGGGATATTTTTTGATGAGGTGGAGCGCCCATATATACCATCAGCTCTTCACTTTACCACAATTACCCATTCTGTGTAACTCATACGCTGAGTTGTCGAGAGATCTAGCAACTGAGTTAAACGTTCCCTGTAATTGCTCTAAATGTTCATTTTTCTCAGTGTTATATATCCCTTTTCTGGGTATTTATTATGTGGAGAGATGACCTTTTATTTAATAGTCCATTTAATCTATGATATAGATACAGATATAATTAATTCTGAGATATGATAAAAGAAAAAATAGATAGATAATCTTTTTCAAAAATTGTATTGAACAATCCTAGAATTTCGCATAGCAGATAGGTAGAAATGAAGATAGATTGATAGATAGATACTTTGTAAATTAATTGAGATATGATAAAAAGAGAAATAGATAGATGGATAGATAACTCTGGAGATTAGACGTAACGATCGACATAACAGAACATGATATATGGCATATTAGATAGAACAGTAAGTTAGAGATAAGATTAGATATTAGGATAGATTTCACTAGATATGCACACAATAAATGATTACTGCAGGTATAATTGCTTGGTAGTAATAACTGTACATTATGATCCGAGTTAGATACGCAATATGATCATATTAGGAATTATGATAGTATCTATAAGCCTGGAACTGTAGTGAATTTTCACAAATCTTCTTGATTTTCTTGATGTTCTATCGGATCTTCGCATTTCTTCGACTTTATCTTTCTTCTAATCATAGATCTTTTTTATAGTTTTCTTATTACTTCTACTTGTCTTGATCCTTTGGTCAGTTCTGACTTAGTCCTTAGTTTGACTTATTCTGTGCAGCACTGGCATAGTTTCTCGAGGGTAGCAACGGACACAAGCGTTTCATTTGTGGAGTACTAAATTTTTTAATTCAAACCGGCATCTTATCTTGTCAACCTGCACGCGGGTAGAGAGATATTGTTGCTCTCATAATTTAGGACCGTCCATTCGGTATAACTGAACTTTCAATTTCTCGGTTTTCATGCGTAGAGGGAAGTAGGATACTTGATATCACTTCTAGGAGTGATCTCATACATCCCTAGCTATTCTAGATTTAGTGAATTTATCTATATGAAGATTCTTGAAATCAAGATTCTTACTGATCTTATGTCTTGCAAATCAAAAACATGCTCAATCAAAGATAGGGTAGCATTCGTGAACCTAGGATTCTGGATCGAACTAGCTTAATTGGATATCAAGTGACCACCACCTGGATATCCTCGTCTCAGTATAATAAAGAACGAGCTAGAAACAAAGATATGATATGTCTTATATTAAATTACATATTGTAAGAAAGTATAGATTTTGTTGTATATATATGATTACACGATCTAAAATTCGTCGCACATGTATCTCATTATTCAATCACTTAGATAAGTATGATTGTATTCTAGCATTTATATTGATTCAGCATAATGTGGATTTACATTTCGCTCTATATATTTAAGTGAGGTAAATAATTTATTTTTGACTACCTAGCTCACATCAAACTTTAGATATGGATTGGTACTTCTTTTTCTGAGGAAAGACAGAGGATCCAACAAATCATTTTAGAAGTAATTGGTCAGAAAACAATTTTAGGGCGGTGAGGAAAGTATAAGTTAGGAAAGTGTTTCTTATTCACAATTATGCCACCGACTAGAAATAGTGAAGGTCATCGTACGACTGGGGTCATTATTAACAATAAAGTACATGTGGGGCAATATTGGGAAGTTGATAAAGATACCTATCTAAGGTGAGTCTAATCGTAGGACTTTCTGGTGCATTTGAACAGCCCTATATGCAGAAAAGTGGCAAAAGTGATAGATAGACGAGTCGATACTCCGATCAGCAGAGTCTGGTGTAATTCTTCTTTGATGAAATAAATTATGTAGTTGCACAGATAGTTGTAGTAATAGAAGCATGGTCCTTGGCACTATCTCAGCATAACTAGTAATAGATGAGAAAGAAAGATAGATAGATAGATAGATATCGAAGGAATTAGATAGATGCAGACATACACAGAGAGACATACAGAGGTACCTCTCACGATTCAGTATTAAATAATCTGAATAATGATAATTAATATAGACAATTAATAGATGGATAGATAGATGTTCATGGAAATGAGAATAGACCTAGGAATAGATATGATAGAATACATACGGGAGAACTTAGATAGCTATCGATTATGTGTAGGCAGTCATAAGCTATTATAGTGCATTAGATAGAGAGATAGGGGATGTAGATAGATACTGATATGATTGAATTCTGGAGAATATTATTGGTGCAGAATTACATAGGTAGCTAGAAAGGATATAGATACATAAATATGAATTCCAATTGCATGGATATATATTAACTATACTATATATACCTATAATATATATACTTATATATATATATATATCATTATATTATATATTATTATATATATTATACACTCACAAGACATTCTCGACACAAGCTATTCGAATTGGGATTGCATTTAACATAATCGGATGTTTAAAAAACAAATATATATATATTATATATAATATACTATTTCGGTATATATACCTATATATATTATAGTATATACTCATACATTTCTAGAGTTATTCTATATGATATGTAATATATATATTATAATTATATATGATTTGTCAGCGCATATTATATACTACTCATCACCATCCAGCTATGATATACTGATATAATTAGTGACTCTGATATATACTATTATACTTAATTTAATCATATATACGGTATTATATACTATATAGCGTAGCTTGTTATAGTACGTGGTATTATATTAGTGATTATATATATGTTCTATTCTTCTTATTATGTGCGTTAATATATATACTACTCACTCTACCTAGCCTATACTATATATTATATATCATGTATATCTGGCTATATTATCTATCCATGAATTTTATTATATTATATATATATTATATATATTAAACACTATACTAACTACTTCATAACTCTAGCTAACTAATTGACTGGGATATAATAGGAGAGAATTAGATAGATATAATACTGGACTCGCACGACACACACCACACCACACATACCAAACACACAGTAATAATATATATATTATATATATATATATATAGTGTGATAATATTTATCTAATCTTATTGGGGGGTCTGTGTGTGTATGTAATTGATAGATAGATAATATGGAATATCAATTATATGTATGTATATTATTCATCATAGGTGATGCAATTTATATGTGGAAATATGTTAATATATCCTATATGCAAAATAGATATAGCGATAGTTATTTACTGATAGCCACTATAAAAAGGATACACTGAAAGACATATATTTGATACATGATAGTACTGATGAATTATTTTTCATGAATTATTAGATAGGTACTAGTACATTGAATTTAAGTATGATTGTACATTATCATTGACTAATTATTACTTAAATACATATCTACCTTCTCCAACTTAGAACCTACGTATTAGTCTTATCATGTATATCTATACCTATATATATACTAGTATATATCATATAGTTTTATAACATGGTTTATTCATTATCTTTTGGGGTTCCGAATTATTATATAGTATTTATATACTCGCACGCTACTGAGTATATATGGTATATTCATATTATAATCTTACTTAATTCTTGCCTATTATGGATCCAGAATCAATATTTATATTATATCTCATTTATTAACTCATATATATATACTATATATAAATATTACTTCTTGTGGCTATTATATATTATAATTGTAGTAGGAAGTCATCGGCGGCGTAATGTCGGTACGGCCGGAAGGAGGGTGTATATCCATATGTCTAATTAGGCTATGACAAGGAGATTTTTAGCGTCTGAGGTGGGAAGCGCACAACTACATCAGCTCTCACTTTACCGCTCGATCCTGTGGCTACTTATTCGCTGAGTTGGCCGAGGGTGGTATACCGGAATAATAACGCTTGTGATCTCAGTCGAACACACGTCAACCGAACCGAGCTAATTATCGTACCTGTATATATAATTATTGATATACTTATACTAACTATATAATATATTAAAGGATTAGGTATTATCTTTATGTATATATCGTCACTACATGCATGGAGTAGTAGATGATTAGCTATCAGGATGATTATATTGGATAATATTAGTAATGTGTTTATAGATTGTATATATGAATTTAAAATTCACCCAACTTAACTCATGGATAGATATTAAGACTACGATAGGATAGCCATAGGCTACGAATCACTGAACTAGCCTACACAATACCTCGACGACTAATATACATTTGTCGATCATTATAGTAAAGCAGATAAACAGATTATGATACGATAGATAGATAATTAAGGGGTTGTAGTTTGACTAGCAGTGAAGTTTGAATTGAAAGTATAGACAGATTAAAGATTAATTCTTACCTATGAAAAACACTTAGAGATCTATATACGTAAAACTTGACAATCACTCACAACACACATACACACACACGGACACCACAACACACACACACACACACCACACCATATTTATAGGTATATAGATTAGTGTATATGATATATACATTATCTACAGAGGAACTGTGGTAATATATATTTATGAAGAGATTCACATAGACGATAAAGCGATAATATTTTGATCAATATTTCATTATAATGATAGATATAAAGTGCGGGGACAGTGTTATGCAGAATCTGTTAAAGGGTGAAATGAAAATATAATTTGAATTTATTCGTTAAGGAGTTTCAGAAAGAAGCCAAGAAAATAAATAACGTAAAACTTGTCGTATAGAGATGCACCAACCAGCTAACACTCACCTACATGGCCGCAACACGAAGAGAAAAGACAGAGAAGCACAAAGCAGAGAGAGGAGAGAGAAGAGAGAGAGAGAGAGAGAAGAGAGAGAGAGGCGGGGAGAGGGCGCACCAGAGACGAGTCTATACGGCAGAGAGAACGAAATCACGACACTACCTCACAACGCCTAGATTTCAGTGGAAATTTGACAAGAAGAGAGAGACGAGAGAAGATGAGAAAGAGGGGGGGTGGAAGAGGCTCACAGATTTTAAATTTACGTGAATGGATATAAGTGTGAATTAATTCGCCTGGATATATGACAGAGAGAGAGAGAGAAAGACACCGAGAGAGAGAGAGAGAGACAGGAGAGAGTGGGGCGGAGAGCTGGGAGATAAGAGATAGTTGGTAAGCCGTGAAGAAAAAAAGAAAGAGAGACACACTCAGTTAAAGAAGATGAGAAAGGAGAGATAAGTGAGAAGAGAGAGAGAGGGGAGAGAGAGAAGTGGAGGGAGAGAAATGGGTGGACGATGTATATGATATATAATAGTAGAGTGGTGAGAGAGAGAAAAAGAGAAAGAGAAAGTACATACATAGAGAAGATGATAGAGAGGGGACTGCATTAGAAACACATTATAACAATTTCAAGTCGCCCGAACCCACAGTAATGTATACAGTAAGATAATTCGTTCACGAGAGAGAGAGAGAGGTGGCCGAGATGGAAACATCGCACGCGCACCGGCGTCCGGCGCGGACAGCACTTCAGAGTAGAAGAGTGAAGCCGTGCGAAAATTCACACAAATTTCCCCACGGTCATTACGGATATCATTCTACGCTACATAATAGCACAACGATCACAGAATTCAGACGACGGTTAGGGCAACAGAAAAAACCAGACAAACAACAGCGAAGCAGGAAAAGACCACATAGCGAGAGAATGGTAAGCGAAGACGAGCACAGCAGAGACGCAGCGAAGAAGAACGAGTACTAATGTGTGTAATGTGTGTAGTGTGTGGTGTGTGTGAGAGGAGAGACACGATAGAGAGAGAGATATGAGAACACAAACATTTATAACTACGAATAATCGCTCGAAATTCGAGAGGGGAAGAGAGAGCACGAGAGAGAAGCAGCAACAGAAGCCTCGAGAGAATGAGAGAGAGAGGGGGGAAAAGAGAGAGGGGCGCGAACAAGAGACTGAGCATAATTATATAGTGTTGTGTGTGTATGTGTGTTAGTAAAGTTAGAAGAGAAATGGGAAAAGATAGAGAAAGAGAGTATAGAAAGAAAGTAAACCAATAAGGATTTAATTTTATCACGATGATTGTAAAATTTCACTTTGTATCTAATAGATATATTTACGATAAAGATAAGAAGATGAGTAGATGAGATATGATGAGTTTAGGGGAGAGTATATAGATAGATGATGAGTAGACACTGATTGGGTAGTATATAAGAAAGTAACATACTATATTTGTATAGTATATATATATATATATATTATATATAATATATTTACAAGTCTCCAAGAACAGGGTTGTGACACAAGGTCCAATTTCTTTAAGCGGAGTTCAGAGTTTCCTTCTAAATGTCTTGCCAATGTTAAAGAGACCATATGCCCTACTATTTACCCATAACTGGAGGGAGAGTAGTTGGATTCAATTCTTTCTTAGGGTATTTAACGCTATGTGAAATGCGAAAGCAGCTTGTGCGCAGGATTAATACTGGTATTTTGGGTAATGTTTTCGAAAGGCATAATGTTGCTCTGATCAGGACTGATGTTTGGTGCTTAGAAGTATTTGTTATCTTGATTGAGACAGACTCGAGTAGTCTGTTTCCTTGTCGAAATGAATTTTCAATGGTCAAGACGGTTTGTTAATTTTTCTTTCGTTGAAGGTTTATATTATGCTCTGCATATAATTATTTATTAGTTTTATACATTGAGCTCTCAGGACTTATAAATCCTTTTTATGATATTGCCCTACATGACAAACAGTTATGGAATGTAAGTGAAATTTTTGATGATCCCAAATAGAATCATCCCTATTTATCTCTCTCTCCCCGTAAAAATTTAATCATGTACATGTACTTAATCCCGCTCTCGTATCTCATTTCTCTAATTTCCGTCTTATTCGTTTAGTCTAGAGAAGAGAGAGAGAGAGAGAGAGAGAGAGAGAGAGAAGAGAGAAGAAAGAACATAAAACATTTAACACGAATGTATAATCGCTCGAATTCGAGAGAGAGAGAGAGACAGACAGACAGACAGACAGACAGACAGAGATTGAGAGAGAGAGAGAGAGAGAGAGAGAGAGAGAGAGAGAGAGAGAGAGAGAGAGAGAGAGAGAGGAGTAGGAATACATTGTAGAGAGGGTGGAGCCGTGTGACTTCATTGGAAGTAAGTCACATTAGATGCATATAAATTCTGTGTTGCCTGCTTATATAAGTAACTGCGGCCAAGAGAACACTGACCTAAATGTCTTATACAACCATACATACGGGCAGAGCTGTCACGTCTCAGACAATTTTATTACTTCCAATAATAATCGAATGAAGACATACTTGCCTCTTCTTCTCACTCCTTTTAAGAAATATTATCTACTTACTTCAACGCGGTCCCTCTAATGCGTGTACACTAAAGCACATCAAAGTAAATACCAGAAAGTCAACATTGCCCGATTACTTTTTCATGCGAAGACATTAGGTGAATAACAAGTAATACCTTCTCTAACTCCACCCCTCCAACCCCCCCCCTGTCCCGCCGCGCACCGCCTCCTTACAGAATCAATGGCGTACAATTAATAAAAATAAAGTGGAGACTCTAATAATCTTTGAGGCATTTCACAGTTCTCTACAAATCAGTTTATTTTATTCTTTTCCGCTTAGGTGACATTTTTGACATCGTTTTATCTCCAGAGAATCGAGAAAGGAAGTATATAGTTTGGGGGGCTTTTAGTCCCATTTCTACAGCTATGAAATCCACGTGTAATTTATGAAGCGAATAGGTCAACGCAATTATTGATTGAGGCTTCTTTTCTTCTTAAATTGCCATGGTTGGTTGGTTGGTTTTTGATTTAATGGTATATCAACCTGAGGATTATTTAATGCTACCTACCTACCTACCTACTTATATATATATATATATATATAATATATATATATATTCCCACAAAAAATCACTACTGCATCGTTCGCCGAACAAATACCATTCCTACAAGCTCCCACTACCAATCATTATTACCTTCCACTTCTAATTCCTTGCTACTACTCGTTCTCCCTTAAAAACGAGACACGAAACCATACCATCGTTTCCTACCTGATGATGGCAAACTGTATTGCCGAAAGCGCTCGTATCGAAACCTTTGGTGGACTGTTACACCAGTTCCGACACCAAAAAGATGGCCCGAAAATTAGAATGGATCACCAAAAACTTGTCCGACAAGAATTGTCTGTACAGTTCAACAAAACTTGTATAAAAGAAAAAATGCTGCCAAAATATACTTATTTGATAATATATATATATAATATATATATATATATATATATTATATATATATATCAGTTTAGCGTTGACATGAAGTCAATAGCGCTGACTTACTGAAAGTTTCGTGCCTATGCGATTTTCAAACCAAGTGACTGAGTTGATCCAGTATGCATTTTTATACAGTGGTTTAGGCTTTGTATAGAAGTGAAGAGTAGGAGTCATTGCATTCCAGGGGAGAAACACACACACACACACACATCTGTAAAGTATATGCACAGATGTAAGTATTTAAAAACACACTCCTTAAAGAGCAGCTGCCAATGGCTAAGAGGTTAACGGATCGGACAGGCGTAAAGTCATTTGTGGTTTGCTTCTGGTCAGAGTTAGTCGTTGTGTCTAGCCACACTGAAGAGGCGCGAACGCCGAAACACATGTCTGTGGATGACTTATATATATATATAATATATATATTACTAACATGTCCTTATTAACAGGTTGTGACACAAGGTCAATTTGTTAAGCGGAGTTCAACAGGTTTTAATTCAGAGTTCCCCTGCCCCTTGACCGGTTGCCTAACCAAGGTTAAAGAGTCCTGTCTATCTTAAACTGATTTTTAACAGGTTTGAATTATGAATTTTCCTTCTTCTACATCAGTGCTCAGCCTGTCATAAATTCATCCATAGCTGGAGGGAAATAGTTGGATATAGACCTTTTTCAACCCTCTGCACAAGCAGGATGCGACACGAGGTCAATTTCTTGAGCGGAGTTTGAAATTTGAGTTTTCCTTCTCTTAGACTGTTTACCTAGCCATAGTTAAAGAGTCCCATCTGTCCTGCTATTTACTCACAGCTGGGGGGAAATTGGATTCATATCTTTCGCAGGGGTATTATCGCCATGTGAAATACAAATTAGTGACCATAAGGGGGCAGGGTATAGCTGCTGCTGCTGCCTATCGGTGTAACCCGACGTTTATCCTTTAAGGGCTGCTACCGGTGTAGGCGGAAGCGAGTCCCTTACTAAATTTCAATATGTCAGAAGAGAAATTGTACGGCAACTTGCCTCATATCACCCAGACAATTGGGATTAGACAAGCAAGACATGCTTAAGAAGCAAGGACAAGATGATAAGTGATGTTATCCTATGGGCGTATGCACATGGACACCTCAGAGTAGGTCGGCCGAAAAAAAAAACCTATATCGATCAGCTCTGCACGGACAGCGGATACTGTGCAGAGGACCTGGCAAGATCGGTTATCGAGAGAGTCGGAGGGAGAGGAAGAAACATCGAGATCTATATTGATGATGTGATGATGATGATGATTAAATATTAATCTGATCCGTTATTGGTTAGTTCAAGTCTCGTGGTCACTGGCTATCTATTACGGAGGAATCTAATTTCAAATTTTATTGCAGAAGGATCAAATTACTTTTTACACTTGATTTAAAAGTTGTCTTGGTAACACGACGGATATTTATAATCTTTGTAAAAATGAGTGTTTTGTAATGTGTTATTCTGCATCAAACATAAGTGGTTAAAGACCAATGTTGTTTTAATAGATTGTTTTTTTTCGTGCAGATTTTATTTCAAGTACTTAAAATTCATGAAATTAATTTAAGTACATGAAAATAAATATCTCTGGGAAATTCAATTTAGTGAAACACCATCGCTCTTTAAACACTCATGTTCAAATAAATATATATATATATATATATATATATATATATATATATTATATATGCTTGAAGGCAATTACAATGCGGTATATCGCATAAAATTGACAAGTTAATTTCGCAGGCATTTCTCGGTGCTGTATCGGTGGCTGAGGCAGTATAGTTTCTGACTATCCTGCTGAAGTCCCGGTTTCGATTTCTGTCGGAGGGAGATCGTTAGTATACATCGCTGATGAGACTTAATAAAGTCGAAACAGCTGCTGTACGATGTTCTACACGCCGGGTAATTCTTTGCGAGATTCACTTGTTAATGTTATTTATCTTCTATAATTATCGAATTTTATGCGATATACCGCATTGTAATTGCCTTCAAGCAAAATATAAATATTTATTCACCAATGCTTCTAAAAAAATAAACCAACATCCCAAAATCTTATTTCCTTCGCCGAAGAGCATATATATATATATATATATATATATATATATATATATATATATATATATATATATATGTGCGTGAAATAAAACTGGAACTTAATCCGACAGTGTAAATATGATATATTGTGTTGTACCGGGCGTTCCTACAGTGGAGAATATACACCGGTTCTCACTATAAATAGTGAGACACCGAGTGAAAAGGTTGTACTGTTACCGTTAACGGCAAGCTAGCCGTTCCTGTACCATTATTGCAAATACACTTGTCTTATTTTACCCTACCTCGACTTCTTTTTTACTGTTGGATTAACATCACAACATATTGAAAAAACAAAGGATGTTTAAAATGCATGGGCTCATCAGG
>CM042155.1:86921710-86934210 GCA_023376005.1 Doryteuthis pealeii | reverse complement strand
CTCCGAGTAGACAATCTTTGCAGGCATCCAAATTAATTAAAGATTTTAAGCGAGTAAGGGTATAATAAGGTCACGGTGTTAAACAGTTGGCCTAGCTAGTACAAAGACAGACTGAATTAAGGATAGACCATGTTGCCAATGCCGTTACCTGTGATTTTATCTTAAACCGTTTTTTAGGGGTTGAATAATTATGTCGCGGTTTAGGTAAAGGCATTCGACTGGAACCACAAGATCGCGGGTTCTATACCGGACCTCTCCAACTGACCGTATTGGTGTTGACCCTGTTCGTGGTGGAAGATTGGTTATTGATATGTTTATGTATATATATCAATATATATATGTCATCCATACCAATATATATATATATCCAAGTATATATATGCTCCATATACCATATATATATATTCCAGATCATGATCATTTCCCGGAAATTTGAATCTTCTCAGTGACCGAATGATACATACATCTTTCTATGTATTTAATAGTTAAAAACAACCATCGTACGCCGCATCAGCTGTCAGTGGGCGAGGATTAGAATATTCGGACTAACCATAGCGGTCAGCTGAAGTTGCTGAACCCTACCCAAGGATAGTTGTGTCTAGCCACACTGAGGAGGCAAATGATATGCCGAACCACGTGGTCTGTGGATGACTTATTAATTAGTTATTAATTTTAATATATACCAAGTATGATATATCATGTGTGTGTGTGTGAATTCTGAGCTCCGTAAAAAATTGTGCTTGTTGTTGGCGGAGTGGCTATTTGACATTATCAGCCGGACAGCAATAGAATCTATCCCCTTTTCGCTGGTGCTGAGACCAAGGGTATTTTTGATGAGGTGGAGGCGTCCCATATATACCCAATCATCTTCACTTTACCACAAATTACCGCATTCTGTGAACTTCATTACGCTGAGTTGTCGAGAGATTAGCAACTGAGTTAAACCGTTCCCGTAATTGCTGCTAAAAATGTTCATTTTTCTCAGTGTTATATATCCTTTTCTGGTATTTTATTATGTGGAGAGATGGACCTTTTATTTATAGTACCATTTAATCTATGATATAGATACAGTATAAATTAATGCTGAGATATGATAAAGAAAAAATAGATAGATAATTTTTTTCAAAATTGTATTGAAACAATCCTAGAATTTCGCATAGCAAGATAGGTAGAAATGAAGATAGATTGATAGATAGATACTTTGTAAAATTGAATTCTGAGATAGTGATAAAAAGAGAAATAGATAGATGGATAGATAATATGGAGACAATTAGATAGATATGATAGACAATAAGGGAATTAGATAGACAAATAGAGAATAGAGAGATATAGAAGATACTGATATGAAATAGATTAATGAGATATTTTGGTAGATAAATTACATAGATGGATAAGAAAGAGATATAGATAGATAGATATATAGCTGGCTATACCTTACAGACCCTTTTGTTCTTTGTGTCTGGTTGCTTCTTCATTCTCTTTCTAACTGTCTTTTTATAGTTTTCCTATTTCCTCTATTGTTGAACTGGTCTGTTCTGCTATAAATCTTGTTTGAATTTCGCCAAGACTGCCATTAGTTCTCGGGAGACAAGCGAGGCTATATTTGGGGGTAAGATTTTTAATCAAAACCGAACTGTTCGTCAACTGCAACGCGAGTGAAGAGGATCTGTTGCTCAATTAGGACGTCCCTGGCTTAACTGAACTTAATTTTCCACGGTTTCCAGCGGCCAGGAGTAGGGATCAACTTGATATCAACTGAGGTCAATCATCCTAACCGCTACTGATTTTGAATTTCAATAAGCTTGAAATCAAGATCTACTGACAGCTTTGGCAAAGTCTAAAAGTCATCATAGAAGGTAGATTCGATAAAAGGCTCTGATCCCTGTATTGAACAAGCCTGGAATGAGAGAGAGAGGATAGAAAGATATATTATATAAATAGATAGAAAGAAAAGATAGATTGGTAGATAGATAAACGCGTCTAAAAATCGCGGCACCTTATCATTATCAACACTTAAGAAAGTATTGATGTATTTAAATTTTTGATTATGCAAATTATTCAATTTTCGCTATTTTAATGATCAAATATATTTTGCTTCTAGCCACAATCAAATTTGTGTTTGTATTGGATACTTTCCCTTTTTTGAGGAAGAATAATTCCAACATCATTGAGAAGTTTGGTCAGCAAAACATTTTAGGTGAGAAAGTTAGTTGGAAAGTGTTTCTTAATCAATTGCCGACTAAGAAATAGGAAGGGGTCATCGATCGAGCTGTCTTATTTCAATAAAGTAATTGGCATATTGGGAAGGAAAAGTATTAGTGAGGTCTGAATCGAGATTTGTGCATGTGACAGCTTTGCAAAGTCAAAAGTGGATCAAGAAGGTCGATTCGATCACAGGCTGTGTGCCCCTTTGATGTAATAAATTCGAATTCCAAAATTGTATTGAACAAATCTGGATCTCGCATAACAGATAATAGAAAGAAAGATAGATAGTTAGATAGATATAAAGGCAATTAGCATAGAGATGAATAGAGAGATAGAGGTACGTTGTAAATTAATTCGAGAATATGATCAAAAAGAGAAATAGATAGATTGGATAGTTGATAGATACGTATGGACAATGAGATAGACAGATAGAGTGATAGATAATACGGAGACAATTAGATAGATCGATAGATAGTACAGCTAATATAGAATGCAATAGATAGAGAGATGAGGGATATAGATAGTATGAATGAAATGATTTCCTGAGATATTCTTGGTAGAGAATTAATAGGGTAGCTAGAGAGATTATAGATAGATAATAATATGAATTCAATTGCATATATATATATATTATATATATATATATATATATATATATATATATATATATATACTTATAATAAATGAACATGTGAATAAAGAACGATAGTGAAAAATATTTCTACGAAATTGGGAGAATTTATAATCGATGTTATGTAAAACATATATGTATACTATAGTAATATATTATAGTATATAGTTATATAATAATGTATATTATATATTTTTGTCATTATATATAAATTAATATATATATTATATATATATATATATTATATATATTGTATATATATATATCTGTAATTAAATATATATATCATATTCATTATATATTAATTATATACTATATATAATAGTTGCATATATAGTTATATTATATATGATAGGATGATAGTGTTATTATATATAATACTATTGTATATTATTATATGTATGATATATGATATAGTTATATATCAATTTATATAATATATATAATTCATTTCTCCTCTATATATTACTATCCATGATTTTATATATATAGCTATATATATATATAATATATAGTATATATTAAGTAATGAATATAACCTGGGATATAATAGAAGAGAATTAGATAGATTAGTGAATATGATTGCACACACACACACACACACACATACACAAACACACAGATATATATACTATAGTATATATGATATATGTATTATATATATATACTATAATATATATATATAGGGGGGTCTGTGTGTGTATGTTAAATAGATAGAGGCATAATATGGATATAAATTATATGTCATGTGATATATTCATGATATATGCAATATTATGAGTGTGGAAATATGTAATATATCTAAATAAAATGTAATAGATATAGGTATACTATATTACTATAATGATAAAAAATGTACATAAAATAGCATACTATTGAAATACATAATACATCAATATTCTAATGAAATAAGATAATATAGTACAGAAAAGTACGTGAATGACCATTATCATGTAGAGTATCTATTCATTATGTAATCTAATAGGCCTAGCGTATTATTCTATTCCTCGATTATATTATAATTAATATANTAATATATTATATATTCATATTTAACCCTTTAATTCCCTTCCTATTATATCCAGAATCAATATATTTATATTATATTATAATTATATTATATATGTGTATATATATATTATATATATAATATATATATATATAATAAAGTTAAAGTAAAGTCATCGGGCGGCCGTAAATGTCGGTTATCGCCGGACAGCGAGGGGGATATCCCATTTTCACTAGCGCTAGACCAAGGAGATTATTTTAGCGTCTGAGATGGAACGCCACACCTACCATCAGCTCCTCACTTTACCGCACGTTTGGCGAGGGTCGGTATCGAACTAATAACCTTGTGATTCCTAACGACACTCAACCAACCGGCTAAATCGGACCCTTATATATATATATTATATATATATATATTATATATATTATATGGGAGAAATGTGAGGAGGTTAAATCCAACAGTATGGAGAAACGTAGACAAACACGGATGTTATGGAAACTGGAATGTTGTTATTGTCGATGAAGCAGCGTTTCGGTCTGTTATTAGACCATCTTCAGGACTTGGATATAGTACCCGCTTCAGTGATGAAATTTCTCAAATACTGTGGTACCACATCCAAACATTCTGGAACTCCCATCTAGTGAGAAGAAAATCCACTAACCACCCCCCACCCCACTCCCTACTGGCGACCTTCTGTTTCAGCATTTTGAGAATGTCCATCACTGAAGCGGGTACTATATCCAAGTCATGAAGATGGTCTAATAACAGACCGAAACGCTGCATCGTCAACAATAAATCCAGTTTCCGTAACATTCCTGTTTGTCTACCTTTCTCCATAATATATATATATATATATATAATTATATATATATATATATATATATAATCATGGATAGATAATATGGACTCGATACATAGATATATATTATTACATAAATAGATAGATATAGTATGAATACATTACCCTTCCCCGTGAATAGATAGATAGGTAGATAGGTAGAAATGTAGATAGATAGGTAGATAGGTAGAATATTGATAGGTAGAATATGACGACAATTACATGGAATAGATAGATTAGATTTAGATAGATAGGGGGATGTTAGATGGGGTTGATGACGGAGAGTTTGATTGAAAATAAGATAGACAGATAAGATATTACCTATGAAAAATAGATTGATAGATAAACTGACAATCATCACACACCACACACACACACACACACACACACACACACACACACACAATGTATATATATATAATATATATATATATATATATTATATTATATATTTAAAATATTAAAAGATGAAGAACTGTGGAAATATATTTATGAAGAGAATTTCACATCAGACAGCTAATAAGCCGAATAATTTGTTTGATCAATATTCAAAATGATAGATATAAAGTGCGGACAGTGTAAAGCAGATCTGGAAGGTTTGAATGAAAAAAATATATTGAAATTGTTGATGAAAAAAAGCCAAGAAAATAAATAACGTAGAAACTTGATCGAATAAGAAGTGTACATCTACATTGGCCCACACACGGAAGAGAGAAGATAGAGAGAGAGAGAGAGAGAGAGAGAGAGAGAGAGGAAGACAGGAGAGGAGAGAGGAGGAGAGAGAGGGCAAGCATTTAATACGATGTATAAGTACGATATTCAGCTTGACATCGACAGAAGAGAGAGAGAGAGAAGAGAGAGAGAGAAAGAGAGAGAGATAAGGGGCGCACAAGCATTTAATTTACGACATGTATAAGTAGATATTTCAGTGGATTTGACAGAGAGAGAGAGAGAGAGAAAGAGAGAGAAAGACAGAGAGAGAGAGAGAGAGAGAGAAGAGAAGAGAAGAGAGAGAGAGAGAGAGAGAAGAGAGAGAGAGAGAGAGAGAGAGAGAGGCTGGGAGAAACAGAGATAGGGTAAGCCGTGAGACTTCACTCAGAGATAGGTAGGAAAACGAAAGAGAGACACAGAAAAGAAAGAATGAAAAGAGAGAGACGGAAAGTTGAAAGAGAGAGATTGAGAGACAGAGAGGAGAGAGAGAGAGAGAGAGAGAGAGAGAGAGAGAGAGAGGGAGGGGAGAGAGAGGAAGTGAGGGAGAGAAAGGCTGGAAGATTGAATATATATAGAAGGTAGGTGAAGAGGGAGAAAGAGAAAGAGAAAGACATACAGAGAAGATGAAGTGAGAGGGGACGCAAACATTTAACACTAAGTATAAGTAGATAATCGTTCGAATGAGAGAGAGAGGTGGGGGGAAATAGAAATAGAGAGAGGGTGGGGAGATAGAGAAAGAGTGAAGCCGTGAGACTTTACATTAAGAGAGGGAGGAAAAAGAGAAAGAAAGAGATAGACACATAACGAGCGAGAGGGGAAAAACAGAGGGGGGGTCGATAAACAGAAACTGTAGCCGTGAGAACTTTACACTAAGAGAGGGAGAAAAAGAGGAAGAAGAAGAAGACACATAGGAGAGAGAATGGGTAAGAGGACGAGAGAGAGAGAGAGAGAAGAGAGAAGTATAGCGTGTATGTGTGTGTGTGTGTGTGTGAGAGAGAGAGAGAGAGAGAGAGAACACAAACATTTAACACGAATAATCGCTTCGAAATTCGAGAGGGAGGGAGAGCGAGAAGAGAGAGGAGAGAGAGGGGGAGAAGGGGAGAAAGAGGAGTAATATGTGTGTGTATGTGTTGTGTTGTTGTTTGTGTGTGAGAGAGAGAGGAGAGAGAGAGAGAGAGAGAGAGAGAAAGAAAGAACATAAACATTTAACACGAATGTATAATCGCTCGAATTCGAGAGAGAGAGAGGAGAGAGAGAGAGAGAGAGAGAGAGAGAGAAAGAAAAGAAGAACATAAACATTTAACACGAATGTATTTAATCGCTCGAATTCGAAGGGAGAGAGAGAGAGAGAGAGAGAGAGAGAGAGAGAGAGAGAGAGAAAGAAAAGAAAGAAAGAAAGAACATAAACATTTAACACGAATGTATAATCGCTCGAATTCGAGAGAGAAGAGAGAGAGAAAGAAGAGGAGAGAAAAAAGAGAGAGAGAGAGAGAAAGAAAGAACATAAACATTTAACACGAATGTATAATCGCTCGAATTCGAGAGAGAGAGAGAGAGAGAGAGAGAGAGAGAGAGAGAGAGAGAGAGAGAGAGAGAGAAAGAACATAACATTTAATACGAATGTGTATAATCGCTCGAATTCGAGAGAGAGAGAGAGAGAAGAGAGAGAGAGAGAGAGAAAGAAAGAACATAAACAATTTAACACGATGTATAATCCTCGAATTCGAGAGAGAGAGAGAGAGAGAGAGAGAGAGAGAGAGAGAGAGAGAGAGAGTAGGAATACATTTTAGAGAGGGTGGAGCCGTGTGACTTCATTGGAAGTAAGTCACATTAGATGCATATAAATTCTGTGTTGCCTGCTTATATAAGTAACTGCGGCCAAGAGAACACTGACCTAAATGTCTTATACAACCATACATACGGGCAGAGCTGTCACGTCTCAGACAATTTTATTACTTCCAATAATAATCGAATGAAGACATACTTGCCTCTTCTTCTCACTCCTTTTAAGAAATATTATCTACTTACTTCAACACGGTCCCTCTAATGCGTGTACACTAAAGCACATCAAAGTAAATACCAGAAAGTCAACATTGCCCGATTACTTTTTCATGCGAAGACATTAGGTGAATAACAAGTAATAACCTTCTCTAACTCCACCCCTCTCACCCACACCCCTGTCCCGCCGCGCACCGCCTCCTTACAGAATCAATGGCGTACAATTAATAAAAATAAAGTGGAGACTCTAATAATCTTTGAGGCATTTCACAGTTCTCTACAAATCAGTTTATTTTATTCTTTTCCGCTTAGGTGACATTTTTGACATCGTTTTATCTCCAGAGAATCGAGAAAGGAAGTATATAGTTTGGGGGGCTTTTAGTCCCATTTCTACAGCTATGAAATCCACGTGTAATTTATGAAGCGAATAGGTCAACGCAATTATTGATTGAGGCTTCTTTTTTCTTTTAAATTGGCATGGTTGGTTGGCTGGTTTTTGATTTAATGGTATATCAACCTTGAGGATTATTTAATGCTACCTACCTACCTACCTATATATATATATATATATATATATATATATATATTATATATATATATATATATATATATATATATATCCCACAAAAATCACTACTGCATCGTTCGCCCGAACAAATACCATTCCTACAAGCTCCCACTACCAATCATTATTACCTTCCACTTCTAATTCCTTGCTACTACTCGTTCTCCTTAAAAACGAGACACGAAACAATACCATCGTTTCTACCTGATGATGGCAAACTGTATTGCCGAAAGCGCTCGTATCGAAACCTTTGGTGGACTGTTACACCAGTTCCACCCCGACACCAAAAAGATGGCCCGATTTATATATATCAATTAGGGTAGCATTGACATGAAGTCAATAGCGCTGACTTACTGAAATTTTCTTGCCTAAGCGATTTTCAAACCAAGTGACTGAGTTGATCCAGTACGCATTTTTATACAGTGGTTTAGGCTTTGTATAGAAGTGAAGAGTAGGAGTCATTGCATTCCAGGGGAGAAACACACACACACACACACACATCTGTAAAATATATGCACAGATGTAAGTATCTAAAACACCACTCCTTAAAGAGCAGCTGTCAATGGCTAAGAGGTTAACGGATCGGACAGGCGTAAAGTCAGTTTTGGTTTGCTTCTGGTCAGAGTTAGTCGTTGTGTCTAGCCACACTGAAGAGGCACGAAACGCCGAAACACATGTCTGTGGATGACTTATATATATATATATATATATATATATATATATATATATATACTAACATGTCCTTATTAACAGGTTGTGACACAAGGTCAATTTGTTAAGCGGAGTTTTCCTGCGCCTTACCGGTTACATAACCAAGGTTAAAGAACCCAGTCTGCCCTACTATTTACCCATAGCTGGAGGGAGAGTAGGATTCATACCTTTCCCAAGGGTATTAGAGCTAAGCGAAATGCAATTAGCACGTCCAGGATTTGAACTCGGGGCGACGAGTGCATTTCCCATGACGTTAACCATTACACCATCTATCTTAAACTGATTTTTAACAGGTTTGAATTATGAATTTTCCTTCTTCTACACCAGTGCTCAGCCTGTCATAAATTCATCCATAGCTGGAGGGAAATATTTGGATATAGACCTTAGCCAAAGGTACTAGCGATTTAGATAGTTTTCAAAAATTGCATTTATGTATATATTTGCCAACACCTCCGCACGAGCAGGATGCGACACGAGGTCAATTCATTGAGCGGAGGTTTGAATTTTGAGTTTTCCTTCTCTTAGACTGGTTACCTAGCCATAGTTAAAGAGTCCCGTCTGTCCTGCTATTTACTCACAGCTGGGGGAGAATTGGATTCATATGTTTCGCAGGGGTATTATCGCCATGTGAAATACAAATTAGTGACCATAAGGGGGCGGGGTATAGCTGCTGCTGCTGCTGCCTATCAGTGGAACCCGACGTTTATCCCTTAAGGGCTGCTACCGGTGCAGGTTGAAGCGAGTCCCTTACTAAATTTCAATATCTCAGAAGAGAAACTGTACGGCAACTTGCCTCACATCACCCAGACCATTGGGATTAGAAAAACAAGACATGCTTAAGAAGCAAGGCCAAGATTATAAGTGATGTTATCCTATGGGCGTATGCACATGGACACTTCAGAGTAGGTCGGCCGAAAAAAAAACCTATATCGATCTGCTCTGCACGGACAGCGGATACTGTGCAGAGGACCTGGCAAGAGCGGTTATCGAGAGAGTCGCGGGGAGAGGAAGAAACATCGAGATCTATATTGATGATGATGATGATTCTAAACATTAATGTGATCCGTTATTGGTTAGTTCAAGTCTCGTGGTCATTGGCTATCTATTACGGAGGAATCTAATTTCAAATTTTATTGCACAAGGATCAAATTACTTTTTACACTTGATTTAAAAGTTGTCTTGGTAACACGACGGATATTTATAATCTTTGTAAAAGTGAGTGTTTTGTAATGTGTTATTCTGCATCAAACATAAGTGGTTAAAGACCAATGTTGTTTTAATAGATTGTTTTCAGATATTTTATTTCAAGTACTTAAAATTCATGAAATTAATTTAAGTACATGAAATAAAATATCTCTGGGAAATTCAATTTAGTGAAACACCATCGGTCTTTAAACACTCATGTTCAAATATATATATATATATATATATATATATATATATATATATATATATATATATATATATATATATATATATATATATATATATATATATATATATATATATATATATATTTTGCTTGAAGGCAATTACAATGCGGTATATCGCATAAAGTTGACAAGTTAATTTCGCAGGCATTTCTCGGTGCTGTATCGGTGGCTGAGGCAGTATAGTTTCTGACTATCCTGCTGAAGTCGCGGTTTCGATTTCTGTCGGAGGAAGATCGTTAGTATACATCGCTGATGAGACTTAATAAAGTCGAAACAGCTGCTGTACGATGTTCTACACGCCGAGTAATTCTTTGCGAGATTCACTTGTCAATGTTATTTATCTTCTATAATTATCGAATTTTATGCGATATACCGCATTGTAATTATCTTCAAGCAAAAATATAAATATTTATTCACCAATGCTTCTAAAAAAATAAACAAACATCCCAAAATCTTATTTCCTTCGCCGAGAATATATATATATATTATATATATATATATATATATATATATATATATTATGTGGGGGGGGGTGTATGTGTGTGTGTGGAAGAACATAGAAAAACGGGATGTTATGGAAAATGGATGTTTATTGTCGACGATGCAACGTTTCGGTCATTTAGACCTTCTTCAGGACTCGAATATAATTCTTGCTTCAATGAAGGAAATTTTCAAAATGGTGAGAAGTGTAGGTTGTCAGTAGGGTCAGGGGTGGTTGGGGGTGGGTAATTGATTTTCTTCACTCTAGATGGGGAGTGTTTATATGGTGATGCAGGTGTTAGTCAGAATGTTGGATGATGGAGATGTGTCAAGATAAATGAGTATGTGTGTGTGTGTGTGCGTATGTCTGTTTTAATTGTCTTTTGTATATATGTGTGTTTGGGAACTAGATTTGTCATTAGTTGTATATGTGTGAGTTTTTTTGTTTTTTTAAAAATCTTTCTGTTCATTATATATATATATGTATATATCTATGTGTAGAAAAGTAGACAAACACGGGATGTTATGGAAACTTGATGTTTATTGTCGACGATGCAACGTTTCGGTCTCATATTAGACCATCTTCAGGACTTGGATATAGTTATTACTCCAATGATGGACATTCTCAAAATGCTGAAAACGGAAGGTCGTCAGTAGGGGGAGGTGTGGTTGGGGGTGGTTAGTGGATTCTTTTTCTCTCTGGAATGGGGAGTGCCGAAATGGTGGATGGTGGTACCACAGGTGTCAGATTGTGGGGATTGGTTAACTAAGTATGGGTATGTGTGTGTGTGTGCCTGTTTAATTTTTTTTTATGTTTATATGTGATGGAGAACTGGATTTGTCGTTAAGTTATATGTGTGTGGGTGGTATGTTAGTGTGATTTTTTTATTTTTTTATTTTTGTAAGGGTAAGATTTGTTAAAATTGTGAGTGAGCATATGTATAATGTTATATACTATTATTATTATTATTATTATTATTATTATTATTATTATTATTAATAGTGGCGGTGTTATTATTGTTATTGTTATGTATCATATATATTATAATATTTATCTGGTTGTCTTTACTCAGTTGATATCATCTGTGTCTGCTTATGGGTAATATGTTAGTATCTGTCTGTCTGTCTATCTTTTATATGTAGTATCTGTCTGTCTGTCTATTATATATAATATATATTATATATATATATATATAATATATATATATATATATATATATTATATATGAGGAAGAGGATGGGAAAGAATCCGACAGAATGTGGTAGAAATATGAGGAATGGAAGAAACAAAAATGTGTAGTATATTTCGCTGGAGTTGGGAACTCGGCTTCGTCAGCATTTATTGAATTTTTCTACCTACCACCCCAACTCTCTCCCCATCTGTTTTCCTACTCATCCTCCCGTAAGATTCCGCTATAACCAATCAAATCTTTCCCTCACCACAAAGCTTACACAGCCACTCACTTCCCCCTTCTATAAAACACTTGTATGATCCTGGTAATTCAATAAATGCTGACGAAGCCGAGTTCAAACTCCAGCGAAATATACTACACATTTTTGTCTGAGTTTTGTCTCTTTCATTCCTCATATTTCTAACACACACACACACACACACACACACACACACACACACACACATATATATATATATATATATATATATATATATATATATATATATATATATATATATATATATATACAAGGGTGACTCAAATAGTAATGCCATTTTCTTTATTTCATGTGAACATTTTTTTATGAAACTCAGACTTACATTGAGCCTAACGAGTTCCAGAGCAAGAATCCGACGCTAATCGACAATGTCCCGCTTCTGCATGACAATGCTCGACCGCACCCTAGCAACGGGGGAAAGGAAAAAATCGCCTCGTTCAGGTGGACAACTTTACCGCATCCTCCAT
>CM042155.1:86914210-86916710 GCA_023376005.1 Doryteuthis pealeii | reverse complement strand
TCAAAAACTGCATGAAATGCCGTCCCGTGACTTGAGATGAATGGCAGGTCATTTGAATGGAGATCTATAAATATAAGCAATGCATAAATTACATTCAAGAGTTTGTTTCGAGACCTATGGAAGGAATCAATAGTCCTTTGAGAAATAACTAAGACTGCAAAAGCCACATATTGCATCTAGATATTTGGATTCGGGTATGGTCATCATATAGTGCCATTTTTAAAAGAACCTGCAACACCCTCGGTGTGCATGTGTTTAAGTTTTTATGTAATGAAATATATCAAATTAGAAAGGCTAGCGGAATTAAAAAAAGAACGCATATAAAAAAATAACATTTATTCTAATTAAATTTCAATTGGTTCTATATAAAATCATTCATAGGATTGAGTTTAACACGTTGGTGAATAAACCAGTAATATTAGAGATCAATAACACCAAGTATTTATTAAAATTAGTATGCAAATTAACCACACCATCTATGCATATATAAAGAACAAAATGTCCGGAGGAAACTTCGAAAATAAAACAATTAGCCACAAAGTAAATATATATACACATTAAATATCACCAGGGCATGGTTTTTGAGCAAAAATAATAGAGATGTAATTTATCTTCGTGAAGACGATAAGAAAATAAAATTTAAATGATAACAGCAAAGAATTTCTTTTCATTTAATATTTTAGATAGTAGATATTAACATCTCTTTTCAGAGTGGCTGGATCAATGCAAGGTCTATTTTTTTACATAGGGATTTAAATGGGGCATCCTACGAAGATTCAACTCACGATTCAGTAATAATGGATCTGCGGGACAAACTTAAAAAATCCCCCTCTACCCAGTCGACGCCGTGTAGCCGCTGCTAGTATGTTATAAAAAAACTTTTATTTCTTAGTGATATACAAGACACATTGCAGGATTTTAAACGCACTAATAACATGGGCTGTTTTGAGGCAAATATAACTCATGCATTATATTATCCCAAGCATTAATGATTTTGACTATAAATTAAATACTCATTGATAAAACTACGCAATTTCTGAGTGTATTGTGATGTAAGTAGTGACGTAGTTTCGTTTACAGACGCACAGACACCGATTCTCCATCGGTTATCTTGCTTCGGTTTGTCACTGGATAATAATCATGAACATTTAGAGAGTGGTATTCGTGTTACACAAGCGTTGACCACTATAATACCATGATATACAAATGTTTCCCTTTTTATCTATCAACCTCTCAAAAAGTCCCATGGTGATGATGTGTGGCGACGTGTGCAGACCTGACATAAATACATACATACACACACACATACATACAGAGAGAGAGAGAGAGAGAGAGAGAGAGAGAGAGAGAGAGAGATGATTAATTGTCAGATGTGGATTTTAAATCTGGTAAGAGTTTAAAGTCTCTGTCACAAATTTTACACATAAGTGACTTAACATTATGAGAAACTATAGTTATACTTACCAGAACTACGGTCCCTGTTTCCAGTGGCTTCGGCCATTGGACTGGTAAGATATCAGTAACAGCGTGATACCAGGGGGGCATCCATCTAGGCAACACCTCCCCCTTGATTTAAAGGGACATGGCTGGGATTATTGCCCGTTGCCTGAGGCGTCTGAATGGAGGAATGACAATGGGATCCACGCAATTTTTCCTTAGCCACGAATGAGCTTCGGTTTGTGCGTAGTCCCTCACGTCAATAATCCTTGTTTGCGACTTGCACGTTAGGGTGCCAGTAATTAACATATGATAAACTATAGTTACACAATTTCTATGTATTTTACCAATATATTAAAGCTCTAACACGGACTCGGATTCTTTCACTGAGAAGTGACATATAACACAAAAAAACATTCTAATACTATATATATATATATATATATATATATATATATATATATACAAACACACACACACACACACACACACACACACACACACACATATATATATATATATATTATAAAATGGGTACAAGAGATAACCTATTCGAGATTCACCGGTAAGTAACCTTTTCCTTTATATATATATATATATATATATATATATATGTTTGTGTGTGTGTGTGTGTGTGTGTGTGTGTGTGAGAGAGAGAGAGAGAGAGAGAGAGAGAGAGAGAGAGAGAGAGAGAGAAGAGAGACAGCAACACACACACACACACGCACACACACACATAATTTCCTAACTTCAAAGATGCATCCCTATTTTCTCCAACTAAATATTAGAAAAAAATTCCCATAAAAAGACTGCCTTTTGGTACAGCCGAATTAATAAAAAAAATGAATAGATAAAAGCTTTCAAATTTTCAATAAAACCTGTTACAACATTATAAAAATAAAAACTATCTTAGTAAAATTTTTCATCATCTTCAAATTTAACAGTCACTGGCGAAGAAAAATTATAATTCAAATAATGACTTAATTATAAAATGAAGAGACCATCTAACAATTGTTATTCAAAAGTTAAATCCTTATTACTTACCTGACAAAGAGCCAATGGA
>CM042155.1:86889210-86909210 GCA_023376005.1 Doryteuthis pealeii | reverse complement strand
GTCTTTACATATATACATATGTATGTATTTATCAGATAAAAATCCTAGTTTCATGCAGTAGCTGAGTTGATGGCCGAGTGGTTAATAAGGGTGACTGATGATAAATCGGTCGGGTTTCCATCCCGGCTAATATATAGCCACACTGAAGAGAAGTGATACGTGAAAACACGGTGTCTGTGGATGACTATATTTTAAAAAATGGACTCTCTCGTCGATTTTCGACGCATGAGTGTTCATCCAGTGAACAACCAACACAGTGATTTGATTATAGTGGTGAAGGCTTGTGTAGGACCATTCCACACTTTTTTGGCACAGTCGATAGGAATGAATTGGTGCATCAAGGAATACCACGAACCCAAACAACGACTGACCTCAGGAATTTTGAATTCAGAGTTATCCCTCTCCTAGACTGGTTTCCTACCCAGGTTAAAGAGCCCAGTCTGACCTACTATTTAACCCATAGCTGGAGGGAGAATATATGGATTCATACCTTTCCCAAAGGTATTAGCGCTATGTGAAATGCTAACAGCTTCAGTCTAGGAATTGAACTGGAACCGACGAGTCCATTTTCCATTTTTCATATATATATATATATATATATATATATATATATATATATATATATATATATATATATGTGTGTGTGTGTGTGTGTGTGTGTGTGTGTATCGATACTTTTTTATACTTTTTGACACAACTTGCATTCTGAAAGAAATAACGTTCCATACAATATTTTTTCAGAATAAAAGGTGTGTCAAAAAAGTACCAAGTGTAAAGCTGTATTTCCCAAGATAGAAATTAAGAATGAATGGACCGTTATTTTTTTAAAGAATACAAGGTGTTTTAAAAGTACAAAAAATATCTATACTTTTTTAACACACCTTGTATATATATATATATATATATATATATATAATATATATATATATATATATGAGAGTGTGTGTATATATATATATATATATATATATATATATATATATATATATGTATATACATATATACGTATATGCATACACACACACACACATACACACACACACACACACGCACCATAAAAGAAGAATACTTGACATCATATTTCAAACCGTCTACCTTTCCAGCGTTTCTTCAAATTTCAAATTTGAACAGATTGATAAACAAGGACTATTACAGTTCTTCTCATTATTCTGTGATAAATTTTTTTTGGCTCTTCTTTATATTACCAAAAGCCCTGAAGAAGATCTGCTTAACAGATCGAAACACTGCTTCGTCGTCTAATAAACTTACCACTCATTTTATTTAAACCAGCGTTTTTTTCAAATTTCTCAATATACTACATACCGTCGGATTCACTTCCATTTTTCTTCATATATATACGTTAAAAGAAAGGAAATGAATCCGACGGTATGAGTATAGATAAAAGGATATGAAAACAACACAATATGCTGTTAAAGTGAAAACATTTTATAACATATTCATAGCTAATATTGAACAATATTTCGATTTTATAAAAATCATCTTCAGAGCTTGTTTATACTCCGTACTATCAAGAGCGGAGACGAAACATCTTTTTTGCACCATCAAGGTTTTCGTTTTGAATTCATATGACTTTCGTCTCCGCTCTTGATAGTACGGAGTATAAACAAGCCCTGAAGATGATTTTTATAAAATCGAAATATTGTTCAATATTAGCTATGAATATGTTATAAAATGTTTTCACTTTAACAGCATATTGTGTTGTTTTCATATCCTTTATATATATATATATATATATATATATATATATATATATATATACTGCGCACGAGCAGGATATAACACAAGAAGTATCGGGAGTTGTGCGTCACGTTACTTAGAATATTGCAAAACTTTTGACTCACCCTTGCTTTGGATCATGATGCGATTAAGTATTCAGTGAATTCGAGACATCAGAACTTCCCGTCTAATCGTGGGAGATAACATATGCTATGTTATTAATATACATTGACGATATTTATAAACACTGGTTATTTTTAATCTCTGATCATGACGGTTGTTTGTGTCACTGAGGACAATTCTATCGATTAAGTTCTGTGAGTAAGCCTGACCACTTCGGCCGCTGATGGTCAGTGGCCATAATTTTGCATTAATGTGTGCAAGATTCAAAATTCCACTTTCGTCCTTACTTAGGCTAGACGGGCGGTCAGAGAAGCCAACTCAGATCAATCGGCATGCCCCAACCATTTTTATCATATATGTGCTAGAAGGGTGTGGCTGAGGTTCCCAATAACCCGGGTATGACGTTAAACTCTATCTGATAGTGAGGTTACAATCTAGGAGCTTGGGGGAGCTTCATCACCATGACTCCCAGGTCCACTCTTGTTGTAATACCTGTTATGGTCACATCTATGGGTTAAAAAGATCAAATTCTCTAGCACCTATATGATTGTCCAAAGCCTATGTTGGAATATTTCTAGATATAAGGTGTGTTCTAATTCCCCATCTGAATTTTTAGACTAGCCCAGGTCACATGGTTTACTCCTCCGGCCAATCCACAACCATAATGCGTGGCTGATTCACTACTTAAACACTGATACTTGCCACAGTTCCCTTCCAATCATTGAGGAGGAACTTACGACCATTGACGAAGGAACTGAGGACTCTTTACCAGAAGAACCAAAGGATTCATAATCAGAGGACTACCAAGGATCCAATCCCAATGGACAAGCGCTCTTGCTTAGAGCCAACAGGATGGCCCAAAAGATTGTAACACCCTATTGCCCTTATGGCAAGTCCCAACTATTTTTATCATATATATGCTAGAATGGTGTGGCTGAGGTTCCTAACTCTATCTGATTGTGAGGTTACAATTTGGGAGCTTTGAGGAGCTTCATCCCAATGACTCCCAGGTCTACTCTTACCAGGAGTGGTAGTACCTGTTATGGTCCCATGTATGGGTTAAATAGATAAAAACGTGTTACAAAAAAGAAAAGAAAACAAGAGTACCCATCAAGAATGAATTAAGTAAAACCATCTTCGGAATAAGATGACCCAATCTGTTGACAACCAACAAGTGTGCAGCAGAAGGACACATTTTTACTTATTGTACCTACATATGGGGCATCTTCCCAGGGAATGCGAGAAGCATCCGTTCAAATTTAGATTTTTTTTTCTTTATAATTAATGTCATTTATATTTTCGTTTCTTTATTTCAGATCATTATCATTACTGAGAGAGTGAAATATATATGATTTTTGATAAAACTGTTGTATGGATTCACATTCTAAATTTATGAATAAAATTCTAGGGGTGCGAGGTCAGCGCAAAACTCTTTTAAGGTGCGGGAATAGAATAATGTTGGGAACCACTATTTCAGAACAATGGAACTCGGTTTTAATTAATAAAAATAGGGACACATGTTTAATTCTTGGGTTCTTTTTATTGTCAGATTTTTATATGTAAAAAATATACGTTTTATCATTTTAACTTAACAAGAAACTGTATTAAAATTATTGTCATATGTATGAAGAAATAATTTTTAAAATGATAAAAAGCTGTTTCAAAACACTCATGAGTTTAGAGATACATTTTTAAAATAACATTTTAAATGTAAACAAATAAACAACTAAAATAGATATTGTAATACGCAAATTCTTAGCAAATTCTTTTTAAAAAATTTATAAAAATTTGCTACATAATTTTTCATTTACACCCTCACTTTCGTCTTTCTCTCTCACTTCCTGGTATTCCTAAAACCATTTTATTCCAATCATGGACCGAGTTCTCCTGCATGAATATATATATATATATAAAAGTAAAAGTAAAGTCGACGGGGCGGCCTAAAGTCGGCATCAGCCAGTCTGCGAGGGAGTCATTCCCCTTTTCAATAGTGCTAGGCCAAGGAGATTGTTTTACCTTCTAAGGTGGAGCACCACACCTACCATCAGCTCCTTACTTTACCACACGGCTCCCTGTGCTACTCATACGCTGAGTTGGCGAGGACCGGTATCGAACTAGGTACCTTGTGGTTACTAGCCGAAGGCTCTACCGACTGAGTTAACCCTCTCTCTCTCTCTCTCTTTCTCTCTCTCTCTCTCTCTCTCTCTATATATATATATAATATATATATATATATATATATATATATATGGTAGTCCTGCGTATGACACTAAATTTTGTCTGATAGTGAAGCTCCAATTATAAAACTCTGAGTGTGCCATTACTCCCAGATCCACTCACACCCATAGTATCATAGTAGCTCTATTGAACTACTGTATCTTTAAAACAATACTCTCTTTTTAGAATATTTAATAAACAGCAGCATTTTTCATGATTGAAGTAAGTGTAGGTATTCACAAAACCCGTGTGGTGCAAATTGACATAGGCAAGTTGTAATGGTAGCTCCATCGAACTAATGTATTTTTTAAAATAATATTTTCTTTTTGAATATTAAGTAAACAACAGCAGTTTTCATAATTGAAGTAATTATATGGATTTACACAACCCGTTTGCCGTGGGCAGGATATGACACATGTATCGGGCATCCAGAGAGGATCGAACTCGCTATTTAGTACTAATGTCACCTCTAATCGAGCACTTTATTTTCATTTCCTCAATACAAAATACACACACACAGAGACACACAGACACACACACAGACACGCATATATATATATATATATATATATATATTATATATATATATATATATATATATATTTATCTATATTTATCTGTAAAAAGAAATACATGTTTTATCACTTTAACTTAACAAGAAATTAAAAGCTGTATTAAAATTATTGTCATATATATGAAAAAAATAATTTTTAGAAACATAGAATTGTTTTTCAAAACACTCAGGAGTTTAGAGATACATTTTTAAAATAACATTTTAAATGTAAACAAAGAAAAAACTAAAATAGATATTGTAATACGCACATTCTTAGTAAATCATTTCCATTTACATCATTTTCCATTTACACCCTCGCTTTCTTCTTCCTCTCTCACTTACTGGGCCGAGTTTCCTCTGCAGATATATATATATATATATATATATATATATATATATATAGTAAATATATGCACCATCCGGGTGCAAGTATTTAAGTTTTAATGTAATTAAATATTGTATTAAATTAGAAAGTCTAATAAGAATGCAGATAAAAAGATTTGAAACAGAGTGGGGTTATAATAGAAAAATAGAAATGAAACTTACTCTTCCATCACTCCCGTCTTTCGTTGCTGAATTTTACTTATTTAACTATTTAGTTAAATTAGGAAATAAAGAATAACATTACACTTATTTTTTCTTGTTAATGGATTTCATTTAAGATTCATTAGAGAGATTGTTGCTTATATTCATTAAAATAAAACCAAACAGTTAGAAATCATTAATACTAAGCAGATATTTAATAAAATCACATTTTTAATATCAATATGCAAATTAGCCTTCCCGTTCACACTGCAAACCGCTATTTTTTGTATATATAAATACAATAGCATGTTATTAGTATGTAGATATGGAAAACACTAATAAAAAGGGGAAGCAATTTTATTAATAATTGAGGTTTAAATATAAATAAAATCATGAAGAATGTGATGTAAATAACTATGTTAATTGTAACTCGATTAGTAATATAGTTTCGGTTACAGACAGAAAAACACACAATCTCCATTATAATAAGATATAATGGAAAGGAGTAACCTACTCGAGTTTCATCGATTGATTCTTCAGGGTTACATCAGTTGAATTAATCGAGTTTTCGATTAATCTCAGTTGGTATATACATGCTCGTTGGAATGGAACTTATCCTGTTCGTCTATAAAGGATAAGTTCCATTCCAACGGGCATGTATTATACCAACTGAGATTAATCGAAAACTCGATTAATTCAACTGATGTAACCCTGAAGAATCAATCGATGAAACTCGAGTAGGTTACTCCTTTCCATTGTATAAATAAATGTTTGCTCTACATTGTATTGAGCACTTTGTATTTGTTTTTTCTCAGTCTTAACCCCTGGATACTGTGCGCTTCCAACGATCGTACTCATAACCACCGGTAAGCTACTACTCATACATTAATAAATATATATATATATATATATATATATATATCTTATTATAATGGAGATTGTGGGTTTGTATGTCTGTAACCGAAACTATATTTCTATTCAAGTCACAATTCCCTTTGTTATTTACATCACATTCTCCATGATTTTATTTTTATTTAAACCTCAATTATTAATAAAATTGTTTTACATCATTAATACTGTTGACCATATATACATACTAATAACATGCAATTGTATTTATATATACAACAAAATAGCGGTTTACAGTGTGAATTGGAAGGCTAATTTGCATATTGATCTTAAAAATTTGATTGTAATAAATATGTGCTTAGTATTATTGATTTCTAATTGATTGGTTTTATATTAATGAATATGAGCAAAAAACTCGGGGATAAATCTTAAAAGAAATCAATTAACAAGAAGAAATAACTGTAATTTTATTCTTTACTTCCTATTTTAACTAAATAGTTAAATTAGGAAAATTTACCAATGAAAGACGGGAGTAAGGGAAAATGATGGAAGAGTTAGTTTCAAAGTTGTTCTATTTTTCAATCATACCCCCTCTGTTCCAAATCTTTTTATCTGCATTCTTATTCAGTTTCATTAGCCTTTCTAATTTAACATGATATTTTATTATATTAAAACTTAAGTACTTGCACCAGGAGGGTGCATATATTTGCTAATATATATATATATATATATATATATATATATATATATATATATATATATATGAGAATATTTTAGGAGTGTCCATATTGAATAATAATAAATAAGTTTAAAACATTGGAAACCTTTATCAATTTGATTACATTTTTGAGAATTAATCTTTATGATTTTTGTGGATATTTCTTACTACCCAAAATTCTCCAATATATTTTAATAAGAAAAAAGAGGGAAATAAATAAAGCAACAGAAAAATTTACAAACAAAACAGTATCTTAGTTTTATTGCAATTTTTATTGTCCGAGTCAGACTATATTTTCATAGTTTCGAATAAAATGTCAACTAGTTTAATTTCTCAAGGGACTTAACTTTATAGAAATGTAAACATTTTAGCGTGAACATAATATATTCTAGAGATTTTCTAAAAACTATTGAAATCCGTGGATTATATATATATATATATATATATATATATATATATATATATGCTTTGGGGCGGTACCAAGTTTCTTGGTACAAGGTGATTTTAGGCGGGTCCTAATTCTCTACCAGTAGTTTGTTGTAGAGTTCAGGTTCCGTAAGAGAGCTCAATGTTTAATTATTGTAAACAGAGCAAAGTTATTTGGGAATAAAAGGCCTTAAATACCATGGGTATCATGGTTATGGACAAATTTCCACTCGCGAGCTTCTTCAGACCACTGATATATTTTATTTAGACAGGCACATGGCCAACCAGGCAAAGGATGAAAAAAAAAAATTCCACCAATAAAAAAGACACTTGAAAAGAAAAAAATGCAATATCACCACCCCTGAATGAGGGAGGTGAAATGTATGAATATAAAATGAGTTTGGCCATGTGCCTGTCTAAATAAAATATATCAGTGGTCTGAAGAAGCTCGTAGGCATACTCGCGAGTGGAAATGGTCCATAACCACGATACCCAAAAATAAAATTTATTTTATCTTTAAAAATTATAAGCATTTTTATCATTAAAAAATAAAAGTGTATATATATATAAAAACATATTTCTATATATATATCATCATGTCTCGCATGCAGCACGGATATCCATGAGAATCTCTCGCCAACCTTCCCTATCATTCATTGCACCTGCAAGGTCTTCTGCGGAGCAACCAGTATCTTAGCATAGCTGGTCAATGTAGGTCCTTGCTGGGCGCCCCACACTTGCATGTCCATGTGTTTGATTCCACAGAGAATGTCGCTTATGAGCTCATCCTTGCTTCTCCAGCAGTGTCCTGCGTGCCTTGTTCGTCTCACTCGGATAGTTTGTGAGATGGGGGGGGGGCAGTGACCGTACAGCTGCTTCGATGGGGGGTGCTGTTTCCACGACTTGTTCAATACTGCACTCAGCATTCTTGTGCAGCTCCCATCTAGCTTATTCTCAAGACGCTTTTTTAGGAACCAATTATTGCAGCCATATAGCAGCACTGATACAACCACAGTCTGGAAGAACTGTCGCTTCAGTTTGTCAGAGAGATCGGACCTCCATATGACCGATAATTTTTTTGTGGCCGACCATGCCTTTGCTATTCGTGTATTAACATCTCTCTCTCTCTGGATGAGATATTACCACCTAGGTACGTGAATTGTTCTACTGGCTTAAGAGGCTGGCTGTTGAGTGTGGAGATGTTTCCTTTCTTTTCAAAAAGATATATATATATATATATATATATATATATATATATATATATATATATATATGTGTGTGTGTGTGTGTGTGTGTGTGTGTGTGTAATTAAATAAAAGACACATCTCCTGTTTAACAATTCTATTTTTGATCTTTTCGAGTTTTTGGCCAACTTTTAAATATTTGGGGGGAATTCGTGGATAAGTCCTCCAAAAAACTGGAACACCTCACCCCTGATGATGGCAGTTCGAAGTGCCGAAAGTACTCGGGACCTGAACTTTGGTGGACTTATCCACGAATTCCACCAAATATTAAAAAGTTGGCCAGAAAACTCGAAAAGATCAAAAATAAAATCGTTAAACAGGATATGTGTCTTTTGTTTAATTCTACATGTATAAATGAAAGAATGCTGCCCAAATACACACAAACACACACACACACACACACACACACACACATATATATATATATATATATATATGTTGTGTTAAATTCTACTGACGATCCTTTATCTGTATTTTCTGTTAAAATTGTTCTGTATGGGGGGGGCATGAATGTACAGGGGGGGACATGAATGTGTTTTGAGGTGTTGATTAAAAACGAGACACCTAAAATATTCCATCAGTTTCACACCTGAAGATGGCAAATAGACATGCCGAAAGCCCTCATAAAGAAACCTTTGGTGGATTGCTACACCAGTTCCACCCTAACATTAAAAAAAAGGATTGAACAAAAACTCGTCCGACAAGAATCGTCACTAGAGTTTAAATGTTTAGATGTTTAAAAGAAAAAAATGCTGCCTAAATTCACTTATATATATATATATATATATATATATATATATATATATATAGTTGAATGAATCGACAAATAACAGGTTTAGCTTTTATTCATGTATTTGGGAACGATATTACAACCAATGGTTTCCTGCTAAGGCATTCATCAGGTAAACGAAATTTCTTTTTAAATGTAAGAAATGGTGTAAATGGTTAAATGTGTGGGTTTTTTAACTGTATTCTCGTGTTGCATGTTTACGCGTTTACGTAATGTCGAATGCACTTTTTGTTTGTACGTGTGCGTATTTTTGTTTGTGCGTAGGTGTATGATGTCATGCGCGTGCACGTAGAAATGTGTGGAGGGTGTGATGATATGATTGTGTCCACGCGCGTGTGTGCGTATGAATATGCGTATTTGTGTTTGGTAACGTATGTTTAATGCAATTGATATAATGTATTTTTAATTATGCTGTTAATAATAATGACTGTGTTATGTATTACGTTGGTGATGCAATGTGAATGTTATATTTGTATGATACTATTGTACAATGTAGACAGGTAGAGGGAAAGATACTAACAATTTGGCGGATCTGTTGCAGTATTTTCTATTGTTTTTTTAGTTTTTTTGTTTCTTTTTATGATAAGGTGTGTCAAAAAGTACCGGAAATCTCGAGATTTCCGGTACTATTTGACACACCTTGTATTCTGAAAAATTAACGATCCATCACATCTTCTTTTATTTCTTGGTAAATACAGCTTTAAAATCAGCACTTTTTGACACACCTTGTATACTGAAAAAATTAACGTTACATTTAATGTTATCTTGGTAAATACAGCTTCAATCTCGATACCTTTTTGACACACCTTGTATATATATGTGTCTGTGTGTGCTTGTGCGCGCGTGTGTGTGTGAGTGAGTGAAAATTGAGGAAATACGGATGAAACACAAAACATTCAAATGATATTTTGCCTCGGTATGTAACGAAGCTAAATAAATTTGATAAAGCTTCGTTACACACCTAGGCGAAATAAAATTTGAATGAAGTTATTTTGTGTTTTATTCGTATTTCCTCTATTTTCAATCACATTTTGTCAGATTTATCCAATATTTCACTCCTCATATATATATATATATATATATATGTGTGTGTGTGTGTGTGTGTGTGTGTGTGTGTGTGTGTGTGTGTGTGTGTGTGTCTCAACTATAAGAACTTGGCTATGTATACTTAAGAGCTATTGCGAAATAGTTCACTATGTAAAAGTAAAATAATCTTGATATATTTCTCCCTCGACCTTCTCCTCTCCCCCTCTCTCTCTCTCTCTCTCTCTCTCTCTCTCTCTCACTATCACTCTCACTCTCTTTCCTTTTTCTTAATTGCTTCTTTACATTCCATTCCATTCAAACTGACGATACGTTTATTTAGCGTTAGCACATCCGGGCTCTCACTCACCCTTCTCTCTCCCCTTCTTTTGTTATTATATGTTCTTTCTTTTTCATTCTGATGTGTAGCATGTCATTTTTTCCCTTTCTTTCGTAACAATCAAAACAGAATTGGTTACTAATTACCTGAAGGGACGACAGAGCGTAACACACGACCACACACATTCATGTCTTATTTCATTTCTTTTTCTTCCTTCCATCGTTCCATTCAATCCAATTGAAACAGACGGTATGATGGATTAGCGTTATTCTCTCCCTATTGTCACCTCTATCTCTTTTTTTTTCTTTCCTTTATTTCTTCACAATCAAAATGGAATGGTCAATCATTTATCAGAGGTGATGACAGGGCAGGACACACGTATTGAATAGCACTCGCATAACAGCACTCGCATAACAGATCTTAATATGTATCTATTCATCCATCTCCTTCGCCACGAGCGGGATTCGACACAAGATCAATTTTTAAGCGGATAACAACTGTTTTGAATTCAATTTTCCTTCTTCCAGACTGAAGGCCGTACCAAGGTTAAAGATAACTGTCTATGCATAGTTTATGCATAGCAGGTGGTGGGGTAGAATTCATAGCTTTCCCACGGGTATCAACACAAAGTGATAATCAAATAGCCCATCTATGGGGTAAATACGAATCTTTAAAAAAAGCATTCCTATAATAACTACCTCAGTTTCCTGTAGTTGTTTGAAAAAAAGCATTCCTATAATAATTACCACAGTTGTCTGTAGTTGTCTGAAAAAAAGCATTCCTATAATAATTACCTCAGTTTACTGTAGTTGTCTGAAAAAAAGCATTCCTATAACAATTATTCAGTTTCCTGTAGTAGTCTGAAAAGAAAGCATTCCTATAATAATTACCACAGTTTTCTGTAGTTGTCTGAAAAAAAGCATTTCTATAATAATTACCTCAGTTTCCTGTAGTTGTCTGAAAAAAAATCATTCCTATAATAATAATTACCTCAGTTTCCTGTAGTTGTCTGAAAAAGCACTCCTATAATAATTACCACAGTTTCCTGCAGTTGTCTGAAAAAAGCATTCCTATAAGAATTACGTCAGTTTCCTGTTGTTGCCCCCCAAAAAAACATTCCTATAATAATTACCACAGTTTCCTGTAGTTGTCTGAAAAAAAAACCCTATAATAATTACCTCAGTTTCCTGTAGTTGCCTGAAAAAAAAGCATTCCTATAATAATTACCTCAGTTTCCTGTAGTTGTCTGAAAAAAAGCATTCTTATAATAATTACCTCAGTTTCCTGCAGTTGTCTGAAAAAAAAGCATTCCTATAATAATTACCTCAGTTTCCTGTAGTTGTCTGAAAAAATAATTCCTATAAGAATTACGTCAGTTTCCTGTAGTTGTCTGAAAAAGCATTCCTCTAAGAATTACACAGTTTCCTGTAGTTGCCTGAAAAAAGCATTCCTACAATAATTACCTCTGTTTCCTGCAGTTGTCTGAAAAAAAGCATTCCTATAAGAGTTATGTCAGTTTCGTGTAGTTGCCCCCCCCAAAAAAAAAAAAAAAAAAACTTTCCTATAATAATTACCACAGTTTCCTGTAGTTGTCTGAAAAAAAATTCCCATAATGATTACCTAAGTTTCCTGTAGTTGCCTGAAAAAAAAGCATTCCTATAATAATTACCTCAGTTTCCTGTAGTTGTCTGAAAAGCATTCCTATAATAATTACCACAGTTTCCTGTAGTTGTCTGAAAAAAGCATTCCTGTAAGAATTACCACAGTTTCCTGTAGTTGCCTGAAAATATCATTCCTATAATAATTACCACAGTTTCCTGTAGTTGCCTGAAAAAAGCATTCCTATAATTACCTCAGTTTCCTGTAGTTGTCTGAAAAAACATTCCTATAATACGTATAGCAATGGCCCGAGGTTTTGCATTATCTATTGTTGCATCTACTGTTAACAATATCGATTTTAGCGCTTCTTATACACGTATGATTATTCATCTCATTGGTTCTACCGTTGTTTACATTATTAGAACTTACCAGGATATACACGATAAGTGTTTTCGTATTGTTTTTGCCATCAGCTCTCCATTTTGAAAGCAGTTTTACTTGTCAGGTCGCACTCCATTAGAAACCATTAGATGTCATTAGAAAACGTTCGGAAATTAATAGTACACAAGTAAGTTTCGTTTCTTTTTCTGTTATACAAACAACCAAATGACAATTTTGGTTGGAAGAATCTCATTAATAAAACAGCAGATGCTCTGCCACTCACGTCAGGAGAACAAAATCAATTTATCTTGCTATATATATATATATATATATATATATATATATATATATATATATATATATAAAGAGAGAGAGAGTGGGGGGAGAGATATGTATATAGGAATTATATACAATTCAATCAAAGGACTACGACCAGCAAATTCGGTGAACAACGCGTGTGACATGCAGAACCGCTGGACAGCTGTTTCTGTTTAATTAAGACTCATCAGCAGTGTATACCCTGATCTCCCCTTACGTCCAAACAGTTGTCTAGTATTTCCGCCTGTCACACATTGTTCACCGAAATTACTGATCATGGAATATATATATATATATATATATATATATATATATATATATATATACATATAATAATATAATATATATATATATATATATATGAACATATATTATATATATTATATATATATATATATATATATATATATATATATATGGGTCCTGCTAGTCTTGTTATAATGGAGATTCGGTGTTTATCAGTAATAGAAACTATGTCACTGCTTACGCCACAATACACTCAAAAATTGCGTAAGTTTATCAATGAGTATTTAATTTATGGGTAAAATACATAGAACAGAATAAATCCTATTAATTAACGATGTCTATGAAAATAAGATTTGCATCAAAATCCTGCAATTTGTCTTAGATATCACTAAGAAATAAAGATTTACATAATATATGGTATGGTTAATTTGCATACTGTTTCTAACAAAACTGGGTTTAATAAATAATTACTTGGTGTCATTGATCTCTAATATAATTGTTTTAATTATTTATCATGGAAACCAATTCAAAATACAATTAAAACCAGTGTAATCTTTTTATATGCGTTCGCATTTAATTTCGTTAATCTTTCTAATTTAATGTCTTTCATTACATTAAAACTTAATTACTTACACCCGGAGGGTGCATATTGTTCTAGTGTTTAGTAATATCTTCTATTGCTTTTAATATATAGTCGGGTAATACTTTTTTGGTACGATTAACTGCCACTCGCTCGAGTTCGGCCTATGACATCAGCTTTAGACACGCTCACAAATCTTGATGATAACAAATTTCTCTTCGCTTACAGTACAGCCTCAATTATTTTACTTTTAAAACGTAATATTTTTAGCTTAGAAAATTGAAAGTTTTAAATAAAAAGAACAACAACCTTAAATCATGTAAATTTCTGGTTCTACAAACATTTTTTCCTTAGTTACGAATTTTATTTTATTTACATTTCTATTTATACATAAAACGATTCTATATTTTATATAAATTTTTATTTACAATTATTTTAATGTGTACGGATCTTTACATTTTTTTTTAGAAATCAAACAATCATTTCATGTTTCCCCTCACTCGATAAATTTTAAGAAGACCTTTGAGAAAACTTTACTAAAAAGACGAAACAAAAATAAATAAATTCCGGAAATTTCTACTTCTAAACGCACTATAAAAATGTTACGTTTTAAAAGTTGGTCCTGGATGTACTGTAAGCGAAGATTATTTAGTTATCATCAAGATTTGTGGGCGTGTCTAAAGCTGATGTCATAGGCCGAACTCGAGCGAGTGGCAGTTCATCATACCAAAAAAAAAGTATTACCGATATATAGTCTATTACCAGAGCTAAGAAGCACATATATAAAGAATATTACTTTTAATATATAGTCTATTTCAGGAGCGAGAAAACACAGATATGACGAAAAACTAACAAAATAGGAAATAACGAGAAACACAGCTTGATTCTTTCCCTACAGTTCAAAGCACTTAAGAAAGGGAGTCACTTGTTGTTTGTATGAGGGTCGCCAAAATCTATCACTTATGAGTTAGTCTCAGTTTGTATAAAACACAAGAGTTCAACCGCTGATTTTGGACTGCGGTACAGGAACCAATGGAAATATTTCCTGTGTCACAAAAAAAATTGGAATAAGTAATATGTTGCATACCAGGATATTGAATTGAATTAATATGAAAACTTTTGAACTTTTTTTTATGCATTTTCGATAATAAAATGCAATCGTCATCAGCAGGTATAAACTATGGCAATATCTCGTCGTGGAAAGGTTGGTTGGTTGGTTGGTTGGCTGTTTGGTTGGTTTGTTTGTTTGTTTGTTGGTTGGTTGGGTTAACGGCATGTCAACCCATTGGATTATTTTATGCCAAAGGCGTTTTTGTTTTATACATTCTTTATTGAAATAAAAGATAAAGGAAGAAAAGTATTCAATGGATAAAATAGGATTTATTTTATTTTATTTTACTGACACGCGTTTCGGCCAGGAGTTTATCTATGTATACATGTATTCTATCTATTATTATTTTAAATACAAATTCGAACATCTCGAAAATTCTCAGCATTTCAACCAATTTCATTTTTTTTAAAAATAAGGATTTACTCTGACGAAGGTCGCTATTTTTTGTATACTAAACATTTCTGTAGTATATTTTCTATTATTGTTATTTTATTTTATTTTGTATTTACTACAATACTAATTGATAGAATACATGTATACATACATAAACTCCTGGCCGAAACAAGTGTCAGTAAAATAAAATAAATCCTATTTTATCCATTCAATACTTTCTTTCCTTTATTTTTCATTTCAACATACCGTCGGATTCGCTTCCATTTTCAACTTACATACATTATTTATGGGTACTCATTTTTTTAATTTACTTTTTTAAAACACATTTTTAAACTCATTTTTTTTTTCTATTTAACACATAAATGTAATCCTTAAAGCTACAACAGGTCAGAGTGTACCTGGGAGTAATGCTGACGAAAGGGTACTTCATATTCCCCAGAGCTCCAAAATTGGAACTCCACCATCAGATAGATCATACCAAGGACGTTAAGACCCTCAGCCACCGACTTCTAGCACAGGTATGATATGAAGTGTTAGGACGTGCCAAAGGGCAATAGGTTCGGGACAATCATATAGATTCTAGGGCTTGACGTGACCTGCCTATTAATCGGAAGGACTGATCAGTCTTGCCATTGAGCCGATGTCTCTCCCTTCAAGCTGTGATTGTTTGCAAAAGCAGATCTAACGGCCAACCGGACATTAGATTACGCTATCGCTTACATGGGGTCGAGAAGGATCCCATAAAAAGAGGTGATGACACTAAACTGCATCTGATGGTGAGGCTTCATTTCTGAAGATCTGGAGAGGAGATTTGTTGAGTGTTGAAATAAATGAAACTTGCCTTTGGGTCTCTCCTTGATGATGACTTGATTGCAATTACTCCCAGGTCCACCCAGAACCGGAGTGATATTCATTGTTAGGAGCTTATCTATAGGTCTATTTTGTAATATTTCGTATTTTATAAAAAATGATATTGGTAAAAATGAGATGATGGAAGAAAATTCCATATTTTTGATTTTCCACAAAAAATAAGATATCCATTCAATTTTCATAAGATTTTGAGGTAAAGTTCAAATTTAACATCGGTAAAAATCTAGCGTGGAAAAAAAATTTAGCGCGAAAAATTAAGCTTAATAGACTGTATGGATTATCGTAAGTGCATTTCCTTCATACTAAAAATAATTTTCTTTGGCGTTATAAATTTGAAAACTTAAAATTATTGAGAGAGCTTACGACACTATGTGCGAATTTTATGTGCTGTAATATGTTTTAATGTTTTTTTTATAGGCGATATTTTTCTTTGGCATAATCAAAATGGAACTTAAATTGGAACTTTAATGCCCTTTATCAACATAAGCGTATCTGAAGCTCTCGTGTAGGTCAAATCTTAGAGTTAAAAGTTGAATCAAGAATACATAAAACAAAACGTCTTCGGCATAAAAATGTGTTGTAATATGTTTTAATGTTTTTTTAAGTAATATATTTCTTTGGCGTAAAATAAATTAGAACTTAAATATTTTTAGTGACCTTATCAACATAAGCGTATCTGAAACTCGCACGTAGAAAATTGAGTTAAAAATTGAATCAAGAATGAATGAAACAAAACCTCTTCGGTATAAATAACCTAACAAGGGTTGACATACCGTAAAACCCAACCAACCAATTAAATTCCTAGCTAAAGGTTCACTTTTTATACCACCACGGACACGAGGTGACAACTACGATATGTAATGGGGGAGAACTTTCAATTCATTAGATTGTCAAACTTTCGAGAAAGTGGAGATAGTAAGGCCACTAGTTGTTCATTTCTTCAGTCTCTCTCTCTAGAAGAAGAAGAAGAAGAAGAAGAAGAAGAAGAAGATGATGATGATGATGATGATGATGATGATGATTAGGAATGAAGTAGAATAAGAGGAAGAAGAATGGGAATGAAGAAAAAGAAGTAAAATTGAAATGAAGAAGAAGAAGAAGAAGAAGAAGAAGAAGAAGAAGAAGAAGATTGAATGAAGAAGAAAAAGAAGAAGAAGAAGAAAGAAAAAAGAAGAAGATTGGGAATGAAAGAAAAAGAAAGAAGAAGAAAAAGAAGAAGAAGAAGAGAAGAAGAAGAAGAAGAAGAAGAAGAAGAAGAAGAAGAAGAAGAAGAAGAAGATGATGATGATTAGGAATGAAGTAGAATAAGAGGAAGAAGAATGGGTATGAAGAAAAAGAAGTAAAATTGAAATTAAGAAGAAGAAGAAGAAGAAGAAGAAGAAGAAGAAGAAGAAGAAGAAGATTGGGAATGAAGAAGAAAAAGAAGAAGAAGAAAAAGAAAAATAATAAGAAGAAGATTGGGAATGAAGAAGAAGAAGAAGAAGAAGAAGAAGAAGAAGAAGAAGAAGAAGGGAAATTGGTCAAGAAGAAGAAGAAGAAGAAGAAGAAGATTGGGAATGAAGAAGAAGAAGAAGAAGAAGAAGAAGAAGAAGAAGAAGAAGAAGAAGATGATTAGGAATTAAGTAGAATAAGAGGAAGAAGAATGGGAATGAAGAAAAAGGAGTAAAATTGAAATGAAGAAGATGAAGAAGAAGAAGAAGAAGAAGAAGAAGAAGAAGAAGAAGAAGAATGCCATTCTGTTAGATTTCTTCACGTTTTATCCAACCACATGTGTGGGTGTGCTTATTTTTTGGACAGTAGCCTATTCATATTTTGGTTTAAACCATGACTTGATCGTAAGTCACTGATTCATTATTTTTGAAATCAAATTTAAATAGATGAATCTCAAAAACAGACGACACATTTCACCATATTTGATTAAACTGTTATCCTGAATGTCTCTTCCTTCAGTTTATATAAGTTGAATGAAAAGCGATACGAACAACTTGACTGTTACGCCAAATCAATAACTTTGTTTTTCTTTTTTCAGTCTTAATTTTCTTTTATGCATTTCTTTTGATAACCTTGAGATGGCGACAACTTGGCATTTGGCCCAACATCAAACAAACAAAAATCATTAGCCATGATTCTTTGGGTGGATGCCATTAATTGATTCCCCATCTTTGGCAAAAGCGACAGGATATCAGGTTTTTCATTCCTGTTTAAAGTTTCCGATAAAATAAACCAATTCATTTAAATTAAACATAACTTGTTTTGTTGTCTTTTTAAGCTGGATAGTTCTTTAGGGAAAGATAAGAATTGTTTTGTACTGGGTTTGAAGAAGAAGAAGAAGAAGAAGAAGAAGAAGAAGAAGAAGAAGAAGAAGAAGAAGAAGGAATGGGAATGAAAAAGAAGACAAAGAAGAAGAAGAAGAAGAAGAAGAAGAAGAAGAAGAAGAAGAAGAAGAAGAAGAAGATTTGCTGTTATTATTTATACATTAATACTCGCGTTCCTTAATTGTATGACTGTTATCATCCTGCAATGCCCTCTGGTTAAAAATGAGACGGTCTAAATGGTCCAAGATGAAATGCAAAAAGGAAAACCCTGATTATTTAATGTTGCTTATCCGCCGAATTCTTATTTCTTACGATCATGATCATCTCAGCTAAATAATGGACCATTCCTTTTTTATCATAAAGAAAGAAAGGGACAACAAGTAGATGCTACACAGAAAAATATACTAAGAAAGAAAGAAAGAAAGAGAGTAGAGGATCGATTGAGAAAAAGGTGAGCGCGCGGAAGCGATCGCACTAATCTGTTTTACTCGAACTTAATGAAACGATGAAAAGAAGGAAAGAAAGAAAAACAGAGTGAGAGAGATATAAATTAAAAATGTTATACTTTTTACTCAATTGAACTATTTCGTAATAGCTCTTTAATAAATATATCAAAGGTTAAATGGTAGTAGTAGTAGTAGTAGCCGGACGTTATCATACTGTGCTATATACACAGGTCCTGCTAGTTATCCTGTCGTCATACTCAATGTAACAGGTTGAACGCATCATAATATCATAAAGCAAAACTCAACTACAGAAAGTACTTAATATTTTTCAATAGACCCAACATATTGCATGTGGATTTTAGCAGGTTAACGTCATACCCTAAACCACTGCTAAGACCCTCAACCACCGCTTTCTAGCACATATATGTTTGGTTTGTTTGATTTTTTTGTTTTACGGCATATCAGCCTCAATGCCGATAAAGTTTTGAAATAAATGAATTCTTAATGCATAATACAATTTTGTTTATCAACTCGTGTTTTTTCTATTTAGCCCATAGATGGGACCCTAACAGGTACTACCACTTCAGGTCAGATTGGACCAGAGAGCAATGGTGATGAAGGGGTGCTCCACATTCCCCAAACCTCCAAAACTGGAACCTCACCATCAGATAGAGTTTAACGTCATTCCCAGGATATGTAGACCCGCAGCGACCGCCTTCTAGCACCCATATGATAAAAAGGGGTTGGGGCTTGCCATAAGGGAGCACATATATGATTAGAACGGTTGGCTGTTTCCCATAAAATCAATAGGGTTCGGACAATAATATGTGCTAGGGCTTGACGTGTCTCACTAATTGATCAGACGGGGCCTTTTTGACCGACCGTCTAGTCTATGTGAGGGCCAAAGATTTTTATAATTTTTACACATTGAACTATTTCGTAATAGCTCTTTAATAAACATATCGAAGGTTAAATGGTAGTAGAGTATTCCATGTCATGGACTGCTTAGTCAGCTAACAGTAGGCTCATACAGATTTATTATATAGCGCAAAGTTAAACGCAAATTGCCTCGCCCAGGATGTGATCTTAGGTTACCAATACGATTTCCTGCGACGATAACCGTTAAGCCATCACTAATTACACAGTAATATCCATTCTAGTCAAGTACGATTATTTAGGAAATACAATAACTTCCG
>CM042155.1:86854071-86889110 GCA_023376005.1 Doryteuthis pealeii | reverse complement strand
AGAGAGATAAACTGGAACAATCACCCTGATGAATATGGCACTTCGAGTGGCCGTATAGGATCGGGACCTGAACTTTGGTGGACTTATCCACGAATTCCACCCAAATATTAAATAGTTGGCCAGAAAAACTCGGAAAGATCAAAAATAAAATTGTTAAACAGGAGATGTGTCTTTTGTTTAAATTCTACATGTATAATGAAAGAATGCTGCCCAAAATACACACAAACACACACACACACACACCACACACACCAATACACACACCACAACACATATATATATATATATATATTATATGTGTTGTGTGTGTGGTTGTTGTTGTGTGTAAACTCTACTGACGATCCTTTATCTGTATTTTCTGTTAAAATTGTTCTGTATGGGGGGGCCATGAATGTACAGGGGGGACATGAATGTGTTTTGAGGTGTTGATTAAAACGAGACACCTAAAACATTCCATCAGTTTCACACTGAAGATGGCAAATAGACATGCCGAAAAGCCTCGTAAAGAAACCTTTGGTGGATTGGCTACACCAGTTCCACCCTAACATTAAAAAAAAAGGATTGAACAAAAACTCGTCCGACAAGAATCGTCACTAGAGTTTAAATGTTTACATGTTTAAAGAAAAATGCTGCCTAAATTCACTTATAATATATATATATATATATATATATATATATATATATATATATATATATATATATTTGAATGTATCGACAAATAACAGGTTTAGCTTTTATTCATGTATTTGGGAACGATATTACAACCAATGGTTTCCTGCTAAGGCATTCATCAGGTAAACTAAATTTCTTTTTAAATGTCAGAACTGGTGTAAATGGTTAAATGTGTGCGTTTTTTAACTGTATTCTCGTGTTGCATGTTTACGCGTTTACGTAATGTCGAATGCACTTTTTGCTTGTACGTGTGCGTATATTTGTTTGTGCGTATGCATATGATGTCATGCGCGTGCGCGTGGAAATGTGTGAAGGCTGTGATGATATGATTGTGTCCACGCGCGTGTGTCCGTATGAATATGCGTATTTGTGTTTGGCAACGTATGTTTAATGCAATTGATATAATGTATTTTTAATTATGCTGTTAATAATAATGACTGTGTTATGTATTGCGTTGGTGATGCAATGTGAACGTTATATTTGTATGATATTATTGTACAATGTAGACAGGTAGAGGGAAAGATACTTACAGTTTGGCAGATCTGTTGCAGTATTTACTATTGTTTTTTTTTGTTTCTTTTTATGATAAGGTGTGTCAAAAAGTACCGGAAATCTCGAGATTTGACACACCTTGTATTCTGAAAAATTAACGATCCATCACATCTTCATTTATTTCTTGGGTAAATACAGCTTTAAAATCGGCACTTTTTGACACGCCTTGTATACTGAAAAAATTAACGTTACATTTAATGTTATCTTGGTAAATACAGCTTCAATCTCTATACCTTTTTGACACACCTTGTATATATATATATATGTGTGTGTGTGTGTGTGTGTGTGTGTTTGTGCGCGCGTGTGTGTGTGGGTGAAAATTGGGGAAATACGGATGAAACACAAAACATTCAAATGATATTTTGCCTCGGTATGTAACGAAGCTAAATAAATTTGATAAAGCTTCGTTACACACCTAGGCGAAATAAAATTTGAATGAAGTTATTTTGTGTTTTATTCGTATTTCCTCTATTTTCAATCACATTTTGTCGGATTTATCCAATATTTCACTCCTCATGTATATATATATATATATATATATATATATATATATTATATGTGTGTGTGTATGTGTGTGTGTGTATGTGTGTGTGTGTGTGTGTGTGTCTCAACTATAAGAACTTGGATATGTATACTTAAGAGCTATTGCGAAATAGTTCACTATGTAAAAGTAAAATAATCTTGATATATTTTCTCCCTCGACCTTCTTCCTCTCTCTTCTCTCTCTCTCTCTCCTCTCTCTCTCTCTCTCTCTCTCACTCTCACTCTCTTTCCTTTTTCTTAATTGCTTCTTTACATTCCATTCCATCCAACCTGACGATACGTTTATTTAGCGTTACCACATCCGGGCTCTCACTCACCCTTCTCTCTCTCCTTCTTTTGTTATTATATGTTCTTTCTTTTTCATTCTGATGTGTAGCATGTCATTTTTTTCCCTTTCTTTCGTAACAATCAAAACGGAATTGGTTACTAATTACCTGAAGGGACGACAGAGCGTAACACACGACCACACACATTCATGTCTTATTTTATTTCTTTTTCTTCCTTCCATCGTTCCATTCAATCAAATTGAAACAGACGGTATGATGGATTAGCGTTATTCACTCCCTATTGTCACCTCTATCTCCTTTTCTTTTCTTTCCTTTATTTCTTCACAATCAAAATGGAATGGTCAATCATTTATCAGAGGTGATGACAGGGCAGGACACACGTATTGAATAGCACTCGCATAACAGCACTCGCATAACAGATCTTAATATGTATCTATTCATCCATCTCCTTCGCCACGGGCGGGATTCGACACAAGATCAATTTTTAAGCGGATAACAACTGTTTTGAATTCAATTTTCCTTCTTCCAGACTGAAGGCCGTACCAAGGTTAAAGATAACTGTCTATGCATAGTTTATGCATAGCAGGTGGTGGGGTAGAATTCATAGCTTTCCCACGGGTATCAACACAAAGTGATAATCAAATAGCCCATCTATGGGTTAAATACGAATCTTTAAAAAAAGCATTCCTATAATAACTACCTCAGTTTCCTGTAGTTGTTTGAAAAAAAGCATTCCTATAATAATTACCTCAGTTTCCTGTAGTTGTCTGAAAAAAAGCATTCCTGTAATAATTACTTCAGTTTCCTGTAGTTGTCTGAAAAAAAGCATTCCTGTAATAATTACTTCAGTTTCCTGTAGTTGTCTGAAAAAAATCATTCCTATAATAATTACCTCAGTTTCCTGTAGTTGTCTGAAAAAGCATTCCTATAATAATTACCACAGTTTCCTGCAGTTGTCAGAAAAAAAGCAGTCCTATAATAATTACCTCAGGTTCCTGCAGTTGTCTGAAAAAAAGCATTCCTATAAGAATTACGTCAGTTTCCTTGTAGTTGCCCCCCCCCCCCAAAAAAAAAACCTTCCTATAATAATTACCACAGTTTCCTGTAGTTGTCTGAAAAAACATCCTATAATAATTACCTCACTTTCCTGTAGTTGCCTGAAAAAAAGCATTCCTATAATAATTACCCTCAGTTTCCTGTAGTTTTTCTGAAAAAAGCATTGTTATATAATTACCTCAGTTTCCTGTAGTTGTCTGAAAAAAAAAAGCATTCCTATAAGAATTACCTCAGTTTCCTGTAGTTGTCTGAAAAAGCATTCCTATAAAATTACCTCAGTTTCCTGTAGTTGTCTGAAAAAAAGCATTCCTATAAGAATTACCTCAGTTTTCATGTAGTTGTCTGAAAAAAGCATTCCTACAATAATTACCTAAAAAAACATTCCTATAAGAATTACTCAGTTTCAGTAGTTGTCTGAAAAAGCATTCCTAAATAATTACCACAGTTTTCTGCAGTTGTCAGAAAAAAAGCATTCCTATAATAATTACCTCATTTTCCTGCAGTTGTCTGAAAAAAAGCATTCCTATAAGAATTATGTCAGTTTCCTGTTGTTGCCCCCCTCCCAAAAAAAACAAACTATAATAATTACCACAGTTTCCTGTAGTTGTCTGAAAAAAAGCATTCCTATAAGAATTACCACCGTTTCCTGTAGTTGCCTGAAAAAAGCATTCCTATAATAATTACCACAGTTTCCTGCAGTTCTCTGAAAAAAAAACATTCCTATAATAATTACCTCAGTTTCCTGTAGTTGTCTGAAAAAACATTCGTATAATACGTATAGCAATGGCCCGAGGTTTTGCATTATCTATTGTTGCATCTACTGTTAACAATATCGATTTTAGCGCTTTTATACACGTATGATTATTCATCTCATTGGTTCTACCGTTGTTTACATTATTAGAAACTTACCAGGATATACACGATAAGTGTTTTTCGTATTGTTTTTGCCATCAGCTCTCCATTTTGAAAAGCAGTTTTTACTTGTCAGGTCGCACTCCATTAGAAACCATTAGATGTCATTAGAAAACGTTCGGAAATTAATAGTACACAAGTAAGTTTCGTTTCTTTTTCTGTTATACAAACAACCAAATGACAATTTTGGTTGGAAGAATCTCATTAATAAAACAGCAGATGCTCTGCCACTCACGTCAGGAGAACAAAATCAATTTATCTTGCTATATATATATAATATATATATATATATATATATATATATATATATATATATATAAGAGAGAGAGAGAGAGAGAGAGAGAGAGAGAGAGAGAGAGAGAGAGTGGGGGGAGATATGTATATAGGAATTATATACCATTCAATCAAAGAACTACGACAGCAAATTCGGTGAACAACGCGTGAGACATGCAGAACCGCTGGACAGCTGTTTCTACTTATTAAGACTCATCAGCTGTGTATACCTTGATCCCCCCTACGTCCAAACAGTTTGTCTAGTATTTCCGCCTGTCACACGCATTGTTCACCGAAATTACTGATCATGGCTATATATATATATATATATATATATATATATATATATAATATACACAACACAGCACACACACACACACCACAACATAATATAATATATATATATATGCCCATGATCAGTATTTCCATATATATATATGAACAATATATATATATATATATATATTTATATATATATATATATATATATATACAGGTCCCCTGCTAGTCTTGTTATAATGGAGATTCGGTGTTTGTCAGTAATCGAAACTATGTCACTGCTTACGCCACAATACACTCAAAAATTGCGTAAGTTTATCAATGAGTATTTAATTTATGAATAAAATACACAGAGCAGAATAAATCCTATGTCTCTATGAAAATCTGAATAAGACTTGCATAAAAATCCTGCAATTTGTCTTATATATCACTAAGAAATAAAGATTTACATAATATATGGTATGGTTAATTTGCATACTGTTTCTAACAAAACTGGGTTTAATAAATAATTATTTGGTGTCATTGATCTCTAATATTATTGTTTTATTCACCTATTAAAATCAATCCGATTAATGATTTATCATGGAAACCATTTCAAAATACAATTAAAACAAGTGTAATTTTTTTTATATGCGTTTGCATTTAATTTCGTTAATCTTTCTAATTTAATGTATTTCATTACATTAAACCTTAATTACTTACACCCGGAGGGCGCATATTGTTTCTAGTGTTTAGTAATATCTTCTGTTGCTTTTAATATATAGTCGGGTAATACTTTTTTGGTACGATCAACTGCCACTCGCTCGAGCTCTGCCTATGACATCAGCTTTAGACACGCCCACAAATCTTGATGATAAATTTCTCTTCGCTTACAGTACAGCCTCAATTATTTTACTTTTAAAACGTAATATTTTTAACTTAGAAAATTGAAAGTTTTAAATAAAAAAAACAACTTTGAATCATGTAAATTTCTGGTTCTACAAACATTTTTTCTTTAGTTACGAATTTTATTTTTATTTACATTTTTATTTATAAATAAAACGATTCTATATTTTTATATAAATTTTTATTTACAATTATTTTAATGTGTACGAATCTTTACATTTTTTTTTTTTAGAAATCAAACAATCATTTCATGTTTCCCCTCACTCGATAAATTTTAAGAAGATATTTTGAGTGAAAACTTTACTAAAAAAACGAAACAAAAATAAATAAATTACGGAAATTTCTACTTCTAAACGCACTATAAAAATGTTACGTTTTAAAAGTTGGTCCTGGATGTACTGTAAGCGAAGATTATTTAGTTATCATCAAGATTTGTGGGCGTGTCTAAAGCTGATGTCATAGGCCGAACTCGAGCGAGTGGCAGTTCATCATACAAAAAAAAAGTATTACCGATATAATAGTCTATTACCAGAGCGAAGAAGCAAATATATAAAGAATATTGCTTTTAATATATAGTCTATTTCAGGAGCGAGAAAACACAGATATGACGAAACTAACAAAAATAGAAAAATAACGAGAAACACAGCTTGATTCTCTCCCTACAGTTCAAAGCACTTAAGAAAGGGAGTCACTTGTTTGTATGAGGGTCGCCAAAATCTATCACTTATGAGTTAGTCTCAGTTTGTATAAAACACAAGAGTTCAACCGCTGATTTTGGACTGCGGTACAGGAACCAATGGAAATATTTCCTGTGTCACGAAAAAAATTGGAATAAGTAATATGTTGCATACCTGGATATTGAATTGAATTAATATGAAAACTTTTGAACTTTTTTATGCATTTTCGATAATAAAATGCAATCGTCATCAGCAGGTATAAATTGATTGTTTGTTTGTTTTGTTTTACGGCATATCAACCTCAGTGGGTCATTTAATGCCGATAAAGTTTTGAAATAAATCAATTCTTAATGGATAATACAATTTTTTTATAAATATATTTTTCTATTCAACCCAAAGATGGGACCCTAACAGGTACTACCACTTCGGGTCAGAGTGGACCAGGGAGCAATGGTGATGAAGGGGTGCTCCACATTCCCAAACCTCCAGAACTGGAACCTCACCATCAGATAGAGTTTAACGTCATTCCCAGGACATGTAGACCCTTAGCCACCGCCTTCTAGCACCCATATGATAAAAAGGGTTTGGGGCTTGCTATAAGGGCAATAGGGTTGGGAAAATCATATAGGTGCTAGGGCTTGACGTGACCAGCCGATTGATCGGAAGGGGCCTCTCCGACCGCCCGTCTAGCCCAAGATAGGGCCAAAGTGAAGTATTGCATGTCATGAATTACTCATCCACCTGGGCTCTATCCTTAAGCATCACGGGTCTTCACCCACGGCCAACAGGTGGACCCATTGGGGGAGTCTTACCCCTCTGCAGAGGTGCAGTCGGTGCATTTTAACGCCCCAGCCGACAGGGTGGGTATAAATTGTGGCAATATCTCGTCGTGGAAAGGTTGGTTGGTTGGTTGGGTTAACGGCATGTCAACCGATTGGATTATTTTATGCCAAAGGCGTTTTTGTTTTATACATTCTTTGTTGAAATAAAAAATAAAAGAAAAGTATTGAATGGATAAAATAGGATTTATTTTATTTTATTTTACCGACGCGTGTTTCGACCAGGAGTTTATTTATGTATACATGTATTCTATCTATTATTATTTTAAATACAAATTCGAACATCACGGAAATTCTCCGTATTTCAACCGATTTCATTAAAAAAAATAAGGATTTACTCTGACGAAGGTCGCTATTTTTTGTATACTAAACATTTCTGTAGTTTTTTTTTCTATTATTGTTATTGTTATTTTATTTTGTATTTACAATAATAATAGATAGAATGCATGTATACATAGATAAACTCCTGTCCGAAACACGTGTCAGTATAAATAGAATAAAATAAATCCTATTTTATCCATTCAACACTTTCTTTCCTTTATTTTTCATTTCAACATACCGTCGGATTCGCTTCCATTTTCAACTTACATACATTATTTATGGGTTCTCAATTTTTTAATTTACTTTTTTAAACACATTTTTAAACTCATTTCTTTCTATTTAACACATAAATGTGATCCTTAAAGCTACAACGGGTCAGAGTGTACCTGGGAGTAATGCTAACGAAAAGCTACTCCACATTCCCCAGAGCTCCAAAATTGGAACTGCACAATCAGATAGATCATACCCAGAATGTTAAGACCCTCAGCCACGGACTTCTAGCACAGGTATGATAAAAAAGTGTTAGGACGTGCCAAAGGGCAATAGGTTCGGGACAATCATATAGATTCTAGGGCTTGACGTGACCACCCTATTAATCGGAAGGACTGATCGGTCTTGACATTGAGCCGATGTCTCTTCCTTCAAGCTGTGATTGTTTGCAAAAGCAGATCTAACGGCCAACCGGATATTTGATTACGCTATCACTTACATGGGGGTTGGGGAGGCAAGAAGGATCCTCTAAAAAAGAGGTGATGACACTAAACTGCATCTGATGGTGAGGCATTTCTGAAGATCTGGAGAGGAGATTTGTTGAGTGTTGAAATAAATGAAACTTGCCTTTGGGTCTCTCCTTGATGATGACTTGATTGCAATTACTCCCAGGTCCACTCAGAACCGGAATGATATTCATTGTTAGGAACATATCTATAGGTCTATTTTGTAATATTTCGTAATTTATTAAAAAAAATGATATCGGTAAAAATGAGATGATTGAAGAAAATTCTATATTTTGATTTTCCACAAAAAATAAAATATCCATTCAATTTTCATAAGATTTTGAGGTAAAGTTCAAATTTAGCATCGGAAAAAATCTAGCGTGGAAAAATATTTAGCGCGAAAAATGTAAGCCTTTAAAAGACTGTATGGATTATCCTAAGTACATTTCCTTCATACTAAAAATAATTTTCTTTGGTGTTATAAATTTGAAAACTTAAAATTATTGAGAGAACTTACGACACTATGTGCGAATCTTATGTACTGTAATATATTTTCATGTTTTTTTATAGGCAATATTTTTCTTGCGCGTAATAAAAATGGAACTTAAATTGGAACTTTAGTGGTTCCATTTATCAAACATAAGGCGTATCTGAAGCTCTCTCGTGTGGGTCAAATCTTAGAAAATTGAGTTAAATTTTGAATCAAGACTATAAAATATAAAAAAAAATTTCTTTGCTGTTAAATCGGAACTAAATGTTAACACTCAGCATAGTAAGGGTAGGTGTCGAAACGCGTCGTGATGTAGAAAATTGAGTTAATGAATTGAATCAAGATGAATGAATCAAAACCTCTTCGGTATGAATTAAATAACAAGTAGGTTACAATACCGTGAATATCTAACCAAGACAATTCACCTAGGTAAGGTTCACTTTTTATACCACCACGGATACTAAGTTCACAGCGAACACCTTGAGACATAGATGATAATCATTAGATTTGTTTTAAACTTTCGAGAAAGTGGAGATAGTAAGGCCACCACGCATAGTTTTACCATCATTCTTCAGTTCTCGCTCTCTCTCTAGAAAGAAGAAAGAAGAAGAAGGAAGAAGAAGAAGAAGAAGAGAAGACAGAATGATGATGATGTGATGAGATGATGATGATATGAAATTAGGAATGATAGAATAAGAGAGAAGAATGGGAATGAAGAAAAGAGAGTAAAGAATTATGAGAAAGTGAAGAAGAAGAGAGAAGAAGAAGAAGAAGAAGCGAAAAGATTGGGAATGAGAAGAAAAAAAGAATAAGAAGAAGAAGAAGAAAAAAGAGGAAAGAAGAAAGATTGGGAATGAAGAAGAAAAGAAGAAGAAGAAGAAAAAGAAAAAAAAGAAGAAGAAGATTGGGATGAAGAAGGAAGAAGAAGAAGAAGAAGAAGAAGAAGAAGAAGAAGAAGAGAGAGAAGAAGATATGATAGAGGGAAATGAAGTAGAATAAGAGGAAGAAGAATGGGTAATCGGAGAAAAGAAGTAAAAATTGAATGAAGAAGAAGAAAAAGAGAGAAGAAGAGAGGAGAACAGAAGAAGAAGAAAAGAAGAAGATGATGATGATCCATGATGATGATGATTGAGGAATGAAGTAGAATCAGAGGAAGAAGAATGGGAATGAAGAAAAAGAGTAAAATTGAAATGAAGAAGAAGAAAGAAGAAGAAGAAGAAGAAGAAGATTGGGAATGAAGAAGAAGAAAAAGAGAAGAAAAAGAAGAAGAAAAGAAGAAGAACAAAGAAAAAGAAGACCAGATTGGAATGAAGAAGAAAAGAAGAGAAGAAGAAAGAAAAAAGAAGAGAGAAGATTGGGAATGAAGAAGAAGAAGAGAAGAGAGAAGAAGAAGATGTGTGATGGATGAGATTGGACATGAAGTAGAACTAATTCAGGAAGAAGAACTGGGAATTGCAAGAAAAAAGGATAAATTCGAAATGAAGAAGAAGAAGAAGAAAAGAAAAGTTGGGATGAAGAAAGAAGAAGAAGAAGAAGAAGAAGAAGAAGAGAAGATGAATGATGACTGATGAGTGGATGATGATCGGATGATTAACGGAATGAAGTAGAATAAGAGGTAAGAAGAATTGGAATGCAAGAAAGGAGCTAAATGAAATGAAGAAGAAGAAGAAGAAGAAGAAGAAGAAGAAGAAGGCAAGAAAGCAAGAAGGAGAAGAATACAATTCTGTTTTAGATTTCTCAGTTTTACCAACCACCATGTGCTGGGTGGGTGCTTAATTCTTTGGACGCAGCCTTTCAAATCATCGTGGTTTAAAACCATGACTTGATCGTAAGTCACTGATTCATTATTTTTGAAATCAAAATTTAAATAGATGAAGTCTCAAAAACAAGACGAGCACAGTTTCACCATATTCTGATTAAACTGGTATCCTGAATGTCTCGTTCCTTCAGTTTTATACTAAGTTGAAACTGAAAAGCGATACCGAAAACTTGCCTGTCTAACGCCCAAATCAATTAACTTTGTTTGTCTTTTTTCAGTCTTAATTATTGTCTTTTATGGGCATTTCTTGTTTGATAACTTGAGATGGGCGACAACTTGGCATTTTGGCCCACAATCAACCGAACACAAAAATTATGTACAGCCATGATTCTTTGGGTGGAATTATGCCAAGAGGAGGTATAGGCTACCAGCTGGTGCCTATTAGCGGCAAGGGATCCCTCATGTATCTCAGTGTGCCTCGCTTAGCATTACCACGGTGTAAGGAATAGATAAGGGGTATAGATAAATAATAGTACAGCTGACACTCTACACTCTCCCAGGCGAATCATCGGTTCTAGCCTAGTTGTCAGTGCGGCTAGATGTTTAGTGAGGAAGATGACGATAAGAATCGCCCTCTCTCGTGTGTTCGCCGCGTTTGAAGAAAGAATGGATGAGCAAGTCAGCAGAAGACAGAGGGCAGAATAGAAGAAAAGAAAAGAAGAGAAGAAGAAGAAGAAGAAACATGATTAGAAGAGAGGATGGGCGACCCATTCGGAATGAAGTTAGGTGCTGATGGTAAGCATGATATAGTACCCACTACGATACGATGTCATTTGTTGCTCTGAAGAACGAAGAATAGGATATTAACAGGCAACTACAAGTAGAGAAGGGCTTAGCACGAGTGTTGAATCGCAGACACGCCAAGAACCGACACATGATTACGCACGTGCTACTCGAAAGGTTACAGCGCAGGAAGCAGAGATGGGAGAAGAAAGGACTAGTGGTTGTAACATGGGATATAAAGGAAGAGGCACTCTAGTGGCTGACGCGTGTATAGAAGAGGAATGATGACTCACGCACGCACGCAGGATATAACGCATATAGAGGAAAACGTCGCACTAGTGGAATCATGGTTGTGGCGTGGCAGAGATGATCACGTTATGGCTAGGCCGTACTTGTCGAGTTTCGTGTAAGAAGGGGTATGCTAGATTCGATACGCGTTGCCCTCTCGTAACGTAGCTGACTGCAGAGATTGTCTTCATAATCCGTCCAGACGAAAATGAATCGCAAAAAAGGTAAAACCTCGCTATTCGTATTTTGAGATGGTTGCTTATACGCCCGCAATTCCTTATTTCTGTAATATGATCATCGTGATTATGTAATCTCGGCTAAGGCACTGAGGGAAGGGCCCTATCGGGTGAGAAACTGATTTCCTCAGGTACGCATATTGACTCATAATTAAAAAGATCAGCGAAGGGTGTGTGTCCAACACTAAATTGCTACAAGCTGAACACTAAGCTACATGAACACTAGTAATAAGAAGAAGAAGAAAGAACAAGTATTCTATATGGATGGTAACCAGGTGACGAGTGAGTGCGGTGGAGAGTACGATGAAACTAATCGTGTGTTTGATCACGATTAAATGCCATAGGAGCGCGTTTGACCCCGATCAGTAGACTTGAAGGACTGTGGAAAGAAAGAAGTACACACACACGTGAATAACTCAGCATAGAATTTTTTAATCCTTTATTTCACTCACGCATCCATATCTGATAGGAGCTCCACTCGCATGGAGTTATAAATATATCTAGCGCTCTCAAGATGGATAGGGTAACATTTGTGTGCTGTAGGTATAGAGTTCCGTCTCCTAGGTTAGATAGTCAGCGAGAGTTAAAGCGTTATCATACTGTAGGTAAGAGTTAGTTACACACAGATAGGTAGTCTCGCCTAGTTTTTCGACTGTGTGTGGATTCATTGACTGAAAATGTCGAAAAAGATAGATGTCCAAAGATCTTTTTGTTTTTGTTGTAGGTCAGGAGCAGACTATTAGGCTATATCAAGCCACAGTGCTCATTTAAATGCCGGATAAAGTTTGAAATAAATCAACTCTTAATGGATAATACAATTTTTTTATAAATACATTTTTCTATTTAACCCATAGATGGGACCCTAACAGGTACTACCACTCCGGGTCAGAGTGGACTGGGGAGCAATGGTGATGAAGGTGTGCTCCACATTCCCCAAGATAGGGCCAATGTGGAGTATTGCACGTCATGAACTGCTCATCCACCTGGGCTCTATCCTTAAGCATCACGGGTCGCCACCCACGGCCAGCAGGTGGCCCAATTGGGGGAGTCTTATCCCTTTGCAGAGGTGCAGTCGGTGCATTCTAACGCCCCAGCCGACAGGGCGGAGCAAAACTCAACTACAGAAAGTACATAATATTTTTAAATAGGCCCAACATATAGCATGTGGATTTTAGCAGTTTAACATCATACCCTCAACCACTGCTAAGATCATCAACCACCGCTTTCTAGCACATATATGATTAGAACGGTTGGCTGTTTCCCATAAAAGCAATAGGGCTCGGACAATAATATGTGCTAGGGCTTGACGTGTCTCGCTAATTGATCAGACGGGGCCTTTTTGACCGACCGCCTAGTCTATGTGAGGGCCAAAGATTTTAAAAATTTTTACACATTGAACTATTTCGTAATAGCTCATTTATAAATATACCAAAGGTTAAATGGTAGTAGAGTATTCCATGTCATGGACTGCTTAGTCAGCTAACAGTAGGCTCATACAGATTTATGATATAGCGCAAAGTTAAACGCAAATTGCCTCGTCCAGGATGTGATCTTAGGTTACCAATACGATTTCCTGCGACGATAACCGTTAAGCCATGCACTACTTACACAGTAATATCCATTCTACAAGTATCGATTATCTTAGGAAATACAATACTTTCCGATGTTGTACTTTTGCCAATATCTCCAGAACAAGAAGGTCTATCTCTACAGAAAACAAATCTCACCACAAAGCAACGACAAAAAAACAATGTTTCGTAATTCATAGGCAGCTTAGGAATTATGTACGTACCTGTAGTAAGAATATTTTAATAAAGTTCGGTAGAGTCAGAAGAACGATGGTTCAGTGGAAAGTTACCATGGCCAATTATTGGCAACTGGTGACATACCGGCTTGACCTTCCGGTAGAACGCGATTGGACAGCAGATGCGACCAGACCTTCGAGAAGAGTGGTCGTTGTTGTCATCTCTCGTGGTCGCTCTCGATCTGCTGCGGAATATGGACTGAAATAAAGCTTTAATCAAGTCTTGTGTTAATTTAAACAAGAGATGACAGCCCGAAAGAGACAGAAGTAGAATCAACCCACATAAGAAAACCCTGAAGAGAAATCAGCCCAAGATAGCGACGAGTTAGAAGCAGTAGAAGATGGAGTAACAAGTAAGAACCCTCATCCCATCTCTACTATCTACTCTGTCTGTCTATCTCGCATATATATATTTACCAACCCTCCGCACGAGCAGGATGCGACACAAGATCAATTTCTAAAGCGGAGTTGAACAGGTTTGAATTAAGAGTTTTCCTTCTCCTAGACTGGTTGCCTAACCAAGGTTAAAGAGCCAATTCTGCCCTACTATTTACCCATAGTTGGAGGGAAAGTAGGATTCATACCTTTCCCAAGGGTGTTAGCGCTAAGTGAAATGCAATTACCACGTCCAGGATTTGAACTCGGGGTGACGAGTCCATTTCCCATGATTTTAACTATTACACCACGCGCTTCCTACACATATAGACACTGTCTCACATATATACACCCGAGTAAAGGGGTATATAACAATCAGCATCATGTCGTGCAATTAGCACGGATATCCATGACAATCTCTCGCCAACCCTCCCTATCATTCATTGTGCCAGAGAGGTCCTCTGTGCAGCATCCAATATCCTCGCATAGTTGTTCAATATAAGTCTTTGGTGGCCGGACTACATGTGTTGGCTTCCACAGGAGAACGTCGCTTGTTTCTCCAGCAGTGTCCAGCATGCCTTGTCCGACTCACCTGGATGGTTTGTGAGATGGAGGAAGGTGGCCATACAGCTGCTTCCTTGTGGGGTGCTGTCACCACGAGTTGTTCGAAACCACATGCAGCATTCTTGTGCAGGTCTCATCTAGTTTATTCTCAAGGCGCTTCGTTAGGGTCTAAGTTGTGCAGCCATACAGCAGTACTGATATAACCACAGCCTGGAAGAATTGTTGCTTTAACTTGTCGGTGAGATCGGATTTTCATATGACTGATAATTTGTTTGCGGCCGACCATACCTTTCCTATTCGTGTATTAACATCGCTAGACTATAAAAGAATAGAGAATGCCAACTAGCCCAACAGACCCCACCACCCAGATCCAGAATTGCTGAGACCACCGATTCAGACCCGCAGATAAGTAAAACAAGAAGAAGTAGATTAATTATACGAATGAATAGGTATCCTTTTTAAACTGGGTCCAGCAATGATACACTTCTGCAGATGGTTTTGGATTCCAAACTTTTTTTTCATTCTTTAGTCACACAGGCTCATTAGTCTATCTTACATAATTAAAAGTATCATGTGGCGATTTTCAACTTGGGAACGAGAACGACATTCTCTCATTTACTTATGTGACCGGTATTTGATGAAGTTGCTGGAAAAGAACGAAAATTCATTGAAAACTTGGATGAAAGTCCATTTGTTATAATCTTTTTGCCTTTAGCAAAAAGAAAGGAGAAATATTTCAGAAAATTATTATATAAGAATATATTGGTAATAAAGGACTATTTGCTCGTAAATTCCTATCATAAAATAAGCTGAACCCCATTTTATGTCCGTGTTTTTGCAATAAATGTTTTATTTTTCTTGCACCCGTTATGTTACAATACTAAATATATTTCCTTTATTTATTTTAATATTCACTTCAATGTGTATATTCTAAAAGCTTTTATTTTGTGAGAATGCTTAGTTTTAAAGTGGGGGTTCGTTTTTACACTTCAACTTTTTACTCGTAAATTCCTACCATAAAATGCCCAAGCGTAATTTTATGACAGGAATTTACGAGTAAAAAGTTGAATATTACTTTTTGTTGTTACTTCTTTTCTTTTTGGCTTTGGTACTCTGGAATAAAAACGTCAGATTTTAATCATCGTCGACGAAAAAACAAAATTACCGTCATAAAAGAAGGATCCAATTTATGCCTAAATTGTAAAACCAGCTCCCACTTTAAAACTAACCATTCTCACAAAATAAAAACTTTTAGAATATGCACATTGAAATGAATATTAAAATAAATAAAGAAAATATATTTTGCATTGTAACATAACGGGTGCAAAAAAAATAAAATATCTAATACAAAAATCGGACATGAAATGGGGGTTCAGTTTATTTTATGGTAGGAATTTACGAGCAAATAGTCCTTTATTATCAATATATTGTGTCCTTTATATAGACTCAAAGATATTTGTGTTTGAAAAACAGTTTACCAAGCACAGCCGTGAGTTGAACGAAATATGATCAATGAGTTTGGCTTCAGGGGGTCGGACCCAGTACAAAAAGGTAGCAGCAGCTACCCCTTTTGTTTAACACTACTGCAATGACCGTACCAGAACGATATTTAATTTCAATCCCATAGGCTGATTAGTCTATCTTAAATAATTATGAGTATCTTTAGATGGGAGTTGCACAAGAATGCTGCGGATGATCCTGAACAAGGCGTGAAACAACACCCCACGAGAAAGCAGCTGTATGGCCACCTGCCACATATCACCCAAACCATCCGAGTAAGACGGACAAGACACGCAGGACACTGCTGGAGAAGCAAGGACGAACTCATAAGCGACGTCCTCCTGTGGAATCCAGCACATGGTGACGCCAGTGTGGGCCGACCAGCGAAGACGTTCATTGATCAGCTCTGTGCGGATACAGGATGCTGCACAGAGGAACTCCCGAGAGTGATGAGCGATAGGGACGGATGAAGAGAGATTGTCATGGATATCCGCGCCGACAGCGCGACATGATGATGATGATGGATATGTGGTTGTCTATTTGGGAACGAGAACTACATTCTCTCATTAAGTTACTTATGTAGCTGATATTTGATTGTCCTGTATTTTATTGCTTGATGATTAAGTCTCCCCCAAATTGAAATGTCTATAAACATAGTCTATACTTCATCATCATTATCAGCATCAAGTGGTATTGACAACTCGGATTCCCATGATTCTCTCACCACTAAATTAAATATCATTCTGGTACGGTCATTGCAGTTGTGTTAAACAAAAGTGGTAGCTACTGTTACCCCTTTTGTACTGGGTCCGACCCCCTGAAGGCAAACTCATTGATCATATTTCGGTCAACACACGGCTGTGCTAGGTAAATTGTTTTTCAAACACAAATATCTTTGAGCCTATATAAAGGACACAAATAAATTGGTAATAAAGGACTTTTTGCTCGTAAATTCCTACCATAAAATAAACTGAACCCCCATTTCATGTCCATGTTTTTGTATTAAATATTTTATTTTTTTTGCACCCGTTATGTTACAATGCAAAATATATTTTCGTTATTTATTTTAATATTCAATGTGCATATTCTAAAAGTTTTTATTTTGTGAGAATAGTTAGTTTTAAAGTGGGGGCTCGTTTTACAATTTAGGCATAAATTGGATCCTTCTTTTCTGACCGTAATTTTGTTTTTTCGTCGACGATGATTAAAATCTGACGTTTTTATTTTAGAGTACCAAAGCCAAAAAGAAAAGAAATAACAACAACAAAAAGTAATATTCAACTTTTTACTCGTAAATTCCTGTTATAAAATTAGGCTTGGGCATTTTATGGTAGGAATTTACGAGTAAAAAGTTGAAGTGTAAAAACGAACCCCCACTTTAAAACTTACAAAATAAAAGCTTTTAGAATATACACATTGAAGTGAATATCAAAATAAAGGAAATATATTTCGTATTGTAAAATAACGGGTGCAAGAAAAATAAAACATTTATTGCAAAAACACGGACATAAAATGGGGGTTCATTTTATACTGTTATGGGTCATCTCTCCTGGCAAGTTGCTCTGAATGAGGTTGAAGAACCAAATCTATCCTACTATTTTCCCTATTGAGTTGAGAGTGAAAAAGAATGGATTCGTCCTTTTTTCCTAAGAGCATTAGCGCAAAGCGAAACGCAAACATCCTCGTCCAGGATTTGAACTCGGGTCAACGATTACATTTCCTGTGACGATAACTGTTACGCTATGAGCGCCTCATTTTACCCCGGCCCGTTAATATCCATTCTACAAGTATCGATTATCTTAGGAAATATGATAGTCGCTGATGTTGTACTTTTGCCAATATCTCTAGAAAAACATTAGCACAACTCCAATCTCTACACAAAACAAGTCTCACCACAAAGACTTTTTCAGAATATTGAATCTCTTCTTTTTGCTCCGGTGAACAAAATATCGTAGTTATGAATATTCATTTCTCGATTCAAAGTGATTTCATTATTTAAATTAAAGTGAAATATTTCCACCAGAAAATATTTGTGTCGACCACTTATACGTCATCTTTAAGCTTTGCTGCTTCCAGTTCAGTCCAATATTTATTTATATTTACCAACCCTTTCGCACGAGCAGGATGACACAAGGTCAATTTTTTAACAGGTTTGAATTCAGAGTTTTTCTTCTCCTAGATTGGTTACCTAGCACAAGTCTATGTTTATAGAAATCAAGTCTCACCACAAAGCAACAATTAAAGACAATGTTATATAATTCATAGGTAGGTTATGAATTATGTACGTACCTGTAGTAAGAATATTTGAACAAAGTTCGTTAGAGTCAGAAAGGTTCAGTGGAAAGTTACCATGGCAGTTAAAGAGCCCAGTCTGCTCTACTATTTACCCATAGCTGGAGGGAGAGTAGCTAGATACATACATTTCCCAAGGGTATTAGAAATATTATGTGAAATACCTTGTCCAGTATTTGAATTCAGGTCGACTAGTCTATTTTCTACGACTTTAACCATTACAACACGCGTCTCCTATCGTCGACCACTTATAAGCTTTGCTTAGTCTGGGCCAGGAACAAAAGTTTACGTCACTGTAGTAAAATAGTGTACACATGAATCCAGAAGAAAAAGTGCCTGTGTCTGCTCGTGCGTGGCTACTGTCGCAAAAAAAAAAGACGCGTGTGAACTTCCTGTGTTTTTTTTACCAGAAACCACCGGACGAAGAGATGTATGTCGGGAACGAGCACGCGTACCGGAAAACGACGGCTGGAAGTTGGGGATAAGCAGGCACGCAGGGGGTTGATAGGGCAGCTGTATTCAAAAGACCCTGGCTGAGTAGTGCGGGCAGGGGTGAAGTAGTATTCATTGAGCTCATACACGGATTCATTTTGACACAACTGCAATGAAAGTACCAGAATGATATTTAATTTCAGTAACATAGGCTCATTAGTTTATCTTAAATAATTTTGAGTATCCTACGATGGTTGTCTACTTGGGAACGAGAACTACCTTCTATCATTAAGTTAACTTATGTAGCCGGTATTTGATTGCTCTGTAAGTAAATTCATTATTATCATCATCAAGTAGTATTGACAGCATAGATTTCCAACAACCGTCCCTATCCGTCATCGCTCCTGGCAAGTCCCCAGCAGGGCATCCTATGTCCGCACAGAGCTATTGTATGGAAGTTTTTGGTGGTAGGCCAACACATTTGAGTCCACGGGAGAACGTGGCTTACCTACTTCTCCAGCAGTGACTAACATTGTCTCTCTCGGTTTATTTGGATGGTTTGTGTGTATAGCTTCTTTTATGTGAGGTGCTGCTTCCACGATTTGTTCAACACAGCATGCAGCATCATTGAAATCAAAGAAATATATTTCTACCATGAAACATTCTCTTCAACCAATTAGAAAGTATTTTTACATGGAGTAATAGTCGTAGGAAATGGACTTGTAGACCCGAGTTCAAATCCTAGACAATGTTGTTTACATTTCACATAGCACTTGGGACACCTATTCTCTTTCCAGCTATTGGTAAATAGTAGGGCGGACTGGACTCTTTACCGTTGGCTAGGTAACCAGTCTAGAAAAAGGAAAACTCTGAATTCAAACCTGTTAAACTCCGCTTAAGAAATGGGCCTTTCGCTAGGAATAGAAGAGGACAGGCTGGGAGATATACCGAAAGAATGACCGACTCGCAGCCTTACTATCCCCACTTCCTCGCGATTTTGACAACTTAGTGATTTTCCTGTTTCCATGTATATATGGTAGCTGTTTGCTCGGATCCAAGCACAACCATTTCTTATAACCGAAAACACATTTGAATATATAGTGCTAATTTGATTTACGAGTGTCCAAACTTACGAGTTTTCCGAGTTACGAGGTGACACTGTGTCGTATTTATACACAAAAGAATAGTGTCCTTAATACCTTTATTAAGCACCAAAATCCGGTGACAAACGAATACATACAAGCACAGAACAAATAAGAACAAACAAATAACAAGACAAAACTTACACTAAATAGAGGAGGGTCAATTTGGCATATCCAACGCTGTCAGTCTGAATATTATTCAGCTTGTTAATCTACTTTAATCGTAGGCTATTTTATGAGCAAGTCCATCTGGTAGAGTGCTGAAGGGGTGTTAGCTACTCTACAACGCACTGTCACTTGTTTGCTTTGTTTTGACAGATAAAATTTGAGGTAAGAGGAGCATCGTGTACGCTCTCTTAATACGTGCATTAAAACTTAATCTTCCAAATTGATTACGTCAACGAAAAAATCTTATCATCAAACATATTACAGCAGATAATTCATTACATTCTATCTTCTGTTGTTATGCAATAAGTGCTATTTTTTTTATTTAAGAAAAAAGTAACAAAAAATTATATGATATACGAGGAAATTAACTTGCAAGGTAAACGAATTAAACTCGTAAGTCAAGGAAGATACTCGGGACCATTCCTAAAATGGACAAGAGAGGAGCTCCGACAGATGGACCAAAGGACAAGGAAACTGATGACCATGCACAAAGCATTCCACCCGAGGGATCACGGAAAGACTCTATATGTCAAGGAAAGAGGGGGAAGGGTCTGGCCAACATTGAAGACTGTGTAGATACGGCAATCCGAGCACTTGACGAATACATGGACAACAGTAAGGAAATACTAATTTCAGCAGCCAATAAAAGCTATTGAAACACAGTGACAAACAGAAATACATAGAAGATTTTTAAAAAAGAAATGGGAGAAAAACAATACATGTGTACTTTGAGCGCCAAACTCATGAGATATCACATCAGAAGACATGGACATGGCTAAGAAAAGGAAACCTCAAAAGAGAAACCGAATCCCTTATAATTGCAGCACAAGACAATACCATTAAGAACAAGTATATAAAGGCAAAAATAGAGAAGACGCAGCAGAATAGCAAGTGCAGAATTGTCACAAATACTTCATCTAAGGTCACTTTTCAATCCAGTTAGTGAATCGCTTACTATTTCATCTCTCTTTGGCTACCAATTTTCACCCACGGATGTACCAAGTTTTCTTGTATTGTTACCCGTATGGTTCCCTATTGTAAAAGGATCAAGTACCAGTCTCAGAGATAGTCCGCGACAGGGATGTTCACCTAGTGATTTTTCAATGTCACATGCGGGGGCCGCTGACAGCAACTTACAGTATGATCAGAGTGGTGCTGTAAGAGGCTTAAAGTAGACAAAGAGATTAGTAAGGTATGTATATTGGCTCATTTGAGGTATTGTAACATTGAGTAGCATGGTTCAAAATAACAATCGATCAATACGCTTTGTAACACAAAGTACATTCGTGTTATCTGTTTCCTGGTAACCGGCTAGGGTGATGCCGGTGGAGACTCACGAGTTCGACCTTTGTTCAGTGCACAGGACCACACTCATCACATGTCAGGGATTAGTGTGATCCGTAATAAGTCTAAGAGATCCCTTCATAGAGGATGAAGGGCATAGTGTGTTTGCAATGCCCCTATCAAGTGCGCTTTTTGATTGTTAGTTTCTCGTTTATGCGATTTTCAAACCAAGTCATTTTTTTAAAAGTCGTATAGGGGAGAAACTGAGAATTAACAAGCGCCGTTGACTTTATGTGTTTGCTACTCTTACTTAGTTATATATGCTCTACCAATTATATTTAGCACTATTCACAACGAAATATATCATCTATATATGTGTGTCTATATATATATATATATTATATATATATATATATATATATATATATATATATATGTGTGTGTGTGTGTGTGTGTGAGAAGCTTACCAGGTTTGAATATACAGTTTTCCTCCTCCTAGACCAGTTGCCGTACCCAGTATGAAGAGCCGAGTCAACCCTACTATTTACCCGTATTTGGAAGGAGAATAGTTGGATTCATACCATTTTTATGGGTATTCTACTTAGGTCCGTTATATATATTAACATATTCTGCCACCGGGGAAAAAAGAAAGGTCCAAAAGCGTCGTACCAACCGAAAATAATCAATTAAAAACTTGGTCCAAAGAATATATATATAAAAAAAATATTGTTCTGATTCCAACGGGAGAAAATTTAATATCTTATAAAAAAGAACAAGGTCCGCAAAATGTATTATGTTGAAAAATTGTATTATGAAAAAAATTGTTATTCTTTTTATCTTACATACGCGACACGTGTTTCTGATCTGTTGTCTTCTTCAGGCACTGAGTTATTAATTTGGCAGAATAACACACAACCTATCAAATATAGGACATATTCTGCCAAATTAATAACTCAATGCCTGAAGAAGACAACAGATCCGAAACACGTGTCGCGTATCTAAGATAAAAAGAATAACAATTTTTTCTGAGAACATAATACATTTTGCGGACCTTGTTCTTTTTCATAAGATATATATATATATATATATATATATATATATATATATATATATATATAACCGCTAGGATTGTCTAAAGCTAAGGTGTAAAAAGTGATCGATACCTACGTAGAGAAAATTATTGCCCTGAAACTATTAGTCCGTATAACTGACTCATTAGGTTTAATTTTATATATATTATATATATATATATATATATATATATATATATATATATATATATATATATATATATATATATATATATATATATATATCCAAGATGAATTGATTTTGTTCTCCTGACATGAGTTGCAAAGCATCTGCTGTTTGATTAATGAGATTCTTCCCTCAAAATTGTAATTTGGTTGTTTATTCAACAGAAAAAGAAACGAAACTTACTTGTGTACTATTAATTTCCGAACGTTTTCTAATGACATCTAATGGTTCTAATGGAGTGCGACCTGACAAGTAAAACTGCTTTCAAAATGGAGAGCTGATGGCAAAAACAATAGTCGGGATTCCACTTCTTATATAGATAGACCTGGTAAAAATGACATGGCCTAGCGAAATAATACTTACTAACAACTAAAATAAAACGTTGAAAAACGAAAAAACGTCGATGTAATTGAATCAGCTGGTGTCGCTTATCCGCCGAATTTTTTTTCTTATTCCCATTTCGTCACCTCAGCTAAATAATTGACTATTCCATTATTATTATAAAGAAAGAAAGGGGAAAAATGACATGCTACACAGAAAAAAAGAAAAAGAAAGAAAGAAAGAAAGAAAGAAAGAAGTGGGGAAAGTTAGAGAGAGGGGGTAAGCGTGAGGAAGCGATAACGCTAATCTGTTTAAATAGGACATAATGAATAGATGAAAAGAAGGAAAGAAAGAAAAAAGTTAAAGAGAATCAAATCAAAATTATTGTACTTTTTACATATTGAACTATTTTCAATATCTCTTAAGTAAACATATCAACCTTGTAATAATTAAATTTTCATACTGTGGCATATCGACAGGTCCTGCTAGTTTCAAAAAGAAGAATGTAGGAGTACTCCATGGTCTCATTCCAGACACACTTGTTTAGTATCTTATATATTGATATTTGGAAGGAAGCGCGTGGTGTAATGGAACTCGTTGCCCCGAGTTCAAATCTTAGGTGTGGTAATTGTATTTCATTTCGCGCTAATACCCTTGGGAAAGGTATGAATCCTACTCTCCCTCCAGCTATGGATAAATTGTAGGGCAAACTGGGCCTTTAACCTGGTTAGGCAACTGGTCAGGAGAAGGAAAACTCTGAATTCAAAACCTGTTAAACTCCGCTTAAGAAATTGACCTTGTGTCACATCCTGCTCGTGTGGAGGGGTTGGTAAATATACATATATATTGATATTTACAAAGATTATCTTGATGTACTGCTATAGACAGGTTATTAAAAATCTGATCTCTATGATAAGATAAAGCAAAATTCTTCCAAGCTGCACCAGTTGGACTTTGAAGGAACGATTGGATAAAAACTAGGTGGGAACTATGAGAGGATGTTGTGTGCTGCTTGGGCAAATCGTGCAAGCAACAACCCAAGAAAAAAGTTTGGCCATCTGCCTCCTATCACACAACCCGTTCAAGTAAGACCTAAAACTTTGTTCAATCCTCGCTGGATACATAATAATTTCTACCTTGTATCACATACTAACCCATGGCGGACATGTTGGGCAAAAATAAAAATAAAAGAGTACCCCGTCGTAGTATAGGGGTTAGTATGCTAGTTTCGTTAATCCATTATATCTGAATAACATTTTCGGTCCTCATTGGATGCTCCATACTTGTGACCTTGTGTCACCTTCTACCTATGGTGAACGTGTTGTGCAAAAAGAATTTAAAAAAAACACACCTCGTCGGGTTGGAATAGCGAGTTTAATTCTCGCTGGATGGCCAGGCCTGCGACCTTGTGTCACATCCCATCCGTAGCAAGCGGGTTGAGTAAATATATACTAAGATTTAGATATATTCACCTACCAGGTAGTAATATCTCATCCACAGAAAGCGATGTTAATACACGAATAGGAAAGGATTATCAGTTATATGGAAATCCGATCTCACTGACAAGTTAAAGCGACAATTCTTCCAGGCTGTGGTTATATCAATACTGCTGTATGACTGCACCACTTGGACCCTAACGAGGCGCCTTAAGAATAAGGCGCTAGATGAGAGCTGCACAAGAATGCTGCGTGCGGTCTTGAACAAGTCGTGGAAACAGCACCCATCAAGGAAGCAGATGTATGGCCACCTCCCCCACTTCTCAAAAACCATCCGAGTGAGACAGACAAGGCTTGCTGGACACTGCTGGAGAACCAAGGACGAGATCATAGCGACGTTCTCGTGTGGAAGCCAGCACGTGGACATGCTAATGTGAGCCGACCACCAAGGTCTACATTGACCAACTATGCGAGAATGTTGAATGCTGCGCAGAGGACCTGAGACAATGAATGATAGGGAAGGTTGGCGAGAGATTGTCATAGATGTCCGTGCTAATTGCGCGACATAATGATGATGATGGTGATGATGATGATGATGATGATATTACCAACCCCTCCGCACCAGCAGGGTGTGACACAAGTTCATTTTCTTAAGCAGAGTTTAACAGGTTTGAATTCAGAGTTTTTCATCTCCTATTTATATATTTACCAACCCCTCTGCACGAGCAGGATGCGACACAAGGTCAAATTTTTAAGCGGAGTTTAACAGGTTTGATTTCAGAGTTGTCCTTCTCCTAGACTAGTTACCAAACCAAGGTTAAAGAGCCCCGTCTGCTTTGCTATTTATCCATAGCTGAAGGGAGAATTGATTCATACCTTTCCCAAGGGTAGTAGCGCCATGTAAAATGCAAACAGCTTCGTCCAGGAATAGAACTCGGATCGACGAGTCCATTTCCTACGACTCTAATCACACACCTCCATATTCTGCTTCTTTTTCTATTGGGTGTATAAACAAGGTTAAAGAGCCCAATGTGCTCTACATATAGCTGGAGGGACAATAGTTATATTCATACCTTTCCCAAGGGTATTAAGTATGTGTGTTGATCCAGACAATTGGTTCGAGCCAAAATTGAAAAGGCTAGGGAAAATCCCTTGAAAGATAAACAATGCCAAGGAAAAATTATAACTCAAGAGGGAGAATTGGATTCATACCTTTCCCAATGGTATTAACTCTATGTGTTGATCCAGGCCATTGGTTCGAGCCAAAATTGAAAAGGATAGTGAAAATCCGTTGAAAGATAATAAATGGTAAGGAAAAATTATAACTCAAGACATACCTTTCCCAATGGTATTAACTTTATGTGTTCATCCAGGTCATTGGTTCGAGCCAAAATTGAAAAGGCTAGGGAAAATCCGTTGAAATGCTAATGAAAAATTATAACTCAAGATATTGTGCGTCCCAACGTCGTATAATATTTAGCAAGATAGGGCAATGGGGAGATGTCCATCTTCTCTATTACTAACATGTGACAGACCGTACTGGATTACATGGTATCAGGCTATGAATTTCACGGTACCATGATCGAAACTTGTACAACTGGTTTTGGATTCCAGTTTTTTTCATTCTTGATCTAAACAAAATTAAAGAACCGAAATTCCCTGCTATCCACCCACACCCCTTAGATTCGAGAGGGAAATGATGGATTTGTCCTTTTCCTAAGATCATCAGCGCAAAGAGAAATGCAAACATCCTCGTCCAGGATTTGAACTCGGGACACCGATTCCATTTCCTGTGCCGATAACCGTTACGCTATGAGCTCCTCACTTTACCTCGACGCGTTCATATCCATTCTGAAAGTATCGATTTCGCTAAAGAAATACAGTAGTTGCCGATGTTGTACTTTTGCCAATATCTCTAGAAAAACATTAGAAAAGATACATCTCTACATAACACGGGTCTCACCACAAAGACTTTTTCAGAATATTGAATCTTTCTTTTTGCTCCGGTGAACAACATATCAAAGTTATGAATATTCATTTCGCCATTCAACGTGTTTTCATTATTTATATTAAAGTCAAATATTTCAACTCAGAAAACGATTTCGTCGACAAATTACAAGTAACTAGCAGAGCTAACCGGCGTTGTCCAGGATTTAAAAGTTAAAAACAAATATCTTAACAATATTCAGAATAGATTAATGAAAAAATAATTTTCTCTCTCTCTCTCTCTCTCTCTCTCTCTCTCTCCTCTCTCTCTCTCTCTATATATATATATATATATATATATATATATATATATATATATATATATATATATATATATATATATATATATATCTTTTATTTATTACATATTCTTGTTTTGATTAGCTCAGTCGGTAGAGCGTTCTGCTATAAACCACAAGGTTCCTGGTCGATACCGTCCTCGCTAACTCAGCGTATGAGTAGCACAGGGATCTGTGCGGTAAAGTAAGGAGCTTATGGTAGGTGTTACGCTCCACCTCAGACGTCAAAACAATCTCCTTGGTCTAGCGCTATTGAAAAGTGGATAGACTCCCTAACTGACTGGCTGATACCGACTTGAGGCCGCCCCGACGACTTTACTTTACTTTATTATTATCATGCTTGTTTTGATTTGGTTTGGTTTGGTTTGTTTTGTTTTACGGCATCTCAATCTCGCCGGGTCATTTAATGCCGACAAAGTTAGATAGTTGATTTTTTTTATAAACACATTTTACTATTTAACCCATATATGGTACCACCACTCCGGGTCATGTACATGTACACACACACACACACACATATATATATATATATATATATATATATATATATATATATATATATACAAACATGTATATATATACAAACATGTATATACATATATATATATACAGCCGGAATTGGAATCCGATCAGTCGGGTGCCAGTCACTTAACCACTAGGCTGTCTTCACTTACAGAATGCGAAGGGGATTTTAACTGTATCATACACACATCGCTTTGTGGGTAAAGCCGTCACAGAGTGCTCCATCCCTTATATAGGAGAGCGTTGCGTTTACGCTTGACTTGGTGGCCCTCAGCGAAAATCCCCCCCAGAGTGCTCAACCCTACGGGGATGGGGAGCATATATAGAGTCATCCACAGACATGTGTTTCGACTTATCAAGCCTCTTCAGTGTGGCTAGACATTTGTAAGCTACCTACAGCCGTAATTGAAATCCGATCGGTTGGGTGCCAGTCACTTAACCAGAGAGAGAGTCCCAATAACCAGTTGGAATTTTCCGAACACTGAACCTAATGAATTTTATATATATATATATATATATATATATATATATATATATATATATAGTTTGAACAAAAATAATAAGACAATCAGGAATATTTCTTGTATGTTGTTTATTCTCAACTAGTTTCGACCTTAGGTCATCGTCAGGAGAAAATTTCTTATTTGAAGAAATTGTTTATAGATTTTTTGAAAGGGAGCATTATAGAAGAACTATAAAAGTTGAAGTGTTTTTGAGGGTTTGACATGCTATTAAAATCCGGGTAGACGAGTGTGTTAGTAGTAGCATGTCCATTTGTTCCGTGAAAAACCTCTATGGGGTGTGTTATTTTTTAATGCTCATATAAGTGAGAGAGGGTTCATGTGAGTTGTATATATATATATATATATATATATTTGTGTCCCATCCTGTGCGTGCGGAAGGGCTGATCAAAATATTCATGTATATAGAGAACGGTATTCTAATTCTAGAATCGCAATATCAATAAAACGTTTGAAAGCGAAATTACTGCTATACATCATGTGGAGAAGTCACACACACACACACACACACATATATATATATATATATATAAAGTAATCTGCAGACGTGCGTTTCGGGGTTTTAACCCCTCATCAGTGCAGCTAGACTTATTTTTCAGCAGCTACCTCTGGTCGGGATCGAGACCCAAACGAACTTTCGCTCGTCAAGTCTCTTACCGATATGTCCACAAGCAGCTGCCTAGAATAGAAGGCAGAATAATCGCTATGTTTCCTAAACCGGTTTATATATATAATATATATATATATAATATATATATATAAAGAGAGAGAGAGAGAGAGAGAGAGAGAGAGAGAGAGAGAGAGAGAGAGAGTTCTTTTTGAAACTAGCAGGACCTGTGGATATACCACTGCTATATAATTTATATAAGTTGTAAGTACAGATGTGTTTCCAAGTTGTTCATTCAGTTTTCTATGTCATCTTCTTATCAACTAAACATGCTCTCCTTTTGTATCCCCACTGAGGCGACTCACTTCGAAGAAGCCACTCATGTCAAAATACGTAAATTATACTTTACAAAAATGTTGAAAAGAAAAGATGCCTCGAGCAAAGTCTCAGTTTGAAGAATTCTAGTTTACCGCAGACAGCACTCTTACATTCTCTAAACACATGGATCGTGTTTTTGTTGCTGTTGTCTTTTTGTTATTTTTTTAAATTTTATTTATTCATTTATTTATTTATTTATTTTTGGTTAAATTCTCTCGGTAACTCTCATTGGAAAAAAATTAAATGATGTCGTCAAGAGTTTGGGGATTTTTGTAGTTTGCTTTTAAAGAAAATGATTAAGTGAGTTTCTGAAGGAAATTTTCTCCAAAGATGTCGTAACAAGATTGCCTGATGTAAATTGATGGTACACTGATTAATCTTCAAACCTAGTCTGACGCCCCCAAAACAACCATCGTTGTATTTCTTCTTTTTTGCTATGGAAGCACGTAGATGTAACAACAAAATCGCCTGATGTCAGTTGATAGTGCACAGATTAATCCACATCGTTCTTTGATAACCCTGTCCCCCTCACAACAACAACAATAATAGCTAGCATGTTCTTTTTCTTTTTCTAATCTAAAAGTGCATAGAAGTGCGGCTGACATGCTCAAATAGTGCACATATTAATCTTAATCCTTATTTGATGTCCCCAATAACAACTATCCTTTTCTTAAGATGAGCTAAGTTTTGCAAATAACTTCTTGAAATACACCGTATCAAAGTTTAGCTACCGAAAAGTTATGCCGAAATGTGGGGGTACTTTTAAGGAAAAACATGTTCTATAGTCAAAAGTAAATAGACACCGCATTTAATCATGATATAATATAATTTATATATATATCTATATATATATATATATACCTACATACATACGTATATATATATATATATATATATATATATATATATATATATATATATGAGTGTATCGGTTGAAATGTGCGTGCATAGATCTTTGCACCAGTTGTGTATATGTATATATATATGTGTGTGTGCATATATATGTGTATTTATATGTGTGTATATATGTGTATATATATGTATATATATATGGGTGTATATATAATGTATATATATATATAATATATATATATATATATATATATGTGTGTGTGTGTGTGGTGTGTGTGTGTGCATACAAATGTTTAGCCACACTGAAGAGACTTGATAAATCGAAACACGGTTCTGTGGATGACTCTCTCTCTCTCTCTCTCTCTCTCTCTCTCTCTCTCTATATATATATATATATATATATATATATATATATACGTATGTATGTATGTATATATATATAGATATATATATAAATTATATCATATCTACATCTAGATAATAAATGTTATGCTTAAATGCGGTGTCTATTTACTTTTGACTATAGAACATTTTTTATTATACATATTATATTTTAATAATTAGATAATAAATTACTTCGTACAAATGTTAAACGCAACAGAGATTGACCGCAAGCGTCGGTTAGACCCCTTGTGCTCTGTTCGCCGTCTCCTATCTGACTGTCAAACTGTTACTACTGACCCCTTAAGTAAAGGCAACTCGCCCACACATCCTATTGTTCCTTTGACCGGAAGTTCTTTCTTCCCCTTCCAGTCTCTTTGTTCAAATTCCCGTTTGTACAGAGGAAGTCTTTTGTTGCCCTTCCTTTTGTTACCCCAGACTTTCTGTCTAAGCTATCTATTATTTTCTTTTGTTCAATTTCTTCTTTGTCCAGGTTTCGAATTTCCCGCGCAAAATAAATGCGACGATCCTAGAACATAACAGTTTCTTATTTTTATTTTAAAAAGAAAAAAAAACTTTTATAAGCTGGAATTTCGACCAAATATTTCTGGAAAAATTTTTTTTTCATAGTTTTTTTCTTTAATATATCATTCATTAACTAAGTGTATATATTGTTAGGCCATTGGCATTTCGTTAGACATAAATCCAGTATTCATTTTCGAGGGACGGAATATTTTAATAAATAGATAATAAATTACTTCGTACAAATGTTAAACGCAACTTTACACTTCCCTTTCATTCGTTTTTCAACATATTTATTCATCTATTTAGTTTCATTAACGTTTTTTACCCTCTCTCTCTCGAGAAAGGAAAATTTTTATATATTTACGTATATATCAACGTTAGTTATTTTAAACCGATCAAATAATTATATATTTATAAAACGAGTTTTTAACCGTATATATATATGAGGACAATTTTAGAAAATATAGTTTATGCAGATATTTTCATCCGAATTAAGTTTTTTCATAGTATTTTCTTTTTCTTCTAGTATGCCGGGTTAGCTCAGCTTTTGTTAGCTTTTGTTCAATTTCTTCTTTGTCCAGGTTTCGAATTTCCCGCGCAAAATAAATGCGACGATCCTAGAACATAACAGTTTCTTTAAGTTTTATTTTAAAAAGAAAAAAAAACTTTTATAAGTTGGAATATTGACCAAATATTTCTGGAAAATTTTTCACTAAAAATAATAAAAATATTGCTCTCTCATTTTATTTAAACGGTTTTTCATTGGTGTATTTCAAATTCAATTAAATGAATAAACCTAGGGTAAAAATAAAAAAATAAAAATTTCAGCTCCCATGTTTATAAAAACTATCCAAGATGTGCATTATATCTTAAAGCTACCTTTTTTCTTCCTTTAAAAAAATAACAATAAAAAGCACAAGATTTATATATAGCTTACTGAATTTTTTTCCCATTTTCTGATTTACCAGATGAAATCCTAATTTTAAAGCGACGATTACCTCCATTCATTTATGATGGTGCAGGCAAGGTAAGAATCCTTTTTAACTTAAGAATTAATGGAAACAATTAAAATTGTATTAAAATATTAATTTATTCTAGAAATCTTAAGATTACTAATTTGTTAAATATTTAATCAAATATTTTTCATAATTAATGTGTGTGTTTGGTTGTCACATTCAAACAGTTATAAAGATATTTACGGCTAGAGGGCTGATATTGTGGCTAGTTCTGTGGACGAAAGAGGAGTTAGACTCGTGAATCCATTCAAACTGCTGTCCATGTGGATCCCGATGCTTCTCTTAAGAATGGAGTAACGTTTTCTAATACGAATTTCATTGTCATCTTATTTATATCGATAATTATATATTTGTGAAACCAGTTTTTAACCGAGTTTTTTTTCATAGTTTTTTTTTCTTTAATATATCATTCATTAACTAAGTGTTAACTATTGATAGGCCATTGGCATTTCGTAAGACATAAATCCAGTATTCATTTTCGAGGGACGGAATATTTTAATAAATAGATAATAAATTACTTCGTACAAATGTTAAACGCAATTTTACACTTCACTTTCATTCGTTTTTCAACATATTTATTCATCTATTTAGTTTCATTAACGTTTTTTACCCCCTCTCTCGAGAAAGGGAAATAAACATATTTACGTATATATCAACGTTAGTTATTTTAAACCGATCAAATAATTATATATTTATAAAACGAGTTTTTAACCGTATATATATATATATATATATATATATATATATATATATATATATATATATATATATATATATATATATATATATATATATATATGAGGACAATTTTAGAAAAGACAGTTCATGCAATCTTCTATATTTTCATCCGAATTAAGTTTTTTCATAGCATTTTCTTTTTCTTTTAGTATATCATTCATCCCGGTCCTTAGGACCGGGTTAGCTCAGTCGGTAGAGCGTTCGGCTAGAAACTGCAAGGTTCCTAGTTCGATACCGGTCCTTGCCAACTCAGCGTATGAGTAGCACATTCGCATTTCGTAATACATATACATCCAGTATTCATTTGCGAAGGACGGAATATTCTAATAAATAGATAATAAATTACTTTGTAAAAATGTTAAACGCAATGTTACAATTCTTTTTCAAAATCCTTTCTTAACTACGTGTATATGCTTTCAGTCATTGCATTTCGTAAAAAATTAAAATTGAAATCCGTAATCAATTTCGACCAGATTGAATATGGATTATTTTGTATCTTTCTATTTTGGTAAAAAAAAGAAGCTATTATTTGAAATCAAGGCTTCTCAATTGTTATTACTTACATTCCTTTCTGTCTCACATATTCAGTAAATGTTTATTTTCTTCCTTTCTTCTACTTTACCATTGCCAATGATTTTTTTTTAAATGTCTGAGCCACGCCATCCTGATTTTAAAAACTACTCTGAACGATGATTGGCTGTAGAATTAGCCAAGCAGATGTACAGAGAAGGAGGACTACGTTAGCATACTCTATTTAAAGCCATTTTTCTGTTGGCGTTAAACAAAAAGGCAGCAAACTAGTTTGATCATCTCTAATGGGGTCTGATTGGCGGATAGGGGTATTGAAAGCCCCGAAACCCTCCAATGAAACCAGTTAATAACATAAATGACGACGCTGCCCAGCGCCGTTTAGTCAGTCGTATCTCGAACATATATATATATATATAAAGGACGGACTCAAGAACAATCGGGATAGTGATTTTAACCGAGTTCCGGTGTCGTCTGAACAAGAGTCAGAAGATACATTTTTTTAATTTTTTTCTGTCAGAAGAGGCCTTTTTCTTTGTTACAACATATATATATATATACACACACACACACACACACATATATATATATATGTGTGTGTGTGTGTGTGTGTGTGTGTGTGTATGTGTGTCGTTTCCTCGCTCACCCGGTGAAAAAGAGGACGGTTCGCTCGGCGGCTCTCTTGCTAGCCCCAAGGGCTTGCGAACTCCCCCGCGCTCGACCCTTAGGCGGGGACCGTGCCCGGCGGAGAGTTTGACTGGGGCGGTACGTCTGTCAAACGGTAACGCAGGTGTCCCAAGGCGAGCTCAGCGAGGACGGAAACCTCGCGTGGAACAAAAGGGCAAAAGCTCGCTAGATCTCGATTTTCAGTACGAATACGGACCGCGAAAGCGTGGCCCATCGATCCTTTCCGAGCGGAGAGCTCTTTCCGCCGAGAGGTGTCAGAAAAGTCCGTGTGTGTGTGTGTGTGTGTGTGTGTGTGTGTATTATTAAACAAAACAGACTAACAAAACGGATTCTATACACATATTTTTTAAGTTTGCTAGAATGTTTGAAAAGATTGAAAATAAACTTGCTAAACAGGAGAGATCTGTTTTGTTTAATTCTATATGTATAAATGAAAGAATGCTGCCTCAGTGAGAGAGAGAGAGAGAGAGAGAGAGAGAGAGAGAGAGAGAGAGAGAGAGAGAGAGAGAGAGAGAGAGAGAGAGAGAGAGGTGTCAAGCTGCTCTATCGTAAATCATGTCCGGTACTACTATGCGAAACACTTCACGGGAGAAGCCGGGAAGCACCATCTGCCCCTTACAAAGGCCCACCCGAAAAAAAAAAAACGATTTTCCTCTTCTTCCGTTTGTCGTCCCGGGAGTGGGAGTGTCACATTCGCTCCTCCGCAGAAAACCTGGACTTCCGTTTTTATTTTTTTTATCTGGTTTAGGGATCATTGGTCGGTGGCTGCGCAGTACATGACATGAAACACTCCACTTCGACCATACGGGCGGTCGGAGAGACCCCCAACGATCAATCGGCTGGTCACGTCTAGCCCTAGCACTTATATAATTTTCCTGAACATGTTGAATTTATGGCAAGCACCCAACCCTTTTTATCCTATATGTTCTAGACACACACACACACACATACCCAGACAGACATACAGAGAGACAGAGGGAGTCCAACTGACTCTTTAAACTTTCCGTTGCAGTTGAATTAGTTATTTATCCAAGAGTACTCAATATATCATAATCATAGTGCTATAAAAACTTAGAAAGAATATGTGTCTACCATATTTTATCAATATGATCTCTCCAGTATCTTACATCATATTTGACCAAGTTATTACTCAGTTGAACTGAGACAAAAATATTTTACAAACTACGTTTGTCACAGTTCAAAGTAATAACTACAACTTAGTCTTATAGAATGTAGGCCCGTATTGATCGAAACCAGGGTAGATCCAATATAGAGATGTCTCCATATTCTTTAAAACACGACCTCTATTTTTTATATGAGTTCACTAAGAGGCCAATGCTCCTTGCTGCATTATCTAGGTTATGCAGCAGCGAGTCTAAATGGTGCAGCCATACAGTTATACTGGCACGCGGAAAAGAAAGGGTTGAGTATGAAGTGAAAAATAAAGGAATAGGATAACACTCGCATGCAATGTTTTCCATATCCAATTTATAATAACTGATTTTAGGCTGTTCTTTACGCTGAATCCAAGGTTGTCACTCATCTTTTCTAATCAGATCATTTTTTTAACATACAAGCTTTATTTGAGATGTATAGAACAGTATAATAACTGTGAAAAGTAGAGTCTACTGGCTTTTTAAATAAGTGTTATCCTTATGTACAACTTGTTGGGAAATATTCAAACACATCTAAAAAATCAGACCTGACTAAACACAATGAATGGTATTCTTCTTGTTGTTTATTGATTTTAACAACATATCAACCCGTCTAGGGTTATGTCATGCCTAACGGTTAGGAAGTGATACATATCGTGTATCTATATTTATACTATTTTAGTAATTGGTTTTAAAAATGTG
>CM042155.1:86819071-86849071 GCA_023376005.1 Doryteuthis pealeii | reverse complement strand
TGTATTTCTGCACATTGAATGTTTTGAAAAGCAAATCATCTTCTGAAATAGGTCATCGTTTACTTTGGTCATTCGTTAACTAAACTAATATATTAATGGTACCAAGACAAATAGTTTTAGATTGGACATTTCAAAGCTTCAGTCTTTCTGGAGATTCTCAATGACTCTTTTTCTCTTCTAACACACACACACACACATGTATATTTGTATGCATATATATGCTTCCTCATGCATACACAAATACACATAATACTGTTGTTCCTAAATCTTCCGACCGTCATTATTTTAACCCTCTGGTTAAAAATGAGACAGTCCAAATCGTTCAAGATGAAATGAAACAATGTAAATCATGATTATCCGGTAATTCTCATTCAGTGTGATACTTCAGCTAAATAATGGACCATTCCAGTCTTCCGATCTTCATGATTTTACCCTCTGGTTAAAAAATGAGACCGTCCAAATCGTTCAGATTAAATGAATTCTCTTTTCTTCTGAGTGTCGGCACTTGAGCTAAATAATGGACCATTCCATTCTATTTATAAATAAAGAAAAGGAAGAAAAAGGATATTTTACACAGAAATCATATAACAATACCCACCAAGAATGAATAAATAAAACTTATTCGGCATAAAATAACCCAACAAGTGTTGACATGCTGTAAAATACAACCAAACAAAACAAACAAACAGAATAAACTATTGGTGTTTTTTTATTTATTCAAGCCAGAAAGTACATTGCACTTTTCAATCATTCTCAGACAAGATCCATACCAGACCCCATCACCAGACCCCACAACTAACCCATCCGTCTCTTCACAAGTTTGTGTGTCAGTTTGTTTCATAAAACGTTTAGTCGAATACATAGAAAGCTCATCACCGGTTTTTCTTCTTTTTTATTTCTTCTTCTTTTTATATATTTTTTTTTGTGTATGTTGTGTTGTTGTGTGGTGTGTGTGTGTGTGTGTGTGTGTGTGTGTGTGTGTATTTGCCGAATGCCAGACTGATTCGCTCTGAGCCTTTATTACTTGTGGCAAAATAACGTTCCTGATGCTCAAAACATCAATCGTACGTCCAGCTTTTTATTCAGTCATCTTCTCTTCTCTTTTTTTTTTCTTTCTTTCTTTTTTGTATTTTTCGTGACAGGTTCCGTCTTTTCGTTGTGTTAGTTTGACACGAGCGTCTAGTTGCACTCTTCACTTAAGACAAGCGCTTGTCTTGACGTAAGCACTTTCTCCGCCTCAGACTTTCACATTTCACCTTTCCTTTTCGGAAGAAAGACGTTTGTATGAGTGTAATGCTTATACAGTTGTTTAGCAAAAAAAAAAAAAAAAAAATGTATAAAAGAAAAAAAAAAGTCCTCATCTTGAATACAAAAAATAACAAAAATAAAACAATGTCAGTTTCGTGATTATTATTCAAGAAATGAACGCTTTAAGCGGTGTTTATCAGCGTAAATCTTTAAAGAGATATTTCAATATTTGTTTTCTCCTTTTAAATGAGGTTGGGAGTCCCCGTGGCGTAGTGGAAACGTACTTGACTGCGACGTCGTAGTAAGAAGTTTATAGTTCATTATACGAAAATTAAATGTAATCCTCTATGTTTGGGTAAATTTCAATTTCCAATATAATTTTTCAAAATATATTAGAAAATAATTTCTAAAAAAAGTTCCCATATATGGGTGTAATGACAAACAATAACATCGATAGACTTTGGGAATACGTTTTTCGTGATTTCTGTTTATTTAGAAATTTCCTAATTTTCTACTTTCTTAATGTTGTTTTTTGATATATGAATCCCCGAAATTCTACCTAGAATAATTGGTACACTTATTAAGAGTTTATATAGTCTAGTATTCCCTAGAGAGTTCTCAAAGGGGAGGTAATCCTAAAGTAAAGGAGGCAACTCTCAATTACTTAATACCGAATTTTGATATAATGGGAAATGTTTGGGGGTGGGCGGCTATTTCACTTGTGGTTTTCAAGTTCGGATACTGATTGAAATGATAAGATAGAAGACAAGAAATTTATATAACAAATTTTAGATGAAAAAAAAGGGGAAGATAGAAGTGCTGGCAAATCTTGCAAATGTGTTGTAATTTGTGTAGAAATTTATCTGAGGTCCGGGTAACAGAGTTCTAAAAATTGATAGATTGATTTTGTGTTTTTTTTAAAATTTAGTAGTCTATTTTGTGTTTTCGATTAATCATGGAGTTTCGTTTAATTTCAGTATTTTTTTCTTTGAATTTCAGGTTTTATTCAAATTTTGGTTGCAGTTGTCTTTTTTTCTGCTTTCGTTAGAAATTTATTTTGAAAATTAATCGTCTCTTCCACTCCAGAATTGAGCCAAAGTCTTCCAGTTCCTGCCACGTCGCACTCAGTCACAATTTTTGTTTTAAAATACATTTTTACATATTCATTTCAAATTTTTTTTACAATTAAAATATCTATTTGATAAGAGCAATTTTATTAATGTAAGTTGAAATCATTGTTACAAACACATCTATTTTTTTATAGATGGGACTCTAAACGGGTTATCCGGTGAATTCTCATTTCTTATGAGTGTCGATACTTCAGCTAAATGATGGACCATTCCATACTTATTATAAATAAAGAAAAGGAAGAAAAATGACATTTTACACAGAAAACATATAATAATACCCACCAAGAATGAATAAACAAAACCTATTCGGCATAAAATAACCCAACAAGTGTTGACATGCTGTAAAATACAACCAAACCAAACAAACAAACAGTCAAACTCTTGGTGTTTTTTAAAATTTTTTATTCAAGCCAGAAAGTACATTGCACTTTTCAATCATTTCAGACAAGATCCACACCAGACCCCCATCGCCAGACCCCACAACTAACCCATCCGTCTCTTTAGAAGTTTGTGTGTCAGTTTGTTTCATAAAACGTTTAGTCGAATACATAGAAAGCTCATTGAATCAGAGCTAATCGTAATACCAATGAAGTCGATACTCTAGAATCCCCAGCGCTCCAGAATTGTATTTATTTGACTTCAAATGACAGAGGAGGTCACTTGATTGTTTGATGTTGTAATGATCACGTTGATACCTGACCAGTCTTTTAGGGTCATTTGATATTATATACTGATTACAGTGTTACCCGAACATTTGAGATTGATATACTGAAAGACACTATTGTTACCCTTGAAATATTGATAGACCCTTTGATCGCACCAGACGGACGCAAACCTGGCATTGTTTTGGCAATAACTCGAATATTTAGCCTCGGACTCTATGCCCTTGTCTATTTTTTCTCACCCCTTATGGTCGAAAGATTTTTCGACACCTTGAAGGAAGGTTGTATTTCCGTGTTGCAGATTGACTGTTTGTTTCGCGCGGGATGACGAAGATAACAAAGGACTTTATCCTGGTGGTAGCGAACAAAGAAAACGTGTAGGCGTTTGAGAGCAACAAAGGACTCATCTGGACAAAGACTAACAACAACAAAAAGGAGGGGACTTCCGGTCAGGGAACAAAAGAATGTGTGGGCGGTCGTCGATACTTAAGAGACCCACGAGAGAGACCAAGAAGACAGACCCGAGAGAGACCCGAGGAGACGGCGAAGAAAGCAGAAGGTGTCGGACCGTCGACACGGTCGAGCGGGCAGTGATGCTCGCCCACCACCTAGGTAGTCGTAGTGTCATTTTCCCTGCCCGCCACTCACCCACCACACACACCGAAGAAAATAAAGAAGAGTCATCTTTTGATACGCGTATCCGTTGTTATTGAAGTTCAAATGCTGACTACTAGATATCTCGTCTAGGGGTCAGGAACGAAGTCTGCTGTATACCCGCAACGTATACGAGTCAGAGTAGTGTGAGTTTGAAGAAGCCAGTATACAACATCCGTTTCGATTCGTTTCGTTTTCATTTCCTTTGTTTTAATGACATTTCAATCTTCTTGGATATTTAACACCAAAGCCATCCTTGTAGGAGAACAGTAGTGGTACTATTTAGCTGCGTTATTAGTCAGAAAATGAACGGAATAACGTCCCTGAAAATCGAAAAATTTGACCTCTTTTAAAGTCTGACGGCTACTACTACTAACAACATCTACTACAAGTCGACCTTTGCTCCTACGCACCATAGCCACTCACATTCTAATATGCAAACCATCCAAGTAAGACGAACTAGATAGGCCGGACACTGCTGGTGACGCAAGGACGTAAGGAAGTTTTTCTCTGTTTGTACCATACACCTCCGTATGCACCTGGATGCATAAAAACGCACATATGTACGTATATATACGTAGGTTTGATCAAAATAATGGAAACACCTGGAAATTTCAAACAGATTTATTTTAATATGGTGTAGGACCGCCATTGGCAGTAATTACAGCTTGAATTTGTGCTGCTCCATTCTTACAGTTTTTGAGGAAATTCTTTGTCTCTAGATGGTCATTAAACTTTGCTGTAATTTTGGGAGCTGTATTCTTGTGATACTTCCAGTAAATCTGCGTAAAAGTCCGACGGTCCCTATCAGATAGCCTGCACTTTCTTTCAGAGTTTTGCTTCAGTGAGGAGTATTTCCTCGTCATTACTTTTGAGACAGTACTCCTTGATACACTAAATAATTCAGCGTTTTTTGTTACACTAGCGCCTGCCGTACGAGCACCATCAGTTTGACCTCTTTTAAAGTCTGATAGATCTGCCATTTCAATGAATTTTGATTAATTTCTTCTGATGATATCTGTAAAAAAAAAAACCAACAATTTTAGTAAGATAATACGAGAAAAAATAATAATAAATCAAAAAACATAAAAATCACAAACGTTTGATGGTTTTATAGGAGTTTCAAAATTATGATATGAAGTGTTTCTATAATTTTGTCCAACCGCTGTATACCGAGAATAACGAAAATACTACCTATCTGCAATATAAAACCTAGCGTGATTTTTTCAGGATGATTTTAATATAAGCCCTCCCTTTAACATAAGCTCTAGTTGATGATGATATGCCCTAGAGGATAATTATATTATTTCTGAATGAATTGTCGTTAATGAGTACTTGAATAAAAGAACATGTTAATGGTAAATAAATATTGATCATTTTTTAGTGATTTCTGTTTATTTAGACATTTCCTAATTTTCTACTTTCTTAATGTTGTTTTTCGATTTCTCTGAATGTTTGAGATGAGGCTTGAAGATTAGTATTATCTGCGTTATTCGGACTATTGTCCCCATCTTCATTGTTATTTTACAACATTTCGGCCGATATACCCTCCGGCCTTCTTCAGATATTTCTTGTCGGACTCGGGAACCTTCTCGGACTCGGGAACCTTCTTTTCTAAGTGACAGTTATCTCTGGAACCCGAGTTCAATCCTGAGTGAAAGCAGTTAGAAAAATAATTAATTAACACAACTCCTACCCCAGCTATGGTTAGTGGAATGAGAACAGGATACCCCTGTGGAATAAATAAAGGGTTAGTTTCAAAGTTCCGTGATGGCTCCCGAATACGTCAAGATTGTTTTTCGATATATGAATTCCCGAAAATAAGCCCAAGTGACATATTTCGGAGTGAAAATTGAGTAATTTATGAGGAAGTGCGTCCCGGTCTCCTGCCTCAAAAATTGCTACCCAGTGACTATCAAAATAACGACCCAGCTCAGTCTATTCAAAACTATCCATCTTCATATCTATCTATCTATCTCAATTTGTTCATATTTAGCTATATTACTTTAAATACTAAGATTTTTTTTATTCAGGTTTGTTTAATGTCTTGTTTTTAGTTTAAATAAACAAGAATTACGACAAAAAAGATGCGACCCCCCCCCCACAATACATTTACTTGTCGAAAATATCTATCTATCTCCATTTGTTCATATCTATCTATATTATTTTGTTTGTTATCTATCTATCTATCTATCTATCTCAGTCTATTCCAAACTATATATCCATCTTCATATATTTAACAAGAACTACGACAAATTACGATAAATAAACAAGAATTACAACGTGTTGAGGTTGTTATTTTGATAGTCACCGGGTAGCAATTTTTGAGGCAGGAGGCCGGGACGCACTTCCGCATAAAATTGATATAAGCCGTCTTATTTTCGGGGAAACACGGTAGTTTTGAAAACTCACTGGTATATTTAATACTGTATTTTCTGGAAGACATAAAATTATTGGATATTTTATGTTTTGGACTGTCGACCGTGTTGTATGCGCATATGTTTGAATAATCTGTTTTCTTTGCGACATTTTTTTTTTGAGAAAAACAAAAATGAAGTCTTTGTTTTTTAATTTTTTTTTTTAGTCTCTGTCACATGACAATACTTTTTGCGCACATCACTGAAAATTGCATTTCTTTTCTTTTCTGGCATTCGAACGACAACAATTTTTTTAGCGATCGAATATTGAGAATAAATAATCCGACTTAGAAAATTATCAAAAACATGTATATAATATAATGAAATGTGATGAAATATAACCATTTTTATATGACAGCTGTGCCCACGGTCAGAGTTCAATCCAAGAGGGGATCCATGATTTTAATGCTGATTTTCTCGGCAGTGGTCCTTTCCTGAATGAGTTGTATTCCGACCTGTATCCTGCTGACTGTATTCCCTGCATATTGATAAGACCCCCACCACAAACAGGACATTCTGGATCTGGTGGTGAGGCTCCAGTTCTGGAGATCTCGGTTGTATACCACAATTGCTTTCAATTCCAAACCCACTTTGACCTGTTCGATGAAATTATTTGTTTCGATAGAAAAAGATATATGAACGTACAATGAAACACAATTCCCTAACCTCTAGGCATGTCGACATGCCGTCAAAATCAATCAATCAAACATAACTACTTATTCAGCGGGTGGAAACGCCCGTTGTGCAATAGTTATCGTTGTAGGACATGCACATGGCGACAAGAGTTCGAATCCTAGATGAGGTTGGTAGCTTTTACATAGCGTGGGAAAAATGTGCATCCAACTATTCTCTATTCTCTGCAGATAAGTCATGGTTCTGCCAATCAAATCATCCACGATAAACTTGGGTCTCATAAAACAAGAGTGCCGATAATTTTTGACCATCCCTCGTATTTATAATATAGAATCTATAAAGGAATTCAGGGGGCACCCCACGTGGTGTAATGGTTATCAAACTAGATTCGCAGATCATTGTGAGTGAGTTTGATTCCCAGTAGACGCCCCATACTTCTGGCCTTGTGCCACATCTAAGCTAAGCTTATTAAATAACTATATATTATTTCGACACCTCACATGGTGTAATACTTAGCAAGCTAGATTTGCAGAATATTGTTAGTGAGTTCGATTCTCACTGGGCGCCCCATACGTCTGGTCTTATGCCACATCTAAGCTAAGCTTAGTAAATAACTATACCTAGATAATCTGGATACCTCACTTGGTGTAATGTTTAGCAAGCTAGATTCGCAGACGATTATTAGTGAGTTCGATTCTCATTGGCCAACCCATATTTCTGGCTTTGTGTCACATCTAAGCTAGGCTTAGCAAATATTTATGAATGAAGCCAGGCTGATTTTCCTGGCAATGTTTTACATAAAGCCAAGGTTTTCCAGGTAGTCAGTAAGGATTGAAATCAATACTTGCATGCCCACTCTTGTTCCAGGGCCACGCTCTCTATGCCACTTTATTGTACATACAGTAAATATTTTATCACTAGCAGGACCTGTAAATATACCACTGTATGATAATTTAATTATTATAACGTTTGATATGCTATAGCAAAATACTTCAATATGTAAAAAGTATAATAATAATCTTGATTTAATTCTCTCTCACTTTTTCTTTGTTTCTTTTTCATCTTTCCATTATGTTCGTTTGAAACATTGGCGTTATCGCTTCCGCGTGCTCATCCCCTCTTTATATATTTCGCCTATTTTCTTACTTTTTTCCTGATTATATTTTTCTTTGTCGCATGTCCTTTGTCTTCCCTTTCTTTACTTCATGATAAAAACGGTATGGCCAATTATTTAGCTGAGGTGACGACACTCATTAGAAATTAGGATTCGGTGGATAATAAACACCAGATAATCGGGATTTATAATTTTGCATTTCATTTTGAACGATTTGGACGGTCTTATTTTTAACCAGGGGTTGTTGCAAGATGATAACGGACGGATGGTTTAGGAACAAGCGTATTAATATTAATTTACCAACCCCTACGCACGAGCAGGATGCGACACAAGGTCGATTTCTTAAGCGGAGGTTAACAGGTTTGAATTCACAGTTTTCCTTCTCCTAGACAGGTTCCCTTACCAAGGCTGAAGAGCCAAATTTGTCCTACTGCCATAGCTGGAGAAAGTATTGTTGGATTCATACCTTTTCCAAGGGTATTAGTGCTATGCAAAAATGCAAACAGTTTGAACTGGAGTCGACGAGTAGATTTCCTACAACTCTAACCATTTTGCCAAGCGCCTCCAATCTATTAATATATAGATAAGTATTCTACGATGAAATCATCTCCTGATTAAAATGGAGGTTGATTATTTTTAATAATTCATTTTCGTTTTACTTTAGAAATTCTTCTTGCCCAAAGATGCCATTGGCGTCATTTTAAATGGACATTTATTTATTTTCGCAGTTTCTGTCTGTTCAATTCATTTAAACGTGAAAACCTAAAAGGACTAAAAAGAAAAACAGAACAAAAAAAGCAAAAAGCAAAAAAAAATCCCGTGACGTCAATAAACATTTTTGCTGTCTATAGGACAGCTGTTGAGTTTAATGATGGCCGTTAGATTTGTCTGTATTTAAATTGCCTTTTATTTACGTTTTTATACAAACATTACGGCTTGCTTATTTATTTGTGTTTTGTTTAGCAGGTAAGGAAAGAGTTTCATAACGCTGAAGTGGTCGTAAAGTCTTTTAAATCAACCTTTAAAAGATTGAAATAATAAATGATAATGTCCGTCCATTGGCGATAGATATTTACTAAGCTGAAGATTAGTAAATGTATATATATATATATATATATATATATATATATATATATATATATATAGTGTTATAGTCAGTGTTATAACATATATATATATATATATATATATATATATATGTTATTAAATATATATATAAAATATAATATTTAATAACATATATATATATATTTATATATATATATTTAATGATATATGCGATACATGCGTTGTAAGTGCCTTCAAGTAAAAATTTAATATATACTTTATCAGCAACGTTTCTAAATAAACAAACATCCAAAAATCTTATTCACTTCGCCGAAGGGCATTCGGTCTGTTTGTTGTTATTATTCTCTCACAAACGCCCCCCTTACCTATTATGGTAGAGGCGTGTAGTATCGCTTGACAAGCTTAATTTCGCTAGGATGGTCAGCTGTGTACTGTGGCCGAGGCGATAAAAGTGTTTCACTAGTGTTTCACTGCGTCTGCTGAAGTCCCGGTTTCGATTTCTGTCGGAGGGAAATCGTTAGTATATACCGCTGATGAGACTTAATAAAGTCGAAACAGTCTTTACGGTATTCTACACATCGAGCCATCCTTTACTGGGATTACACTTGTCAAGTTCATTTTCTATAAGAAAAAGTATCGAATTTTATGCGATACATGCGTTGTAAGTGCCTTCAAGTAAATATATATATATTTAATGATATATATATATTTATATATATATATTTAATAATATATATATATGCTATAACACTGACTTATCCGGTTAATACTTGTATCAACCTTCAATATTGAGATTAACTCAATATTTTTTTCCCGTTAAGTCTTTCCCTTTATCGTATATATATATATATATATATATATGCCAACCCCTCCACACGAGCAGGCTGTGACACAATGTCAATTCTTTAAGCGATGTATTTGAATTTTTTAGATGAAGCTTTATCATTCGGATTATTCGGACTATTGTCTTCCTCTTTATTGTTACCTACGCAACGTTTAATTTAGTATACAGGCCTTAAGAAATCCCTGAAAAAGGACGAGGGGTACATCAACCAAAACGCTGTGTAGATAATGATAAAGATGAGGACAATAGTCCGAATAATCCAAATAAAAAACACTATGTTTTATAGGTTTGAATTCAGAGTTTTCCTTCTCATAGAATGGTTGTCTTACCAAGGTTAAAGAGCCCAGCCAGCCCACTATTTACCTATAGCTGGAGGAAGAATAGTTAGATTCATACCTTTCCAAGCGTATTAGTACCATGTGAAATGCAAACACCTTCGTCCAGGATTTGTATTCTGTTCGGTATACCAATTTCCTACGACGATAACTATTACAAATAGAGCGCCTCATTCTTTTTTTTTATAAAGGCCTGCATCCATCTATTCTCTCCTTCATCTAACAGTAGGATAGACTGCGCACATTAGTCTAAGTAAAGGAAAACTACGCTTAAAAATTGACCTTTTGTCGCATCCTACCAGTGTTGAATGGGTTAGGTAATTTCCTACTCTCCTGAAAAAATTAAATTGTCATTCCACCAAAATGGGTCCACCTGTTGGTCGTGGGTGGCGACCTGTGATGCTTAAGGGCGGAACACTGGTGTATGAGCAGCCCATTATATACTCCACTCAACTTTGACCCTTAGGCTAGACGGGCGGTCGAAGAGGGCCCACTCCGATCATTCGGCTGGTCGCGTCAAGTCCTAGCATCTATATGATTGTCCTGGCCCTATTGCTCTTATGGCAAGCCCCAGCCATTTCTATCACATGGATGACAGAATGCAGTGACTGATGGTCTTCATGACCTGGGTATGACGTTACACTATTTGATGGTGAGGTTCCAGTTCTGGAGGTTTCGGGAATGTGGAGCACCCCTTCATCACCATTGCTCTCTGGTCCACTCTGACCCGGAGTGGTAGTATCTGATAGGGTCCCATCTATGAGTTGAATAGAAAAATGTGTTTTTTTTTAAAAGATTTTTATCCATTAAGAATGAATTCGTTTCAAAACTTTGTCGGCATTAAATGACCCACTGAGGTTGATATGCCGTAAAACAAACCAAACCAAACTAAACCAATCAATTGTCATTAATTCACAAAATTTCAATTAATAATTTTTTTCGTGTGAAAATATTTCTTTCCAGTCATAACATTTTTCTTTCTCTGTGGACATTTTTATTTTGCAGAGCATTTTTTGCAACGACGTGGTTTCTGTCAAATATTGAGAAATAAACAAGAAAAGAAAAAAAAAAAAATACGCGAAACTCTATTTTTGAAAAATATAATTGTTTACTATGAAGTCTGTTTGCAGTGTTGGGGGTTACATTATCTATGACTTACAAAGTCTGATACATTTTTTCTTACGATAAATCGCACAGAATGTGTTTGTTTCTAAGTTATTTTAAAATTGGTGACTCTCTTCTTTGTTCTATCTATTATTTGTCCTCTACATTTATTTCTTCATTCTGTCTTTTCTTCTTTCTATTCTGTTTAAGAGTTACAAAGCGGTATCTATTTGAAGAGTCCGAGGTGTCGACAGACCGCCCTCTACAGACCAGGTCACGTGGTAGTGACATCGGCGATAAAAAAAAGGTGCCTGTCGCAAAACTATGATTCTCAAGTTCATGTCAAACAAACCTTTTTGTATGTAGTCATTTAATAGACATCTAAGTTCGGCACAAGGCCATGTATATTATGGCCAGTTTGATTTCTTTAAATCTTGCTCAAAGTATTAACTTAATTATTTTTATTTTCGTTCATATCAACCTCATGCTTTTCATATTTTCGATGTTCATTCCTTCCAGCTAACTAAACAGTACCCCTACTGTTCCTCTACAAGGATGACTTTGGCATTAAATAATCCAAGGCATTTCCAACCCGTCCTTCGGGACAGGGGTTCAGTGCGCTTCGCCCACTGGAACGGTCATGTTAAATAAATAGCGTCGATCCCAGGGAGCTATCCCGCCAGGCAACACCTGCCCCCTCGATTTAAAGGGGCAGGGCTGGTTTATTCCCCAGCGCCTGAGGAGCCCCCTTGAGGGGGAATGCCGAAGGGATCGACGCAATTTTTGTTCTTTCCCACCCATGAGCTTCGGTTTGTGGGTGGGCCCACGTTAATAGGGCCTTGTGCCTAACCCGTACAAGTGGGGTACGAGGTAAATAAAAAATTAAATAATCCACGAAGTATATCCCATGAAACAAAAAACTGAAACCTATCTCATTCTGTTCATATCTATCTATTTATCTATCAGTCACATTTCTTATACTCTATATACCCTCTTTCTTTTCCTCTCCAATAATTTCATTATTTCTTTTTTCCTTCCATTCTATTCCAGTAAAGCAAACGATAAGTGCTATCGCTTACACTCTCTTTCTCCCCATTCTCTCTCTCTCTCTCTCTCTCTCTCTCTCTCTCTCTCTCATACACTCTCTTTTGCAAATCCATTTAAAACAACCTTTTCCTTCTTTCTTTTTACATTATTTCTTTCTTACTTTCTTTTGTCTTCTTTTTTTCTTTTTTTCCCCTCTTCTTCTTTTACTTTCTTTTCCGCCATCACGCTGACGACGATAACAAGCGATATCGGTTCTTCTCGCACACCTTTCTTTCTTTCTTTCTTTCTTTCTTTCTTTCTTCTTTCTTCTCTCTCTCTCTCTCTCTCTCTCTCTCTCTCTCTCTCTCTCTCTCTCTCTCTCTTGCAAATCCATTTAAAACAACAGTTTCCTTCTTCTTTTTACATTGTTTCTTTCTTTTGTCTTCTTTTTTTCTTCCCTTTTTCTCTTCTTCTTTTACTTTCTTTTCCGTCATTACACTGATGACGATAACAAGCGATATCGGTTCTTCACTCACACCTTTCTTTCTTTCTTTCTTTCTTTCTTTCTTTCTTTCTTTTTCTTTCTTTCTTTTGCCTTCTGACATGTAGTGCTTTCTTTTTCTCCTCTTTCTTTCTTCACAAAGGAATGGTCCATTATTTATCTGAAGTTCCAGTTCTGGAGGTTTGGGGAATATGGACCACCCCATCATCACCATTGCTCTCTGGTCTACTCTGACCCGGATAGGGTCCCATCTATGGGTTGAATAGAAAAATGTTTTTTTTAAATTTTATTTTTATCCATTAAGAATGAATACATTATTTCCGGTACATAAGAAAATTCTTACAAGCCGTTAAGTCTGCATTGTCTCGACGTCCAATGTTTTTGTAATGAGGTTCAACATTCACACGTCTTTTTCTGGCCGACCCACATCTTAGTAAGTAAAATCATCAAATTCATTAAAGGATTAAAAAATAAAACAATTTGAAATGTAAACTTTAAATATGTATTAAAATAAAACAAACTATATATAGATATATAATACCAGTCATGTATTTATTAAAACTTGTTTTAAAAAACAACGAGGACTGTCTAATGTTGCATGTTCAAATTTTGTTATGACGATTTTGGGTAATGTGATTTAAGCAGTGACGTAGTTTTTGTTACAGACAAAAACCGGAAGCGAATCTCCATCATTAATAGAAGATGTTTAGAAAAGATGAATACACAACATGAATAAATGAATAAAACAAAAACGTCTTTGGCATGAAATAACCCAAACCCAACCAAAGAGCTTACGTAAGGTTGATGGTTACCATGATGGTTACCATGAGTTAATATGAGTAATTGTTTTATATTTTGGACCTACCCTTAAGAAAAAATACCCCTAAGCCAAACCTGACCTGTTCAGAAATATACGCTTTATTACAAAAACCTTGGCACAGTCCCCGTTTTTTATAATATTGTTGTCGCCATTATAAATCATGTCGAAATGGTATGAACACTTAATATTCTTTCTTCGGATTTTTATAACCTGGTTGCCGTATAAGAAACGTATTATTATTTTGTGAGACTTGTAGTAAAAGACACGTAATTTTCAGCTATGACAACCAGTACATGGGTATTATTAAGCGCAAATACATTATTTCTTGTACATAAGAAAAATCTTAGAAGCCGATAATTCTGCATTGTCTCGACGTCCAAGGTGTTTGTAATGAGGTTCAACATTCACACGTCTTTTTCTGGTCGACCCACTTTTATTTGTTCATATATATATATATATATATATAATATATATATATATATATATATATATATGTCTGTGTGTGTGTTTGTCTGTCTGTATGTATGTATATATGTATATGTATATATATGTATATGTATATATATGTATATGTATATATGTATATATACATATATACATATATGTATGTATATATATATGTATATATGTATATATACATATATACATATATGTATATATATATATGTATATATATATGTATATATACGTATATATATATATATGTATATATATATATGTATATATATGTATATATATATGAATATATAAATATATAATATATATATATATATATATATATATATATATATATATATATATATATATATATATAAGGATATGAAAACACACAATGCTGATAAAATGAAAATATTTTATATCATATTTTAACAGCATTGTGTGTTTTCATATCCTTTTATCTATACGTATATCGTCGAATTCATTTCCTTACTCTTAACATATATCTATATCTATCTCTATCTATCTCTCTTTCTCTCTCTCTCTCTCTCTCTCTCTCTCTCTCTCTCTATATATATATATATATATATATATATATATATATATATATATATATATATTAAAATTTTCAAAATGTATATTTCTTACGCTAAAATTAAATATTTGTTCAATTTTAATAAAACTGTGTAGATTAATGTAAAAGTGGGTGTTTTTTTTTTTAAATATTGTCAGTTGTCATAACAAGATAAACATTGAATATGACGCTTATTGAATTAGTAATTAATTTATAAAAATAATCTTTTTTAAATTTCCAATATTAATATTAACAAAAAAACAATAGAAGCTGTTCCTCATAATTCAACATTTGAATCCTTTACATCGTAATAATAACAATGTAAATAAATAAACTATGCAATTAATTAAAGTTTTGTATTATTAATTTAAAAGGTAAAAATTATTTCCGAAATTTACAATTAATTTCAAAAAGAATTCTTTACTTAGTTCCTTTTTTCAGTAACACGAATTAACTAAAATGTTTACAATTAAATAAATACCTATGATTTTGTGTAGAATATATGTAAAATGTATTCAAATTAATTATTCAAATAATAATTAATATAAGCCCGCAACATAAATGGTGGACAGAACTAAGTTTCTATTCCAAATTGTTTTGTTTTTTTTACTCCTTTAACAACCTCAGACATTGAATTTTTAACTCCCTGCCTAAGGTAATATTTTTCAAGAATTAAATTTTTACACAGGCCGGAGGGTGTTCTTTTGCAAGTGCTAATCATTTTCAAAAATATCTATTTGGTCCATCGTACTAGGTACTTCTGCACTAGTAGTATATGACACAAGGCATATTTTTAAGCTGAGTTTAACGGGTTGGAATTCAGAGATTTTCTTCTAGACCGGTTGACATACCAGTGTGTCCTATTATTTACCCATACCTGGAAGGGAAATAGTTGGAGTCATACCTTTCCAAAAGAGATTAGTGATATAGGAATGCTACCATCTTCGTTCAAGATTTGAACTCGTATCGCCCGGTCCATTTTCTACGACAATAACTATTACACCACCCTATCTAATATGGCGCAAATCTATCTTCATTAAAGGAACCGAAAAGATAGACATATACCTCTGGATCTTGCCAGAGAATTGAAAAAGCAGTGGAATATGATGGTGAAATTGTTACCAATAGTAATTGAGGCACTAGGAACGGTCCAAAATGCTTGGAAAAAAAGACTATATACATATATTAACTATTTAGAGAGAGAGTGGGGGACTGGAGAAGGTGAGATATGAACAGAGAAAGAGAGAAAAGAGAGAAAGAGAGAGAGAGAGAGAGAAAGAGAGAGAGAGAGATGGTCGATGAGGGTCTGAACAGAAACATTCAATGGAATAAGTGCATTAAACGCAGAGTCAACTATTCTGAGGAAAATTATCGTTTTATTCATTATTCATTTCTTTCATGGTAAAAATAGCTTCATTCTGAATACTTGTTGAATACAGATCATATTTTGAAGACAACGTTTTATTCTTTGTTTATTTTCCTGTCCTCCCGACAGACCGGATTAACACAAGATCTTTTTACGTGGGGATTTTTATAAGGCATCCAGCGAGGATCGAACTCGATATTTAGTAATTATGATTTTTTTTCATTGCTCATTTCTATCTTGATACAGCTTCGTTCTCAAGCCAGAATTAAATACCTGAATGATGTACAGCAATGAGAAATGTTTCTGGCATAAAGATTGTAGCAAGATGTAAATTTTATGGAAACAGTCTGAGTAAAAGAAGAAGGAGAAGGAGGAGGAGGAGGAGGAGGAGGAGGGTAAGCTTTATGTAAACAGTCTGAGTAAAAGGAGGAGGTAAGCTTTATGAAGAAACTGTTATTTCTTTGATTCGTTTGCTTTTCCTTCGGTTTCTCTTTCTTTAAAATATTCCTCTTTTTCTTTCTTTCTTTCTTTCTTTCTTTCTTTTTTTTTAAAAAATTCGCTTTCTCCTTTTTCTTCTTCTATCAAAGGCAATACGAGAAAAAGAGAGTCGGTCTGCGCAAATATATGTAATTGGCATAAAAGTGCGCGCACAATCTTACTGTGAAATTGGCTCCATTAACTCAATCACTTTGTTTAATCAAAGATATACATTATAATTAGTTTTAAAAACTGGAGACGAAAAGAAGCAGAATTTCATCTGAGAGGATCAATAAGTTTCTTTTGAAAGGAAAAATGTTTCATTAATTAATTGCTTGTTCGGACAAACATAATTCGACTCGGAAGAGACTCGAGCTGGGTCCATTCGGAGATTCGATATTGACTTAAATAGCAAAAACAAATCTGTCTTCATACGCCAGCTAATATTTTTATTGTCTAATTAATTCTCTTTCCTCCATATCGGCCATTCTATCCTGTTATCTTCTTTGCGGATTTTATAAGAATAATATTTTCCAAATATATCAGCAGCGAAGAAAGAAACATCAAATAAATAATCAGCTTATAAATTATAGCAATTTACTTAATATGGACTCGTTTCTGCGATTTCCTGTGTGTGTGTGTGTGTCTGTCTGTCAGTGTATGTGCATGTGTGTGTGTTGTGGGTGTCTGTCTGTCTGTCTGTTTATCACGGTGTTTAAATAACTAAGCCTTATTGAGGATTGTCTGGTATTTCATAATGATAAAAGCATACGCGAAATTTTTCACCTTCAACTAAGGAAACATGTTTAAATCTTAATATAATTTTATTGTTATATTTATAGGGATAAAAAAAAAAAATAAATTAAACGAATACATTTTTCCATCATTTGATCCATCAAAGAATTAACTGAATTTAATTGTTGGTCCAACATTTTTTTAGAGGAAAAAACATTGTTTTAAAACACTCACGAGTTTAGGGTTAATTTTTAAAAGATAAATTTTAAAATGTATACAAAAAATGTAAACGAACTTTGTAAATCGTGACTTCTTAGCGATTAAAAAAAAATTGATAAGTAACATGCTTGATTATTTTCCTTTTACCCCCTCTCTTACTCCTCCCATCTTCCTTTCTCTCTCACTCCATGGTTTTAAGATACTTTAGTCCGGTTGTGGAACGGGTAGTATATATATATATATATATATATATATATATATATATATATAATATACAATCCTCGCAGGCTGTGGTTATATCATTATTGCTCTATGGATGCACCACCTGCACCCTAACGAAACGCCTTGAAAATAAGCTAGATGGGACCTGCACAAGAATGCTGCGTGCAGTCTTAAACAAGACGTGGAAACAGCACCCCACAAGGAGGCAACTGTATGGCCACTTGCCCCCATCTCCCAAACCATACGAATAAGACGGACTAGGCATGCGGGACACTGCTAGAGAAGCAAGGAGGAGCTATAAGCGACATACTACTGTGGAAGCCAACATATGGGCGTGCTAGTGTGGGCCACCCACCCAGGAACTATACTGACCAACTATGTGAGGATGCTGGATGCTGCGCAGAGGAGCTCCCGGGGGCAATGAATGATAGGGAGGGTTGACATGAGATTGTCATGGATATCCGTGCTACTTGCGCGACAAGATGATATATATATATATATATATATCATCATTATATATATACATATTGTCACTCCATGGTCTTAAAATTCTTTAGTCCGGTTATAGAACGAGTTATAATATATATATATATATATATATATATATATATATATATATATATATATATATATATATATATATATATATTAGCAGAACAACCCGATCCCTGACCGGACTAAAAATATTTCAGGAAAACCATTGAGTGAAATAACTATTTTATTGGAAATTATCTCTCAAAATTCTAAGTTATCTTAGTCCAAGAATCGATCCCTTCACCAGTACGACATATATAGAGATCCTAGTGATCTAGAAAAGGAATCCACGCGGCGTAGCTGCCAAGGGTTACGTAACGCTGTTTTGTCTCTTTTTCTTTCACATTCATATTTGAATAAGCCACAACATATTAAAAATACTTACTAACCACTGTTTTTAAAGATTTTCTATGTAACTGAATGTCAACGATGCTCTGACGATGGTTTTCTAAACAGACCGAAACGTTATAGCGTTGGCTCCTATAATAAAATATCTGTCTATGAATACCTTGTTTTTAATTTTTTTACACACACACCACACACACACACACACACACACATATATATAATATATATATATATATATATATATATATATATATATATATATATATATATGGAGTAAAGTGAGGAAATCAATCTGACAGTACATAGGTATCTGTAAAGAATACGTCACGGATTTTCAACATCTCGTGTATCAATTAAGTCTTGGCCTTCGACTTCACGTGTTCATATCACATCCTGACTTTGGTTTTTGCATGTACCAATCACGTCGTGAACATTCAATTTGGACGCTAATGTATGAACGGTTATCAACCTTTTTAACTTATTTCCAAACTTAACTCATTCAAGCACATCCATCATCTTTTTATCAACAAAAATCTTTTTTCCTTTATTTGTTTCTATATAAACTGAAACGTTCGAACGTCGATATTATGACTAATAATAAACTTCCAGCCAGTGAAATATACCGTGTTTGTCTATATTTCTTCACATACATACATATGTAAACACACACACACACACACGCACACACGCACACATACACACACACACACACACACACATACACACATTATAGCATTAAATAACATATACAAATTTGATATCCTGTTCAAACAATGCTGTTAAACATCAAACTAAATAAAATCCACACACATACAAGCCACATACATAAAACCCACAGACACACGCATACAATCCTCATGCATAAAATCCACAGACACACACATATAATCAACATACATAAAATCCAAAACACACTCATACAATTCACATGCATAAAATCCACAGAAACGCACATACAATCCACATACATAAAATCCACAGACACACACATACATTCCACATACATAAAATCCACAGACACACACATACAATCCACATACATAAAATCCACAGACACAACACATACATTCCACATACATAAAATCCACAGACACACACATACAATCGACATACATAACATCCACAAAACGCACAAACAATCGACATACATAAAATCCACAGAAAAGCACATACAATCCACATATATAAAATCCACAGACACACACATACAATCCACATATATAAAATCCACAGAAATTCACATACAATCCACATGCATAAAATCCACAGACACACACATACAATCAACATACGTAAAATCCACAGAAATTCACATACAATCCACATGCATAAAATCCACAAACACACACATGCAATCAACATACCTAAAATCCACAGAAATGCACATACAATCCACATGCATAAAATCCACAGAAACACACATACAATCAATATAAATGAAATCCACAGACACGCACATACAATCGGCATACATAAAATCTACAGAAACGCACATAAAATCCACATATATAAAATCCAGAGACACGCACATACAATCAACATACATAAAATCCACAGTAACACACAATGAATTCCATAATTGTTTCCACAATATTCAATTTTTCTCTCGGCGAAATATTATACCATTAATCCAAATAACTTTACTTAGGGGGTTTCGATGCCGTTGTGATTAACGTGCTGGATTGCGAAATCGTAGAAAGAGAGTTCGAACTCCACACGAGCTATTACATTCACTTTAAGACTAATACCCTTGGGAAATGTATAAGCGCTGCCTCACCCCGCGACCAGATATGGTTTAAACAGAACCCGACTCCAAACATTTTTAAAGGAATATTTCATAAATGAAGATGAAAATTAGTTTGCAACTTATCAGCTGTTAGTGTATTTACTGCTAATATATATATATATATATATATATAATATATATATATATATATATATATATATATACACCAAAGTAAATTTCTTAACTGTGAACGAATTCCATTGTTTTTGCTGAAGTTAGTAGAAAACAAATAGTTTATAGGAAAGTTTTCTTTAATTAAATAAAAAGAAAAGAGTTCTAAAGTTGGCGGAGTGGCCTATTGTCGGTATCAGCTGGACAGCAAGAGAGTCTATCACCTTTAAGCTAGTTTCAGGAAGATTGTTTTTGCTAAGGTGGAGCGTCACAGGAACGATCAGCTCCTCACTTTACTGCACAGATCAGATTACTCAATCTATGATACCCATTTTTTTCACCTTATCTGTTATTAGTATATTTACTGCTAAATATTTAAAAAATAATCTAAGTGATCATCTAAGTGCACAAGATAGTCCTGGTGACATAGTGGCTTACATGCTGGACTGCGACATCCCTAGTAAACAATTACGTTTATTTTACGCTTAGTTGGTAGGTCCGGAATCGAACCAGGAACCTTGAGATTCCTGGTCGGATGCTCTACCGACTGAGCACTATACTGTAATTCATGAGTCAGAATCGCTGGTGTAATTATTCATATGATCACGTTGCACAATCTGCTCATATCAGTTTATTGGGTTCCATATTCAATTTCTTTTCTCTAATTCGAATGTTCAAATTTTCATTCGCAGAGTGAATCTTATCAATGATCTAATCTAAACAGGATAGAACTTTTGAAAAATCGTCTCGTTTTGAAACTATTGGAGCCAAGATTGTAATAAGGACATAGATAGCAGAGTTACAGCATTTGCAGAACTTGAAATGCTCAATTTTATCATGAAGAATGATAAGGGCACATTGAGTACAAATGCAGAACAGCGCGCAAGAGATAATATCATTAGAATCGAATTTTGCGTAAAAAAAAAAACGCAGAATAGCTCGCGAGAGATTTTACGAGAAGTTTTAATGCAATGAATTAAATTAGAAAGACTAATGAAAGTAAATAAGAACGCATATAAAAAGATTTAATTACATTCTAATTGGTTTGTATATAAAATCATTGGAGCTTCTAGGACGAGATGTTTTTCTATCCCTTGAAATAATATATATTAACTTAAACATTAAATTACGAAAATTGCCGAAGTAACCTAACCATAACACTAACTCTAACCTTAACCATAGCGTCTCAAAAGTTTGAGTATTTCCGTGAAATGTAATGAAATGTAATGCTTTTTATACGTAATCTAATGATATTATCTCTTGCGCGCTATTCTGCATTAGTACCATTAGAATTTATTGAAATGTAATGTTTCTATACGTAATCTAATGATATTGTCACTCTTTAATAATATTTGGTAGTAAATCTACTGAGAAAATCGCCCAGAATGAAGAGGGGGAATTAAGAAATATGCTAATCGGTATTCCTAACATAGTTCAAGTCAAAATGATGGACTTATTTACGTAGGTATTTACCCAACCCGTTCGCCACGGGTAGGATGTGACACAAGGGCCATTAGAATGGAGCATCCAACGCGGATCAAACTCGCTATTCAGTAGTAATATACCTGCGAAACTAGTTTGCTAACTATTACACGAAGGGATACCCTCTTTTTTACCCAACCCGTTCGCCACGAGTAGGATGTGACACAAGGTCGTTAGAATGGGGCATCCAGCGTGGATCAAACTCTCTATTCCTTAGTAATGGATTTGCGAGACTAGTTTGCTAGCCATTACACGATGGGACACCCTTTTTTTACCCAACCCGTCCGCCACGGGTAGGATGTGACACAAGGTCGTTAGAATAGGGCACCCAGCGTGAATCAAACTCGCTATTCAGTAATAATGTACCTGCGAGACTAGTTTGCTAACTATTACACGAAGGGATACCCTCATTTTTAACCAACCCGTTCGGCACAAGTAGGATGTGACACAAGATCATTAGAATAGGGCATTCAGTGAGGATCAAACACGCTATGCATCAGTAATTAATCTGCGAGACTAGCTTGCTAACCATTAGACGATAGGACACCCTTTTATTACCCGACCAGTTCGCCACAAGTAGAATTTAACACAGGTTCGCTAGAATGGGGCATCCAGCGAGGATCAACCTCTCTATTCCTTAGTAATGGATATGCGAGACTAGTTTGCTAGCCATTAAACGATGGGACACTCTCTTTTTTTACCGAACCTGTTTGCCACGGGTAGGATGTGACACAAGGTCGTTAGAATGGGTCATCCAGCGAGGATCAAACACGCTATTCAGTAGTAATGAATATGCGAGTCTAGCTTGCTAGCCTTTACACAATGGGATACCTTCTATTTTATCCAACCCGTTCGCCACGAGGTCGCAAGAATGGGTCCTCCAGCGAGGATCAAACTTGCTATTCAGTAGTATATGTGAGGCTTGCTTGCTATCCATTACACGATGGGACACTATCTTTTTTAGGTAATCCAACAAACTGCTTCCTCCAGGTTATGGGACAATCGTAGTCGTCGTACGTAATCGCTTGACCCTTCTCCTCTAGCCGTTGCCGTATGCTTATATGCACGCCCGATCTCGAGAGAATTTGCATACATGCAATCCCATTCTCGCTGGTTCGAGATCGCCCATCGTTAAATATAGTGCTTAAAGCAGCCATATTTCTTTCCTGCGATGACCCTGCAAGACAGACACGTCCGCGCACGCTTTGAGTTTCGAGGTATGTTATTTTCATCACATCCACAGGTAAACCTTTCGTCATGGGTAGGATGGGACAGACGGTCACAAGTATCGGTCAGCCAGCGAGGAGTGAACGTAATAATGGATTTGCGAGACAAACTTCCTAACTATTATACCACCTTCCATATTCGTCTTCTTTTCTCTAATTGTCGCTCTAATATTTGTTTGTACTTGTATAACTTTGTAAATGTAGATTCATATAGAGTTGGTTGGTTGGTTGGTTGGTTTTACCGCAAGTCAACTCATTGGTTCATTTTATGCCGAAGACGTTTTTATTTTATTCATTCTTGATGGGTACTCAATTTTCTAAACATATTTTTCTATTTAAACCATAACAAGTACTACCACTTCAAGTCAGGGTGGACATGGGGGTAATGGTGATTAATCGGTGCTATACATTCCCCAGAGCTCCAGAATTAGAACTTCACCATCATACTCAGGACATGAAGACCCTCGGCTACCGCCTTCTAGCACATATAGGATAAAAAGTGTAATGCTTTTTATACATAATCTAATGATATTAACTCTTGTGCACTATTCTGCATTAGTACCATTAGAATTTATTGAAATGTAATGTTTCTATACGTTATCAATGATATTGTCACTCTTTAACAATATTTGGTAGTAAATCTACAGAGAAAATCGCCCAGAATGAAGAGGGGGAATTAAGAAATATGCTAATCAGTATTCCTAACATAGTTCAAGTCAAAATGTTGGACTTATTTACGTAGGTATTTACCCGACCCGTTCGCCACGGGTAGGATGTGACACAAGGTCATTAGAATGGGGAATCCAGCGCGGATCAAACTAATAACTGTTACGTCCTTGCCATAGGGGAAATATGGACGCCTTAGAAAAAAAAACATACAAAAAGGCATATGTATTTCTCACAAATCATTCCCTGTCAGAGCGCGTCAACATGTGTGTATGTGTATGTGTGTGTATGCATGTGTATGCAGGCGTTTACTTGTGTACACATATTTTGCAATGTATACGTTTGCGTTTTCTGTCAATGCGTACAGCTTTATGAATGTGTACACGAATCTAACATGTGTGTAGATTCTTAGGCTGGTGCTTGCACGTTGTTCAGTGTGTTCAAGCAAGCAATTAAGAAACGCGCCATCTTCATTAATTAAATGAATAACTCACTTGAGCCATTTTGGCATTTCCGCCTTTGGCGCCATCTTGGCAGCCATGTTGTCTACTCGCAGACTTTTAGAAATCTGATTTATCATTTTTTCCAAACAATATTCTTTGAAAAAAAGAAAGAAGAAAAGTCTTAATTTGCCAAAGGAAATGATGATGATGGATCCTTTTATAAGTTGTATTCTTTTTATTGCTCATTACAATATCCGACTGAAAGAAGACAATTTGAAGTGAAGAACATTCTCACTATTTAAAGAATTATAAATGGCACATCTAACGTCAGCATTAACATTACAGCACTAGTTGATTTTTTCACTTTAATAATAATAACTAGCGAAAATATCCCCCCCCTCTGGACGTAAGTATTCAAGTTTTAATGCAATGAATTAAATTAGAAACACTAATGAAAGTAAATAAAAACGCATATAAAAGATTTAATTAAATTTTAATTCGTTCTATATAAAAACATTGGAGATTCTAATATGAGATGTTTTTGAATATATATATATATATATATATATATATATATATTATATATATATATATATATATATATATATATATATTATCATATATATATATATATAATATATATAATATAAATTAACATAAACTAGGACTGTTCCTCAGTGATGCTTGGTTCATTGAAGTTTTCGTGTCTTAGCATCAGACCCTTTCGCTGGGTCCCGTCCATAGAAAATCATTCATAGGATTGATTTTAATATATATTTACCAACCCTCCGCACGAGCAGGATGTGACACAAGGTCAATTTCTTAAACGGAGTTTAACAGGTTTGAATTCAGAGTTTTCCTTCTCCTAGACCGGTTGCCTAACCAAGGTTAAAGAGCCCAGTCTGCCCTACTATTTATCCATAGCTGGAGGAAGAGTAGAATTCATACCTTCCGTTAAGTGAAAATGCAATTACCACGTCCAGGATTTGAACTCGGGGCGACGACTCCATTTCCTATGACATTAACCATTACACTACGCGCTTCCTACATATTGATTTTAATATGTTGGAGAATTAAACAATAATATTAGAGATCAATAACAACAAACAATTATCTATTAAACCCGGTTTTGTTAAAACCAGTATGTAAATTAACCACACCATATATTATGTACACCTTTATTTTTAAGTGATATATAAGACATATTGCAAGATTTTAAAGGTACTTTTCAGAGACATCGTTTAGGATTTATTCTATCTATTAATGATTTTGACTATAAATTAGACACTCATTGATAAACTTACACAATTACTGAGAGTATTGTGACGCAAGCAATGACGTAGTTTCGATTACAGACCGACAGACATCGAATATCCATTATAATAATGCTAATAAAAATGATAATTAGCAGGACCATTGGATATACCGCAGCATGATTGTGTGGATATATCACAGTATGATAATTTAATTATTACAACACTTGTTATGTTTACTTAAGGGCTATTGCAATTAGTTCAATATGCAAAAAGTATAATAATCTTTATTGTACTCGCTCACACTCTTTTTCTTTATCCTTTTCTTCTTTTCATCTTTTCATTATGTTCGATTGAAACAGATTAGCGTTATCGTTTCCACGCGTTCACCCTCTCTATCTTTCTCCATACTCTGTTTCTTTGTTTCTTATCATATTTTTTTCTTTGTAGCATGTCCCTTTCCTTTTTTTTCTTTATAATAAAAACGGAATCGTCCATCATGTAGCGGAGTTGATGACATTCATTTGAAAAGGCTCATTTTAACCATAGGGTGTTGCAATATGATAACAGTCATATTTTGAAGGAACACCAGTATTATTATTATTATTATTATTATTATTATTGAATTGGAACACCCAATTTGTCGTCAATTTATCGTTTGCTTTTCCGGACCCATATTATTATGATAGTTTTACTTGCGCATTTGTAAAAACTTATTGTGTCAATTTGAACGATTCCCGATGCTGATATATCCATTTTCTCTTTATATACGAGGGTGAGTCAAAACGTAATGTCATTTTGTTTAGGACAGGTACCAACACAGGAACATGTATCATACATCAAAATGAAGCTGGTCCTCTGTGGATCACATTCCTAATTCTCCATACAGTTACCGTTTCTCTTAATAGCAATGTTCCACCTTCGAACAAGAGCATGTATCCCTGCCCCGTAAAATTATGTTGACTTCTCTACAGATTTCACTTCCTCGTCACTGGAATAATAATTGCCTCTCAAACCCTCTATCATGGGGCCAAAGAGAAATAAACAAAAGCCATGAAGAAGATCTACTAAACAGATTGAAACACTGCAGCGTTGGCTGAATATATACCACTCATTTTATTTGTTTTTTAAATTTTTTCACGACTTGGAAAATATTTAAGATGGGCCGGAAATTTTCCTGACATTGGGCACGCCGAAACATAGCGTAAAAAGGGCAGGATACCGGTACGACAAAAGATCAAAATTACCCTGGAATGGATATAGACTGTTTCAAGTTCTGACTGTTCAAAAAAACAATAAACAAAAGCCATGAAGAAGATTCTACTAAACAGATTGAAACACTGCAGCGTTGGCTGAAGGCGCTAAATCTAGTGAATATGGAGGATGCTAAATCTGAAGGCGCTAAATCTAGTGAATATGGAGGATGTGGTAAATTTGACCACCCGAATGATGCGATTTCCTCCCTTGTTCTGATGCTTGTGTGTGGCCGAGCATTGTCATGCATTAGATAGGACACTGTCAACTCTATTTTTTTTGTGACTTTTCTGTCACTCAATATATAAAAGTGATACCTGTGGCTGTAGCCAGAAACCACAAAAAAATCAGCAGTAGCATGTAAATGCCGCTGAACCAACCAGTTAATTATATCTTATTCTTTATATAGTTTATTTTGTTTATAAAAATTAACTACAATTAATTTAGAGTAGTTTAATGAGTTTAATACCATTTGGTGTTGACCATTGGTTTCTGCGGTCTATGAATGCTAACCGGAAAAGGGTAAGGAGAAGTCACAGACAATCCTTTAAAGTTTTATGTCACTGGTTGGGGATAGGATACCCTTTCAACATTGAGGATTGTGTCGGTAGGGTAGGTCGATTTTTCACTTTAAAAAAATATCAAATTATCTTAAACAACGAATGTTATTTTAGTTGTCATTTTAAACGAAACGAATAAATTATTGGCAAGTTGGGTCTAACTCGTCGATTTCTTGCGCTGAGCCTCATTGGGGTCTCAATGTAGGCCTTAGTTTTATATAAAAAAAACTTCACATGAAATAAAGAAAATGGCATTACTTTTTTACTCACCCTCGTACATAGACTCTCACTACCTACTCTGCTCCATTCCGCCACCTACACTTCAGGAATCAAAAAATTTCCCCCGTACTCATTCCACTAAACTGACCTAGTGACTTAATACCACTCAACTCTCCCTTCTCCTTATCTTCCCTGACATAAACACAACCACTACCAAGAACTTTACCCTCCTCCATTTGACCTAGCCTGAGCCCATCTACTCCCAACCTCTCTCTACTTCCTGTAAACTATCCACACCTTCATTCATGTCAGCCCCTATTCTCCTCGTTCACTTCCGCTACTAACTCACCCCCTCACCAAATCACATGTACTTGCACGTAGTTTTGCTTTCAATAAAAATATTTCGACTGAGGATGTCCGTATAAATCGGACGAAACGTTTCAACTCCTAGATTTGTTTTGAGTTATCATTTCTTGTTCACTACCCTTTTACCTACCTCATACTGTCGGATTCTACTACATACATCCTATCTTCACCCTCGTATATATAATCTGTCAGTTTTGACTCAGGATGTAAAATCTCTTGTGTATTCATTAACGTCTGGCATAACCTTGAATTGAAACACAAATACCGCATTTGTCGTCAATTTTATCGTTTGCTTTTTCTGTATATATTACAATATATCTACTTCATATATATCTACGATACGTATTACAATATGTTTACTTCATATATTTGTATATGTTACAATATATCTAATTTATATACGTCGATATGTTACACTATTCCTACCTAATATCTATATTTTACAATATGGCTACTTCATGTATGTATACTATATGTAACAATATATATTCATCATAATGTGTCAATATGCTTATTTTGTCAATTTGAACGGTTCCTGGTGCTGATATAATCTTTTTCTCTTTATATATATTATATATATATATATATATATATATATATATATATAATATATATATTGTAAACACGGTTTGTTTTGGAATGGCTTTTTGCCGATAATTTTTGGGAGAATAAGTGCTTAATTGGGTCGTACCTAATTTTTGAAAATTAATTAATTAATAATGATATATTCCGCCTAATTCATTATTAATTATTAATTTTCAAAATTAGGTACGACTCCAATTAAGCACTTATATATATATATATATTATATATATTATATATATATATATATATATATATTTTGACTTTATTTCTGATTTTAATTCGATTATTTTTTAATTTTTTAATTAACTTTTTTTTTTTTTACCCAAACTGCCTTTTACACTGACCATGTGCTTCTCCCACACCGTCCTGACATGTTATATATTTAGAGGCTAGTTAGGATTGTTAGAAGAAGCATGGTTTTAGAAATAGAATAAATGTGGACTTATACTAAGTCACAACTTAGGAATTAAAAGGTGCCGGTAACTTTGCACATGCAAATTAAGGTTTTAAACTATCAAAATCACAAAACCGGCTAGAAGCGACTCTTTAGCCTTGGTCAGCAGCTCCTCTAGGACAAGGAAAAGTCTTACAAAACCACCGTTGCCTTGTGGCTTTACCTTATTACAAGGAAAGGCTAAGGGAGTAAACCCCGAAAACAAATCCAGGGTTAGAGTCCCTAAGGTGGGTGGTGCTGAATCTCAGTACTTCCTAGCAACTCCTACGGCACCGTCGTTTCCAAACTGCATTTGTTCCTACCTTTCCTTTGGACCACAGCGGCTGTGTGGAGAGGGAGGATCTGCTGTTTGGGCGACAGCTCATCCTTCATAACAACCTGCCCAGGCTACGTAGTTTTCCAGTACAAAATGGAGAGGACCGCTTCGCTGATAAGAAAGCAACTGGGAGTGACGGCATACCAGCAAATATATTGATGGCATGAGGCAGCACTGCTTCAACCACTACACTAGCGACTCTGCAGTTGCTGGGAACATGGACACATCCCTCAGGACAAACGGGACGCTAGCATCGTCCCCTTATACAGGAACACAGGAACAAAGGAGATCGGAGCGACTTCAGCATAGTTTGAGCAGTCTTGCGCGGGATACACTGGCGCGTCTGCAGATTTTGCATCTTGCACCTATCCAGGAACACAGAGTGGCTTCCGAGCAACCGTGGACATGATCTCACTATGCCAGCTGCAGAAGGGGCACCGGGAGAGCGGATGCCACTCTTCACCGCATTGATGGACCTATCGAAGGCATCTGACCTGGCCACCCGAAGTGTTTGCAATCACTGCACCAGAGATTGCCATTCAAAAATTGTACTGCTCAACCACTCACGCAGTTGCAGATATCAAAAAAGAATTATTAAAAAATACCAAAAAGTGGACTCTACGCCATCGCCTTTAGTAGATGGAAAGGATGCAACCACACACACACACACACACACACACACATATATATATATATATATATATCTATATATATAAAGAGAAAAAGGTCATATATCATCGGGAATTGTTCAACTTGACAATAAGCATATATAATATAGCTCAGTCGGTAGAGCGTTCGGCTAGAAACCG
>CM042155.1:86804071-86811571 GCA_023376005.1 Doryteuthis pealeii | reverse complement strand
ACATATTCTCCCAAATATATATATATATAATATATATATATATATATATATATATTATATAAGATTGAGCACCACATCTAGCATCATCTCCCCTACTTAACCGCACAGATCCAAGCTTAACTACTCATACTCTGAGTTGGTGAGGGCCATTATCGAACCAGGAACTTTGTGTTCCTTGAACAAATAATATTAGCATTTTACTATTTCAAGGGGAACAAACAAAACGACTATTGTGAGGTATCATCAGTTAACAAATCTACAACAGTGGAACTCTCCAATAAAAGAAATATCTTAGAAACACAAAAAGAAGAAATGGACTTATTTCAAGTAAAAGTCTATGGGTTAAATATGATGAAAAATGATCCAGTATTCTCAGATGTTTTGCTGATGTGGACTTACAAAGCAAATTAAATAACAAGCCAAGCAAAATCTTAATAAATAACAAAACAAGCAAAATCTTAATAAATAACAAACGAAGCAAAATCTTATTAAATAACAAACCAAGCAAAATCTTATTAAAGAACAAACGAAGCAAAATCTTATTAAATAACAAACGTAGCAAAATCTTATTAAATAACAAACCAAGCAAAATCTTATTAAATAACAAACGCAAAATCTCATTAAATAACAAACGAAGCAAAATCTTATTAAATAACAAACCAAGCAAAATCTTATTAAATAACAAACCAAGCAAAATCTTCGTAAATTACAAACGAAGCAAAATTTTATTTTTCATCATTCTTTTAGTTTTTTGTTATTTTTCTTTATATTTTCTTTCTTTTTTTTCTTCATTTATTTAATGAAGAAAAAAAAGAAAGAAAATACAAAGTAAAATAACAAAAAAAATAAAAGAATGATGAAAAATAAAACTTCCACTTTAGTTTGATTAAGAAATTCAAAGTAAAATGATTTAGAAATTTAAAGTAAAATTCATCTGTAAATCTACATGTAAATTGTGATGAAAAATGCTCCAGCATTCTCCGAACTTTTGATGATATGGATTTACGAAGGCAAAAAAAAAAGTTTTATATATCCCTGTATGGGTATATAATGGCGAGAGAGTTCTATTCTTCTTATGAGGAATTGAGAGACCTTCGTATATGTCTACCGCATACTTAAGTCTTTCATTACTTAAGTAAATCGGCTGGTACTTTATTTCTGGAGTTTCTCTCTTCATTTTTTCAACTTGTCTGCTTCTGTAGTCTTGACTGGTCTTTTGCTCTTCTATTTCTTCTAACTGGACTTTCTTAGTTCTGTTATCTTCATTTCTTCTAACTGGTTTGGTTCTGTAGAAGTTGGTTCGCAAAGGCTGCCATTTAGTTCATTAGAGAATATAAGGCTTAGTTTAGGCAGTAGCTAGATCACATTTCTTTATTCAGAACCAGACTTCTCAACCGCGGTGGAATCGAATCCAGTGCGTGCTTACATTACGACATTCCGGTCAAACTGACTGACTAAGCTCTGGGCCTTCGTTCACAGGCCATTCTGTCTGTAACCGGAAAGAAGGTCACCTAAAGGTTATTACCTATCAATCATCTAACCCTACAGACTTTGAATTTCTATGAATTTTAATTCAAGATCTAACTACATTAACTGTAAAAAACACACACACAAATATACAACAAAAGGTAAAAAAGAAGAAAAACAACAAAAAACAAAGAAAATGATGAAAATAGAATATATCATTTAGTTTGATTTAGAAATAGACTAGTTTAAAGTAAAATGTATCTGTAAGTCAACATGGATCGGTTTAGCTCAGTCGATAGAACGTCAGACTAGGAAACACAAGGTTCTGAGTTCGATACCGACCCTCGCCAACTCAGCATGGGGATCTGTGCGGTAAAGTGAGAGCTGATGGTAGGTGTGATGCTCTGCCTCAGACACCAAAAAAAAAACAATCACCTTGGTCTAGCGCTAGTGAAAAGGGGACAGACTTCATCACTGTCTGGCTGATACCGATTTTAGGCCACCCGACGACTTTATCTTAAAAATGTCTACATGGAAATTATGATGAAAAATTACCCAGTATTCTCAGATCATTCAGTGATATGGATTTACAAAGCCAGACAAAGGAAAAAATAAAAAAATAAAAGGAATAAAAAAAATAAATTAAATAAATTAAAAAAAACCAAGCAATAAATACAAAAAAAAAAAACGATAAAAAATAAAACTTCTACTTTCGATGTTATATCACAACATGATCGCTTAAAAGTTTAGTTTGCCTCTTACAGCAAGATATGAACGATGAACTTAATTAAGCCGCTACAATTTTAGACAATTAACAAGTTTATCTAATTAAGCAGATTTATCTCTCTGCTGAATTAGCCTTTGTGCTGATCTCTCGTTTTATTTGACTCGCACAAAGGAAGACATTCTAAATGTTCGTAGCTGATCAATAAAAATAGCGATGAGTTTAATCAAAAAGAAAGGAGAATAGAGGGAGGATGGTAGATATATTGCTCAACCAATAAAACTCTCACTTAAATCAGCAAAGGATTACTAGTTGACCATAAAAGTCAAGGGTATGCCATAAAAACAACAACAACAACAACAAACGTAATCCTAAAAATGTGGGTATAGTTTTGGAAGGATAAATTTCATGTGATGAATTATATTTTTCTGGCTCAGTAAGTCCATATCACTAAAATATCAGAGAATACTTTGTTACTTTTTAGTACACTTAATACGTAGATGTATAGATACGTTTTACATTATATAACTAAGTAAGCAAAATCTTAGTGAATAATAGATTAAGCAAAATCTTATTAAATAACAAACCAAGCTTAGTAAATTCTTAGTAAATAACGCAAAATCGTAGTAAGTAGCAAACCAAGCAAAATCTTAGTAAATAACAACCGAATCAAAATCTTATTAAATAACAAGCCAAGCAAAATCTTAGTAAATAACAAACGAAGCAAAATCTTTGTAAATAACAAAACCAAGCAAAATTGTAGTAAGTAGCAAACCAAGCAAAATCTTAGTAAATAACAACCGAATCAAAATCTTAGTAAATAACAAACCAAGCAAAATCTTTAGTAAATAACAAACCAAGTAAAACCTTAGTAAATAACAAACCAAGCAAAATCGAAGCAAATAGCAAACCAAGCAAAATCTTAGTAAATAAAAAGCCAATCAAAATCTTCCTAAATAACAAACCAAGCAAAATCGTAGTAAATAACAAAATAAGCAAAATCTTAGTAAGTAGCAAAAGAAGCAAAATCTTATTAAATAACAGATCAAGCAAAATCTTATTAAATAACAAACCAAGTAAAATCTTAATAAATAACAAATGAAACAAAATCTTATTAAATAACGAAGGAAGAAAAATCTTATTAATTAACAAACCAAGCAAAATCTTAATAAATAACAAACGAAGAATAATCGTAGTAAATAACAAACCAAGCAAAATCTTATTAAATAACAAACGAAGCAAAATCTTATTAAATAACAAACCAAGAAAAAATCTTAGTAAATAACAAACCAAGCAAAATCTTAGTAAACAACAAACCAAGCAAAATCTTCGTAAATAACAAACCAAGCAAAATCTTAGTAATAACAAACGAAGCAAAATCTTATTAATAACAAACCAAGCAAATCTTATTAAATAACAAACCAAGCAAAATCTTTGTAAATAACAACCAAGCAAAATCTTATTAAATAACAAACGAAGCAAAATCTTATTAAATAACAAACCAAGAAAAAATCTTAGTAAATAACAAACCAAGCAAAATCTTAGTAAAACAAAAACCAAGCAAATCTTCGTAAATAACAAACCAAGCAAAATCTTAGTAAATAACAAACGAAGCAAAATCTTATTAACAAACCAAGCAAAATCTTCGTAAATAACAAACCAAGCAAAATCTTATTAAATAACAAACCAAGCAAATCTTATTAAATAACAACCAAGTAAAATCTTATCAATAACAAACCAAGCAAAATCTTAGTAAACAACAAACCAAGCAAAATCTTCGTAATAACAAACCAAGCAAAATCTTCGTAAATAACAAACCAAGCAAAATCTTATTAAAAAACAAACCAAGCAAAATCTTATTAAATAACAAACCAAGAAAAAATCTTAGTAAATAACAAACCAAGCAAAATCTTCGTAATAACAAACCACAAAATCTTAGTAAATAACAAACGAAGCAAAATCTTATTAAATAACAAACCAAGCAAAATCTTCGTAAATAACAACCAAGCAAATCTTCGTAAATAACAAACAAGCAAAATCTTATTAAATAACAAACGAAGCAAAATCTTATTAAATAACAAACCAAGAAAAAATCTTAGTAAAATAGCAAAATCTTCGTAAATACAAACCAAGCAAAATCTTAAATAACAAACAAGCAAAATCTTATTAAATAACAAACCAAGCAAAATCTTCGTAAATAACAAACCAAGCAAAATTTTCGTAAATAACAAACCAAGCAAAATCTTATTAAATAACAAACCAAGCAAAATCTTATTAAATAACAACAAGCGAAATCTTAGTAAATAACAAACCAGCAAAATCTTATAAAAAACAAACGAACCAAAATCTTAGTAAATAACAAGCCAAGCAGTAAAATAACAAAAGCGAAATCTTAGTAATAACAAACAAGCAAAATCTTAGAACCAAAATCTTAGTAAATAACAAGCCAAGCAAAATCTTATTAATAACAAACCAAGCAAAATCTAGTAAATAACAAACCAAGCGAATCTTAGTAAATCAACCAAGCAAAATCTTATTAAAAAACAAACGAACCAAAATCTTAGTAAATACAAGCCAAGCAAAAATCTTATTAAACAAACCAAGCAAAATCTTAGTAAATAACAAACCAAGCGAAAATAACAAACAAGCAAAATCTTATTAAATAACAAACGAAGCAAAATCTTTAAATAACAAACAAAATCTTAGTAAGCAAAATCTTGTAACTAACAAACCAGCAAAATCTAAATAACAACGAATCAAAATCTTAGTAAATAACAACCGAATCAAGTAGTCAAAACAGATGCCCAGAATAGCAGATCCATATACAGAAGAAACAACAAGAGAAAAACATAACTATGTTAGAATTCATGAGAGTTCATGAATTGTGAACAGACTCTGTAGCTAGAATTAAATTCAGATCTCTCAGAGTAGAGTCAGGGAGTCTTCGTGGCAAAATACCAGGACTGTTGGTAACCCTTGACCCCAGAGGCGCGGATTTCATGCGCCATGACAGACACGTGTTACTTAGTTAGAATTTAGATTCGACCCTGGATTTAAATGTGATTGTCTTCCCTGTCGGTTCATCTCAATACACGCGGTGGAATTGATGGAATCATGGGCTAGATAAATGATAAAAGCTTGACCAAGCAAACTTAAAGTCTAGTGTTATTAAATGTAAAAACAATGACGAGACAGATCAGTCCAGAAGTTAGAAGAATTAGCAAAGAAGAGTGAAGAGGAAATCAACTAGACAAGATGGCAGCTAGAGCAGATAGAAGAAGAAAAAGCAGTAACCAGTCATGAAGTAATCAAGTAAGATCATCCTATCTCTAACGTATCTCTATCTCTCTCTCTCTACCACCAAGATTAACTCTCTCTCTCACCGTTTATATACGCGATGTTGGGTATTGTGGGGATTAATAAAAGTAAAAATAAATAAAATAAATAAAATAAAATAAATTAATAAAAAAGACAGAAATAATAAGTGGGCTTAGGGCAGGAATAGCCTTCCGGGCATGCCCAGAAAAAAAACCCAAGTTCTTGGCGTCTGGACTCTGGCGTCCTTAATAACGGTTGTTTAATAAAGTCTCTCTCTGTACTTCCAAATAGTTTTGTTTTTATCTCTCAGCATTTTTACCGGCGCAAGACTCATTCCCATAGTATACAACATATTGGTATAAAACATAGAGCGTTCGCCTGGAAACCGCAAGGTTCTTAGTTCGATAACGGCCTTCGCCAACTCAGCGTATGAGTAGAACAGAGATCTGTGCAGTAAAGTAAGAAGCTGATGGTAGGTGTGGCGCTCCACCTCAGACGCCAAAAATCTCCTTGGTGTAGCGCTAATGAAAATGGGATAGACTCCCTCGCTGATTGGCTGATACCGACTTTAGGCCACCCCGACGACTTTTTATACGTCTGTAGGCAAGAGACGGAGAGGTCAAAGCAAATGGTTATTCAAAGGTCAAATGACCTTACCTTCAAAACCAAAGTGCTGATAACTAAGCGAAAGAAATACAAATCTATCTTATTGATCCAACGAATATTACAAAGTGGGAGCTGGCGAAATTTTTTTTTAGAAAGGATTATCATGGATTTGGATTATGAAAGATAAGACCGCCATTATGTTAGGGGAATATAAGAAAAAAAATGAAAGCATTTAAAGAAAAAAGCGAATAAAGGTAGCCATTACAAAGGAAATATGTAGGTCGGATTTTTTTTTTACAAAATAGTTAAATCGACTATGTAGCCAATTTCCTCTTTTATATAAAAAACAGGGCATTGAATAAAAACCATAAGACTATCAACTACTGTATCATCAGCAGCATCAGCAATAATAATAATTATTATTATTATAATGGAGATTGTATGTTTGTCTGTCTGTAAAAACTATATTACTACTCAATTCACAGTTCCTTTAGTTATTTACATCACATTCTCCATGATTTTATTTTTATTTAAACCTCAATGAATAATAAAATTGTTTTACATTATTAAGACTGTTGACCATATCTACATATTAATAATACGCAATTGTATTTATATATACAACAAAATAGTGGTTTACAGTGTGAATGGAAAGGCTAATTTACATATTGATCTTAAAAAAATGATTTTAATAAATATATGCTAAGTATTATTGATTTCTAATTGTTTGGTTTTATCTTATTGAATATGAGCAAAAATCTCTGAGGTAAATCTTAAAAGAAATTCATTAAGAAGAAGAAATAACTGTAATATTATCCTTTACTTCCTATTTTAAGTAAACAGTTTAATTAGGAAATTTACCAATGAAAGACGGGAGTAAGGGAAAATGATGGAAGAGTTAGTTTTCAAAGTTGTTCTATTTTTCAATCATACCCCCTCTGTTCAAAATCTTTTTATCTACATTCTTATTCAGTTTCATTAGCCTTAATAAATTTAATATGATATTTTATTATAAAATTTAACTAAAATACTTGCACCCGGAGGGTGCATATATTTGCTAGTAATAATAATGTAATGTAACAGAAAAACAACAAAAACTAGAAGGCAAAGATGGGAAGAAAAACAATTATATGAACACTTCAAACGACAAATCGGAGAGGTTGCACATAAAAAGACATGGACATGGTTAAGAAGAGGAAACCTCAAGAGAGAAACTGAATCACTAATAATTGCTGCACAAAATAATGCCATGAGAACAAATTATACCAAAGCAAAAATTGATAAGACCCAACAAAATAGTAAATGTTGACTGTGCGTTGACAGAGATGAGACTGTAATCCATGGGTTAAGTGAATGTAGCAGACTAGGACAACGGAAATACAAAG
>CM042155.1:86726571-86794071 GCA_023376005.1 Doryteuthis pealeii | reverse complement strand
GCCCATGTTATTAGTGTGTTTAAAATCCTGCAATATCTCTTATATATATCACTAAGAAATAAAGGTTTATTTAAACCAGGTTTAATAAATAATGACTCGGTGTTATTGAGCTCTATTATTGTTTTTTCTCCAACGTATACATAAATCAAATGAATGATATGGGCCTGTTTAGCCCAGTCGGTTGATCGTTGGACTAGGAATCATAAGGTACCTAGTTCGATACACGTCCTCGCCAACTGTTTGGGTTGAACAGAGATCTGTACTGTAAATTGAAGATTTGGTCGGGCGCCCCGCCTCAGACGCCAAAAAATAATCTCCGTGGTCTAGCGCTAGTGAAAAGGGGATATACTCCCTCACTGTCTAGCTGATACTGAATTTAGCCCATCAGAGGACTTTACTTTAATTAAAACATAATTAGAATAAGTGTAATCTTTGTATATGTGATCTTATTTAATTTTGTTGGTGTTTTTATTTCAATATATTTCATTACACGGACCAGTTTAGCTTAGTCGGTAGAGCGTCTGACTAGGAACCACAAGGTTCCTGGTTCGATACCGGCCCTCACCAACTCAGCGTACGAGTAGCACATGGATCTCTTCGGTATAGTTGGGAGCTGATGTAGGTGTGGCTACTATTAATACTAATACTAATACACCTCAAACGCCAAAACAATCTCCTTGGTCTAGATCTATTGAAGAGTGGGTAGACTCCTTCACTGTCTGGCTGATACCGACTTTAGACCACCCCGTCGACTTTACTTTACTTACATTAAAACATACATACTTACGCCCTGAGGGTGTATATTTATGTTCGTATGTAAAAGAACATTTTAAACTCGAACTTTTTGTTACTTTTTAGTGTTTGGTTGTTGATGATTCATTTGACCTTTAAATCACGGCAATGGAAAATAAAACTCCCTCTCTTAAGACCACGGGAAGCGAATTCACAACATCATTTTTCCGACTCCACCAAATCTTTTTTAAGTTCTTTATAGCTAAAGATTTTTATGTATTTCCGTTACATAAATAATATATTATTCATATATCCACATAATGTAGAAATTACAGATGAATTAGATTAAATGGAACGTACTATAGATTTTGCCAACGAACTAGAAAATGAGACTATTTAATCTGATCAAACGTGTATAGGTATGGTTATATATATATATATATATATATATATATATATATATATATAATACACCACACACACCACATATATATATATGTAGACATATATATATATATTATATACATATAATACACACACACACACACATATATATAATATATTATATTGTGTGTGTGTGTGTGTGTGTGTGTTTGCGGATTTTCTCTGTGTGTGTCGTTTTGTACATGCGTGTATTTATAATACTGATTTTCCAAAGTATTTTTGGCCATTTTGAAGAGTACTGGTTTGTTTTGTTTTGTTTTACGGCATATCAACCTCAGTGGGTCATTTAATGCCGATAAAGTTTTGAAATAAATCAATTCTTAATGGATAATACAATTCTTTTATAAATACATTTTTCTATTTAACCCATAGATGGGACCCTAACAGGTACTACCACTCCGGGTCAGAGTGGACCAGTGAGCAATGGTTATGAAGAGGTGATCCACATTCCCTCAACCTCCAAAACTGGAACCTCACCATCAGATAGAGTTTAACGTCATTCCCAGGACATGTAGACCCGCAGCCACCGCCTTCTAGCATCCATATGATAAAAAGGGGTTGGGGCTTGCCATGAGGGCAATAGGGTTGGGAAAATCATACAGGTGCTAGGGCTTGACGTGCCCAGCCGATTGATCGGAGGGGGCCTCTCCGACCGCCCGTCTAGCCTAAGAAAGGGCCAAAGTGGAGTATTGCTAGTCAGGAACTGCTCATTCACCTTGGTTCTATCCTTAAGCATCACGGGTCGCCACCCACGGCCAACAGGTGGCCCCATTGGGGGAGTCTTACCCCTCTGCAGAGGTGCAGTCGGTGCATTCTAACGCCCCACCGACAGGGCGGTTGAAGAGTACTACTATAAACAATACTAATACTAATACACACACAAATACTACTAATGCTTCTGGTACTACGACTATCCCTACATAAGCTACAACAAATAATTGTAATAATAATTATTATTTATTATAATGGAGATTTTGTAACTGTCTATAGGTAACCGGAACTACATCATCACTGGCGTCCCGATTTCCATAGTTATATAACTTATATTCTCAACTATTATGAAATACTCATTATTTAATTATTTATTAACGATGTTTCTATTAAAGTCTTGCTGACTAAGATTTGCCACAAAACTGCCCATATTATTAATGCATTTAAAATCCTGAAATATGTGTTTTATATCTCTAAGAAATGAAGATTTACACAGCATATGGTGGGAACAATTTGCATATTTTTTTAACAAAACGGGTTTAATAAATAATTATCTGCTGTTATTGATTTCTAATACTATCATGTTATTCACAAACGTATTAAAAGCAATCCTATATATAGTTTTATATAGAAATCCATTAAAGAATTAAAATTAATGTTTTACTTTTATATTCGTTCTTATTTAGTATCGTTACTAATTTGATACGATATGTTATTACATTAAAACTTAAATACTTACCCCACGATGGTGCATGCCTTTGCTAGTAATAATAATAATTTAAAGACATTAATATATCAAATTTGTTTCGTGGTATGGGGTGGCAAGAGGTTTAACAGTTTAGGTTTAAAAAGTGCCTGGGTTATTCTTGATGCGTGTTCCTAGGGTTTGCTTTTAACCCCATCTTATTTGGTAATGGCGCTGAAAAGGGGGAGACGAAGACAAAAGGTGGTTTTATGATTTAGGCTTTATTCACCAGTCATAGCCACCACTTGGCAAGGAAATATCACCCTGGCCAACAGTAGTGTATAGACACAGTAAAGACCTAAACTCGAATGGCCGAGAGATTATCTTAGGAGTCGGAAGTGGGTCCCTTTTCCCGCATATGCTCGGAGAGTTCTTCCGGTGAAGGCTCATGGGAGTGTGTTGTTGTTTTTTTTTATTTTAATTTTATTTGAATTATATTTCAAATCTCTACAGTAGAAACATAAAAGTGTGCCTTCTTGATTAAATATTGGTTACATATGCATTTAATGTTGACAAAGTTTTAAAATAAATTCGTTCTTAATGGATACTCAATTTTTTATAAACACACTTTTCTATTCAATCCATAGATGGGACCCTAACAGGTACTACCAGTCTGGGTCAGAGTGGACCAGGGAGCAATGGTGATGAAGGAGCCCTCTACATTCCCCAGACCTCCAGAACTGGAGCCTCACCATCAGATAGAGTTTAACGTCATTCCCAGGACATGCAGACCCGCAGCCACCGCATTCTAGCAGATATATGATAAAATGGGATTGGGGCTTGCCATAAGGGCAATAGGGTTGGAGCAATCATATAGAAATTGCACTATGGTAGAATATCCTTGATTCCTAGGCAGGTGCTCTGCCAACTGAGATTCTAGGCCAAACTGAAAAGAGGGAATTGCTGTGAGAGAGGGGGAGCTATTGCATCATGGTTTTGTTTATTTTGTTTGTTTGTTTTACGGTATATCAAACTGATTATATTTGCTCTTGTAAACAAAAGTTATTCAACGGCAGAAGTTTAGCAAACTACTTCCTTCAGGTTATAAGTGGTGCCGAAACCCAGGAATGAACCAGGGACCTTCAGATTATCAGACAGTCGTAGTCGTCGTAGTTGCTTTGCTCTCCCAGCAGTTCTAGTCTTCTCACTAGCACTATCCAAATAACTCTTCTCTTCCACTCGTTTCGACAGCCAAAATGCTACTGCAGACTTTCTCCCCGATCTGGGAGGAGAAGTCCATAAATATCCCAATACTGTGTTTCATCCGGGCTCCTTACTCTAAATTGCACGTTCGTCATTCATCAGCACGCGTCACGACGAGACTTTACATACGGGTTACTGCTCGTGCAGAATTTCACCAGCATTTCAGCAACGAAGAGGAGACGAGCTCAATTTCCGTGGTCACTCGCCACAATCGTCCCCCTCGCACAGGCCACACATATCCGGACTCGTTTCGTTCGTGGGGGCTGGGAATCTGCTCGTCCACAAGAAGCAACTCTCAAAGATAGACAAAAAAGATTCTTTCACACTTTGAAATTTAAATAGATTCCCCAGTCTACGTAAGACATCTAGATTCGGTCATCGCAAAGAAAGAGAAAGACATTCTGTCAAATTGTAGATATTATTATTTCAGTAGACCACACGGTACAATTGATAGCGACGAAGAAACGTGTATAGCTATGAGGACATTGCTAAAAACTAAAATTCAAATAGAATAAAATAGAATAAAATAAAATAATTGGAAAGAGATAATAGGAAATTCGCGATTGTGTACATAATTAACTGTCTCGAAGACTCTTGCAAAAAAGCAAAAAAAAAAAAAAAAAGAAGCAGAATAATTGGAAATGCAAGAAAAATAAAAAAAAGACAGAAAGAAAGAAAGAAAGACAGAAAGAAAGAAAGGAAACGGCCAAGACAGTAATAGCAAGAGTGTTGGAAAGGGTATTAGAGGGTTTTGAGCCAGTGAAAACAATCAAATACTACAGGCGTGAAAATTCAAGTGTGGATTACATTCCCGCCAAAGTTCTTATTACGCCTTTTAAACACACACACACACACACACACACACACACACACACACACACACACACAAACATTCGGCTAGAAACCATAAGTTTCCTAGTTCGATACCGGCCCTCGCCAACTCAGCGTATGAGTAGCACAGGGATCTGTGCGGTAAAGTAAGACGCAAAAACAATCTCCTTGGTCTAGCGCTAGTGAAAAGAGGATAGACTCCCTCACAATTGGCTAATATCGACTAGAATTCATGATGTTCCTAGTTCAATACCGGCCCTCGCTAACTAAGCGTATCCTACTTTAGGCCACCACGACGACATATATGTATATTGATCAAGTTTCCAATAGGCAAATCCTTCCATTAATAAAAGGTTCATTTTGCCTTGTCCCCAGTAACTTTCGCTTCCGAATATATTGGTAAAGAAACCAACAAACGATTTTAATCAGAAGCTTATAGAGATTTGCACTTCCGTTAAATTAAATAGAAAGTTCATTTTATTAACAAGCAAAATGAACGTTTTTATATCAGTTTTGGTGTACATATGCAGAATAGCATGCAAGAGATAATATCATTAGAATCGCATTTTACGTATAAATAGCATTAGATTACGGAAACTCCCCATGGCATAACTCTGATACTAACACTTACCCTAACACTAACTGATCGTCTAGCTCAAAGTGGAATGTTGCATGTCTTACTGCTCAGCCTACATGATTCCGTCCTCAAGCATGGCAGATCGCTGTCTACGGCCAGCAGGTGGTCCACTGTCGGGGGTCTTACGTCTCTGCAGTGGTGCAGTCGGCGTATTCTACAGTCCGAGGCCGAAAAAAAACGTAGTAAGCAAGGGATTAATTTCTTACAAGTAGATATACAAATTACCTAGATACAATCCTAGACAGAAAAGTTCTTCGTGTCAGAACGTATAAATCAAACTTCATTGTTTTTGTCTTGAATCGTAATTTTGAAGTTCAGAAACATGGCCCAGAAGTTTTGCATCAATGATTTCCAACTATTTTTGTCATATTAACGAGAAACACCGGTAAGAACTTTCTCACCCTTACTCTCGCGCGAAAGAGGATGAAAAAAAAAACGCCTTCAGCTTTTTGAAAACAACGGATTTTGGTCGTGAAGTGCGCACGGTTAAGCACGTGAAACGTTAGCAAAAAGCGGGAGTGGGGGAAGTTCGGTGTCACGAGGGCGGATTTGTGCTGATTAGACCGTCTGATCCACGAGTAGTAATTAACGTTCGCATCCACAGGAATCAAGCGACGTGCAGTCGTCATTAATTCCTTCCGAGAAACTGTGTCACTGCAGTGTTCATTAGTCTTCATGCCAAAACTCTTGGGAGACGAGATTGGTCAACTGACACTCTGATATATCTTCGTTCGCTTTTGCTAATGATTGCAATTTCCGGAATGAAGTTCATTCCCGACGGCTTCTCCGTTGTTGCTTTCCGCCGGCAGCCATCTTGTCCTAATCAAACAGCACCTTTTCAAAAAGTTGTGTAAATTGGCTCTGGGAAATATAGTTTGTGTTTAGAAATTCTGTTTCGGAGAGAAAGAAAAAAGTACAAGTCTATTGCCAAGTCTGTTGCATTGGTAATCATCAATTCACCAAGGAAAAGGAAATTTTTCATTTAATAGGTAAATCTTCTTCCTTGAGAACTTATAGTCTTAATAGCAGTTACCATTACTTCCTCGAGTCTTAGAGTCTTAATAGCAATTAAGGCTAAATGAAAGGCTAAATTTGTTTCTTGAGTTCAAACATAAACCTATAATTGTGGAGGCGCCTTGTGTAATAGTTATCGTCGAAGGAAATGAATTCAGCGTGGTGTAAGGGTTAGCAAGCTAGTCTGGCAAAACATTTACTACTGAATTGCGTGTTTGATTGTCAATACATACTTGCTACCTTATGTCACTTCTTATCCGTGGTGAATGGATTGGAGAAATAGGGTGTCCCATCGTGATGTAATTGTTAGCAAGCTAGTCTCGTAGATCTATTAATAGGGAAAAGCGAGTTCGATTCTCATTGGATTCCCTATACTTGAGACCTTCTGTCACATGGTACCCATGGCGAACGGTTTTGCAAAAAAGGGCGTCACATCGTGGTGTAATTGTTAGCAAGCTAGTCTCACAGATCCATTAATAGTAAAAAGCGAGTTCGATTCTCATTGGATGCCCGATACTTGAGTCCTTGTGTCACATCCTACCCGTGGCGAACGGGTGGGGAAAAAGGACGTCTCATCGTGGTGTAATTGTTAGCAAGCTAGTCTCACAGATCTATTGATAGGGAAAAGCGAGTTCGATTCTCACTGGATGCCTCATACTTGAGACCTTCTGTCACATGGTAAACGTGGTGAACGTGTTGGAAAAAAGGGTGTCACATCGTGGTGTAATTGTTAGCAAGCTAGTCTCACAGATCTATTGATAGGGAAAAGCAAGATTGATTCTCATTGGGTGCCTCATACTTGATACCTTCTGTCACATCGTAGCCATGGCGAACGGGTTTGGAGAAAGGGCGTCACATCGTCGTGTAATTGTTAGCAAGCTAGTCTCACAGATCCATTACTAGTGACTAGCGAGTTAAATTCTCATTGTATGCCCGATACCTGAGTCCTTGTGTCACATCCTACCGTGGCGAACGGGTGGGTAAAAAGAGCGTCCCATTGTGGTGTATTTGTTTAACAAGCTAGTCTCACAGATCCATTACTAGTGAATAGCGAGTTCGATTCTCATTAGATACCGATACTTGAGTCCTTGTGTCACATCCTACCCGTGGCGAACGGGGGGGGGTAAAATGGCGTCTCATTGTGGTGTAATTGTTAGCAAACTAATGACGCAGATCCCTTACTACTGAGAAACAAGTTAAATCCTCACTGGATACCCATCCTTGCGACCTAGTGTCTCATCCTTCGTGGCGAACGAATTGGGTAAAAAAGACTTCTGATCGTTGTGTAATGGTTAGCAAGCTCGTCATGCAGATCCTGCAGCAAGTTCGATCCTTGCTGGATGATGAGTACTTGCGAACTTGGGTTTCGCGGCGAACGAGTTAGGTAAAAAGCATGCAATGGTTAGCGTGCTACTCTCTCAGATCTATTACTAGAAAAATAGCGAGTTCGATCCTCGCTAAATGATGCATGCTTGTGAACTTATGTCACATCCTACCCGTGGCGAATGCGTTGGGTATATATATAATTCTTCCTATTACTATAACTACCAATACTACTTGTAGTAATAGGAAGAATTACACTGGTTTACAAAAAAATATGTTTTTTCTGAGGCAAGAATGTGAATAGGTGTTTTTTTTACTAATGTGGGTGTGCTGAATTCAAATTTATAAATAGTTTTGCTCTATCGCCTCTAATTTTCTGTCTTTTCAATAGTCTCATTTTAGTATATACAGAGTATATACGTACTTATTTCAACAGTTGTAGCAGCTTATTGCAGATAAAACAGGATAGATAAAAAATATTGACGGAATAAATATACTTGGATGACACAATGTACACAATTCAGAAAGAATTGGCCTTGTTGAGGCATCCTCGATGTTTTGACGAGCTTGAAGCCATTGGAGAATATGAAAAAAAATACAAAGTAAAATTAAATCATATGTAAGGCAATAAAATGTGCGTCGTTGGAAATTGTAATACCCAAAAGATTGTGTAACACAATTGTCGAGGGACACCTTCCTCCTGCGCTGCGAGGGACGACAAATCCTGCGCTGACTGCCAGAGTACTACTGGCTTTTGATTGAGACGTGTTGGCTATGCTTAACTGTCAAAATCCGTCTTGATATATAGCTATATATATATAATGTAATGCTATCACTTACATTTATTGCATAATAACTAAAAAAGAAGACATGAGTCACACAATATTAGAAATGAACCCTGAATGCATATAAGCCTTTATGTACAGTATGTGTACAAAATGTACAGTATGCATATCTAAAAAAACTAGAGGTGATGAGTAAAAACGGATTTCAAATCTGAATTCAGCACCCCAAAATTAGCTTAAAACAGCTATTTTTTGTGCTTGCCTCAATTTCTTTGTAAACCAGTGTTATATATACCCAATGCATTTGCCACGGGTAGGATGGAACAAAATTTCTCAAGTGTGCGTCATCCAGCGAGGATCGAACTCACTATTCCGTAGTAATGGATCTGTGAATTTAATAGCGCGACTGGAACTATCAATACTACTTCCAATCATGCTATCAAACTCACTTTCATACTATTACCCTTCATTACCCGCTATGGGTTAAATACTACCATAACTATTTTCCAACGTGGATGGTTTTGCTATTAACTAACCTACAAAGGTTAATATGTCATTAAAGAAAGAAACCAAACTACTACTACTACTACTACAACTAAATACTAATACTAATACTAATACTACAATAGAAACAACAATATCAGGAACCGGTACTATGGTTAATGCTACGAGAATATTTTCTATAAATAAGGTTTCGGTTTCAGTTTCTTTGAATTCAGAGTCTGAGCAACGGGAAATACCAACCTAAATGACAGGTTGGTAAATAAAGTTGAGAAGTTACTTTGCATGGTATTGATCATGTTCACGTTTATAAAATTCGATATGATTTTATTTCTCTTAAGAAGTGTAACCTTTCATCTATGGTGACATTTTCAAATAACTCTTTTATACAATTTGCGTTGAAAAGGGATTGTTTGATGATAGCGATAGCCGTGCATTCTATGAGAAAGATTTTAACGTCGTTTGACACGTTATGCACAGTGATTATTCCTTCGGTTCAATTATAAACGAGTGCGTAAATCTTGGGTGATCAATGCGTAATCGGGGGTGTATTGACTATTTCCTTTCTCGATTTTCTGAAAGCTGGTTTTTCACTCACCAAATGTGGGTTTTATCAAGAATAGTTTATTGTGTATGCTGTTTTTCCCGCGTTGTTGCCATCTTGTATGGAAGAAGATATCGATTTTGGGTTTAGAGCAAATGTATGGAATTTTGAATTTGTCGGGGCTATATTAGTGACTTAGCTGCCGAGTCAGCATTTTCATTTATTTTTGTTCCAACATGGATTGGAATCCAGCATATTAAAATTATGTTCGAGTTGTATATGTAGTTTAACCTACTCGGCAGCGTAACGATTAGGGTTGTCTACAAGTGTGTTTTAGTTTTTATGATAGTAAGAGTGAGTCTGAATATATAACGTCATTTTTTATGCTTTCAAAGATATGCTAGTTACGGTACGTGGTGACGTTGCCATAATCTAGTTCTGTGAGTGTCACATGTATATCCGGATAGTTGCTTCGTCAATGTGTTGTATAGCCATATCAAACATCGGGTATATAATTGAGAGAGAGAGAGTTTAGAAGAGAGAGAGAGAGAGAGAGAGAGAGAGAGAGAGGTTAGAGAGTTCAGAGAGAGTTCAGAGAGAGTTCAAAGAGTTTCAGAGAGAGAGAGAGAGAGAGAGAGAGGAGAGAGAGAGAGAGAGAGAGAGAGAGAGAGAGAGAAAGTTCAAAGAGTTCAGAAAGAGTTCAGAGAGAGTTCAGAGAGAGAGGGGGGACAGAGAGAGTTCAGAGACTTCAGAGATTTAGAGAGAGGAGAGAGAGAGAGAGAGAGAGACAGACAGACAGACAGACAGACAGATACAGTTTAGAGAGAGATGATCTTACTTGCTATCTTCTTGCTAACTTCATTATCTGGTTCCTGTCTTGTTGAGTTCTTTGTTTCTTCATTCTTCATTCTTCTAACAAAGGGCTGGTTTTCTTCTGGGCTGATTTTGGTCATTGTAATTAAAACAAGACTTGGGTTTTTTTCTTCATCAAGTTTATTAGCCCATATTGCTTATTCAACGCGCGGGGAGATCAACCTCAGAGCATGTCCACACTGGTGGTTAGGTTGAATCTGAATCAAAAATAAAAATAAAACTGTCACGTGTATATTATAGTGCGATTTCGCGTTTATAACCATCATTGGTAAATTTCCACTTTCTGATCTCAAAGTTAACAGCCCTTATTCTCAGCTACAGTGTCTGCTAACAATTTATGACGCCATAAATTGTGACAAATGGTTCCATAACTATGTTGTGTTTCAAAGATCTACGGAACTAGGAATTGAGACAACTACATCGGAAAATTTTTGTTGGGTTGGTCGGCCGTTAGTCGGAACAAGTTGCCGAGTGTTGGCAACTAAAAATAATAATAAAATAAAATTTGAATTCAGAGTTTTCCTTCTCCTAGACTGGTTACCTAGCCATGATTAAAGAGCCCAGTCTAGCCTGCTATTTACCCATAGCTGGAGGGAGAATTGGATTCATACCTTTCCCTAGGGTATTAGCGACATGTGAAATGCCAACAGCTTCGTCCAGGAATTGAACTCGGGTCGACGAGTCCATTTCCCACAACTGTAACCATTAGACCACGCACCTCCATAAACACGTTATAGGGTTCTCCCTACCTTGAAATAAGCACCTCCGATTGACCACTAATCAGAATTCCAATTCTTCTGGTTAGGCTTATTAGCAAAACACTGACTTTGATATTTTTTTTTTGCTTTTTGTGCATTCTCCTTTTGGTACAGCCACATTCATTCGGTAAATAAAATATTAAACATTATAATTATTGTTTATAATTTTAATACTCAATGCCATAACGTAGATTTTGAAAGATTGTTAATCCATTTCTACAACAACGATTATATAAGCTGAGTGTTGATAATGCACTCGTAGTAAATTTGTTCTGGATTGAATGTTTGATCATTTTTATCTGTTGGATTATTTCTATCTTTTCACATTGAAGATATTTTTCCTGACTTAAGAAGTAAGTTTTTAAACACCAGTCGAAAGATAAATTGCATAGTGTCACACAATAACAACAAGTCAAAATTTACGAAAGAAAAGAATAATCAATTGTTTTATTATTCTAAAATATGGAAGACAATACAATGCCGCAAAACAAGAAATATTTACCCCCCCAACACCTGTGGAACCCTTTGATTCCTATTTTAGTCTGGTGGACTCCCCATAGCCATTGGATGTTTAAAATCCTATAGTATTTGTATGATTAATCATTTTTGCTTGTGTGTACCCCCCCCCAATATTTATATAGTCTCCACTGTTCTAGAGCTTTTTCATGAACATGAGTAATGTACTCTTCCCATATTTTTGAAAGATTCACATACTCTTGGTACACAAAACTGTCTCCTCGTATCCCAGCCACCAAAAGAGAAATCGAAAAACGAATCTTCTCACAGAACATTGAAACCCCATTTCTGCCTCGCATGGCAGTATCTTATGACCAGCTCCCACTCTTACTTAGATGATTGATTGGTTGGTTGGATTTTATGGCATGTCAAATCTTGTCGGGTTATTTTATGCAGAAGACATTTTGTTTTATTCATTCTTATTGGGTATTCAATTTTTCTTTTTTAAACTCAATTCTCTTTTTAAACACATTTTTTAATACTCATCTTTTGCTCTATTTAATCTATAGATAGGACCCTAACAGGTGCTACCACTCTGGGTCAAGGTAGACCTGAGAGTAATGGTAGTAAAGGGATGCTCTACATTTCCCCGAGCTCCAGAATTTTGAACTTGCCCACTAGGAAACTATTGTCAATCCCAATTATTTATTCTCTTTGTTTAATTCTGAAGCTCTGGAGCTCTGTGGTGTGTGGAGTACACCTTCATCACCATTACTCCTAGGTCCATTTTGACCTGGAGTGAGGGTACTTGTTAGAGTCCTATCTATGGGTTAAATAGATATTTACCCCCCCCCCCGCACGAGCAGGATGAAACACAAGGTCAATTTTTTAAACGGAGTTTAACAGGTATGAATTGAGAGTTTTCCTTCCCTTAGACTGGTTACCTAGTCAGATATAAAGAGCCCAGTCTCTCCTGCTATTTACCCATTACTGGAAGAAGAATTGGATTCATACCTTTCATAAGAGTATTAGCGCCATCTGAAACGCAAACCGCTTCGTCCAGGAATTGAAATCTGGCCGACAAGTCCATTTCATACGACTCTAACCATTAGACCATGGGTTAAATAGATCAAAAGATGAGTTTAGCAAATAAATAACCAACAAGAAGGAATCAAACAAAACGTCTTTGGCATAAAATAACCCATAAAGGGTTGACATGCCGTAAAATCAAACCAAAAATATAACGCTCCTTCCAAGAGACCATTACAGCTAGTATTTTGCGTCACCAAGCAATGGACACGCAATGGACTCCCTCCTTTATAAAAAAAAAGTTTTTTGAGTAACAATATTTTTGAAAATATTTTATACGTCCAGGAATTGAAGTCTGGTCGACAAGTCAATTCCCTACGACTCTAACCATTAGACCATGGGTTAAATAGATAAAAAAATGAGTTTAACAAATAAATAACCAACAAGAAGGAATAAAACTAAACGTATTTGGCATAAAATAACCCAAAAACTGTTGACATGCCGTAAAATCCAACCAAACATATAACACTTCTTCCAAGAGAGTATTTGCGTTACGAAGCACAGGACACACAATGGACTCCCTCCATTATAAAAAAAGTTTTTGAGTAACAATATTTTTGAAAATATCTTATACGTATTGGTTCTGATAATTTAAGATTGATTCCTTGTTTCTGTTTTACAGTTTTTAAAAGTGGTTTCTCCAAAACATAAGTAGTTTTGTTGGGTAGCCAAGTTTAATGTAATTTGATCACACTCTGCTAAATATTTCTTAAGAGCACCGAATATGATCTGTGTTTTTTCTTTACTATGATATCGTCTCTTGATTGTGATGCCAATATCGTATCACGTTTGTGTTATTTGGACAGCTTCCCAATTTTTCTTCTCACTTTTTTTATATAAATATAAGGAAAAAATAGATAACATATCATCTAACCTTGTTTGGTATAATCTTCTTAAAAAGAGTGCGAACAGGTATGACATCTCGGTGAAAAATTCTTTAAAATTCTCTTTGTTTAAGGTAAAGGTTCACGGATCATTACTTATAGATTTGAAAACATTGAGTAATGAATATAAGTTGGCCTGTGTCGAGTTTTGATGTTAACAAGATTTATATAATAATTGTTACATAATTGATAAGTTTTTCCTATAAATTATGTAGTGAGTTAATTTCTCATTAGAATTTATAAATGTTATCTTAAGAGAGTTTTAATTCCTAGTTTTACTGCCAAACACTGAATAGAAATTTAAGCTGAGAATTTTTAATATATAAATGGGAATTACTACTGCTGCTACTTTTGTTTACTTACAATGAAATATGTAGAAAAGAAAACAAGTTTTGTTTACACAACATTAGAATATTTTGAAAAGATTATTTAACAATAATTAAGATGTGTGAACCGATTGAAACAATCTAAAAGAAAATTAAGAACAATACTATAGAACAAATACTGGTTTATCACAATTGATATCTCAACTTTTACTGATTCTAAATCTCTCAAAGTTGGGAAAAGTTACAAATGAAGGGAATTAACTATTTTTTAATCAAAATTATTGTTTTTAAAGGATTCCACTACAGAATTATTAAAGTATAAGCATAAAATATCACCATAAATGTTGAATCTTTTTTAATATGATTGAAGATATTTTGATTTTCATTATAACTTTTTTGAAAATAAAATGCACTCTCTACTATAACATTCTAATGTTATTTTCTGATTAATTTTTTTTTTTTCAATGGTAGTGTAGAAATTTTATTTTAAAGTGGTAATTCTGAATCATGGGAAAATACCGGAAAAGTAAATTGAAAGGCTTGGCCTTTCAGTGACCTTGTATGACAGGTATGAAAGTCTGGTCGACAAGTCAATCTCTGATTGGTCAAAACGATTCAGGAGAACAGATAGTAGATTTAGAAAAGGGAGTTTAGCCGGGTTTTTTTTGTAGGCAGTGGAAACGCAGACGCTGTAATCATCTTTTCAAAGGAGCGTAGTTGGGTATAATTTTTTAACCTCATCTTTTGATCTCTCATGCTTGGTGGTTAACTTGGTCTAAAAAAAATACGTACATCAATATATAAAAGCATGGAATCCTTGGTTATGAGGTAAAATGGCTACCAACACATTACCAAATCAACACAAACAGGTAAACAAAAATATCAGAACTAATCTCAAAATACAGGCACAAAAATAAGTTTTTATAATGCTGTTTTCCAGATCATTATTGAAGAGAAACAATTTAACAACTCACGACCTACTAATATTATACGACCCCTCATGATACATTAAGAGGCAAAAAATAACAGGCCGATTGGCCTGATAGTCAATCTGTAGGTTTATGCTGGAAAATGTTAAAACTATACAAAAATACACAAACTGTTTTCTTTTTTTTTCTTCAGAAATGTAATATGAAAAGATTAACCATTTTTGTAAACAATTATCGCGAAAAACTTTTTAAAAAATCAATATTTAAATGCAAAATGTTATGCGTTAGTTAATCGGCCTGTTATTTTTTGCCTCTTAATGTATCATGTGGGGCCGAATAATATTAGTAGGCCATGAACAACTACTAATAAAAATCTAAAATTTAATCTAAGCTCGTCTTAGTGTGTGCGTGTGTGAGTGTATGTATGTGTATGTGTATGTGTGTGTGTGTGTGTTATTGAAAAAAAAGATGTTGAGAAAACATTTCATATAACAAAAGCAAAGGTAGTTTATATCAACTTAGGATAGTAATATAACTTAATAAATAAAAACAACACAAAAATACCTCCACAACAGTGTATATATATATATATATATATATCTACCCCCCCCCAACCTCCTAACGAGGAGGATGTGACAGAAGCTGATTTCTTCAGGTTTGAATTGATAGTTTTCCTTTTCCTATATTGGTTTTCTAACCAAGCTTAAAGAGTCCAATAAGCCGTACTGTTCAAAAATAGTTGAATGAAGAATATTTGGACTGATACCTTTCTCAAGTAAAATGGAAAGAGCTTTGTCCGGGATGTTGCTTCTTCCTTTAAAAAAAAAGGAATAAAAAAATAACCTATATTCTAACCTTGTTTGGTAAAAGTAAAGTCTTCGGGTGGCCTAAAGTCGGTATCAGCCAATCAGCGAGGGAGTCTATCCCCTTTTCACTAGCACTAGACCAAGGAGATTATCTTAGCGTCTGAGGTGGAGCGCCACACCTACCACCAGCTCCTTACTTTACGGCACAGATCTCTGTGCTTCTCATACGCTTAGTTGGCGAGGGCCGGTATTGAACTAGGAACATCATGAATTCTAGCCGACCGCTCTACCGAATGAGCGCGAACAGGTAAGGCATCTCTGGAAATAACTCTTTAAAATTTATCACCGAGTCCATTTATTACGACGATAACCATTACACAATGCGCTTCCATACATATTACTTATGGCGAAGACCTAAATAAGTAGACAGCTATATAACAACCTATCTTAAACATTTACTTTGGTATTGGCCAGCAGTGCGCGCACATCCTGCGTCTGGTTTATACGCGAAACTACGGTAGATCCGTAATTGTCTTTCTGTTTGTTCAATAAACAGGTTTTCTAACGCTACTTGGGCATTATTTCAATGATTTATTCCTTCAGACATTTCTTCTGAAGAATACTTTGAGCGTATTAGAATTGCCGCCTTATTTTCTGTCTTTAGAATTATCTATTTGTACTCAAGGGAAATAATTACAACATGGCACCCTCAATCTGAATCCTCATTTTCCTCATTACAAATCGTATTTGTATCAATTATCTCAATGCCGTGTTTCTCTGAAATGATGTTTCGTTCTATGGCCGATTTTCGAATACCTTTTAGCGTATTTTTATACATACATACTCTCGAAGAACGAATCGAAGAATTTCTTTGAAACGACGGATAAAACGGATACTATTAGCTATAACTTATTACCAAACTCTGAAGCGTAAATATGTTACAGTACACTATAATAGGCGAATAAATATTTCTCTATTGTGTAAGTAATTAATGTTTCGTTCTATGGCCGATTTTCCAATACCTTTTAGCGTATTTTTATACATACATACTCTCGAAGAACGAATCGAAGAATTTCTTTGAAACGACGGATAAAACGGATACTATTAGCTATAACTTATTACCAAACTCTGAAGCATAAATATTTTACAGACCAGAGACAAATACACTATAATAGGCGAATAAATATTCTCTATTGTTTAAGTAATTAATGTTTCGTTCCATGGTCGATTTTCCAATACCTTTTAACGTATTTTTATACATACATACTCTCGAAGAACGAATCGAAGAATTTCTTTGAAACGAGGGATAAAACGGATACTATTAGCTATAACTTATTACCAAACTCTGAAGCATAAATATTTTACAGACCAGAGACAAATACACTATAATAGGCGAATAAATATTTCTCTATTGTTTAAGTAATTAATGTTTCGTTCCATGGTCGATTTTCCAATACCTTTTAACGTATTTTTATACATACATACTCTCGAAGAACGATTCGAAGAATTTATTTGAAACGACAGATAAAACGGATACTATTAGCTATAACTTATTACCAAACTCTGAAGCATAAATATGTTATAGACCAGAGACAAATACACTATAATAGGCGAATAAATATTTCTCTATTGTGTAAGTAATTAATGTTTCGTTCTATGGTCGATTTTCGAATACCTTTTAGCGTATTTTTATACATCCATACTCTCGAAGAACGAATCGAAGAATTTCTTTGAAACGACGGATAAAACGGATACTATTAGCTATAACTTATTACCAAACTCTGAAGCATAAATATGTTACAGACCAGAGACAAATCTTATTATAATGGAAATTGTGTGTTTTTCTGTGTGTAACCGAAACTATATTACTACTCAAGTGACAATTCCCTTAGTTATTTTCGTCATATTCTCCACGATTTTATTTTCATTCAAACCTCATTTATTAATAAAATTGTTTTGCATTATTAATACCGTTGGCCATATCTGCATACTAATAACATGCAATTATATTTATATATACAACAAAATAGCATTTTGGAGTGTGAACGGGAAGGTTAATTTGCATATTGATATTAAAAATTTGATTTTTAATAAATATTTGCTTAGTAATATTGATTTCTAATTGTCTGGTTTTATTTTTATAAATATGAGCAAAACTTTTGGGGATAAATCTTAAAAGAAATCCATTAATAAGAAGATATAACTGCAATTTTATTTTTTACTTCCTATTTTAACTAAATAGTTAAATTAGAGAAATGATGGAAGAGTTAGTTTCAAAGTTGTTTTCGATTATACCCCCTCTGTTTTAAATCATTTTATCTGCATTCTTTTTTAGTTACGTTAGTATTTCTAATTTAACATATTCCATTACATTAAAACTTAAATACGTGCGCCCGGAGGGTGCATATATTTGCTAGTACACTATAATAGGCGAATAAATATTTCTCTATTGTGTAAGTAATTAATGTTTCGTTCTATGGTCGATTTTCGAATACCTTTTAGCGTATTTTTATACATACATACTCTAGAAGAACGAATCGAAGAATTTCTTTGAAACAACGGATAAAACGGATACTATTAGCTATAACTTATTACCAAACTCTGAAGCATATATATGTTATAGACCAGAGACAAATACACTATAATAGGCGAATAACTATTTCTCTATTGTTTAAGTAATTAATGTTTCGTTCCATGGTCCGATTTTCGAATACCTTTTAGCGTATTTTTATACATACATACACTCGAAGAACGAATCGAAGAATTTCTTTGAAACGACGGATAAAAACGGATACTATTAGCTATAACTTATTACCAAACTCTGAAGCATATATATGTTATAGACCAGAGACAAATACACTATAATACGCGAATAACTATTTCTCTATTGTGTAAGTAATTAATGTTTCGTTCTATGGGCCGATTTTCGAATACCTTTTAGCGTATTTTTATACATACATACACTCGAAGAACGAATCGAAGAATTTCTTTGAAACGACGGATAAAACGGATACTATTAGCTATAACTTATTACCAAACTCTGAAGCATATATATGTTATAGACCAGAGACAAATACACTATAATAGGCGAATAACTATTTCTCTATTGTTTAAGTAATTAATGTTTCGTTCCATGGTCGATTTTCGAATACCTTTTAGCGTATTTTTATACATACATACACTCGAAGAACGAATCGAAGAATTTCTTTGAAACGACGGATAAAACGGATACTATTAGCTATAACTTATTACCAAACTCTGAAGCATATATATGTTATAGACCAGAGACAAATACACTATAATACGCGAATAAATATTTCTCTATTGTGTAAGTAATTAATGTTTCGTTCTATGGCCGATTTTCGAATACCTTTTTAGCGTATTTTTATACATACATACACTCGAAGAACGAATCGAAGAATTTCTTTGAAACGACGGATAAAACGGATACTATTAGCTATAACTTATTACCAAACTCTGAAGCATATATATGTTATAGACCAGAGACAAATACACTATAATAGGCGAATAACTATTTCTCTATTGTTTAAGTAATTAATGTTTCGTTCCATGGTCGATTTTCGAATACCTTTTAGCGTATTTTTATACATACATACACTCGAAGAACGAATCGAAGAATTTCTTTGAAACGACGGATAAAACGGATACTATTAGCTATAACTTATTACCAAACTCTGAAGCATATATATGTTATAGACCAGAGACAAATACACTATAATAGGCGAATAACTATTTCTCTATTGTTTAAGTAATTAATGTTTCGTTCCATGGTCGATTTTCGAATACCTTTTAGCGTATTTTTATACATACATACACTCGAAGAACGAATCGAAGAATTTATTTGAAACGACAGATAAAACGGATACTATTAGCTATAACTTATTACCAAACTCTGAAGCATATATATGTTATAGACCAGAGACAAATACACTATAATAGGCGAATAACTATTTCTCTATTGTTTAAGTAATTAATGTTTCGTTCCATGGTCGATTTTCGAATACCTTTTAGCGTATTTTTATACATACATACACTCGAAGAACGAATCGAAGAATTTATTTGAAACGACAGATAAAACGGATACTATTAGCTATAACTTATTACCAAACTCTGAAGCATATATATGTTATAGACCAGAGACAAATACACTATAATAGGCGAATAACTATTTCTCTATTGTTTAAGTAATTAATGTTTCGTTCCATGGTCGATTTTCGAATACCTTTTAGCGTATTTTTATACATACATACACTCGAAGAACGAATCGAAGAATTTATTTGAAACGACAGATAAAACGGATACTATTAGCTATAACTTATTACCAAACTCTGAAGCATAAATATATTTTACAGACCAGAGACAAATACACTATAAAACGCGAATAAATAGTTCTCTCGTCATTGGCAATTCAATCCGAAAGACTATGATAAAAGTTTTTGTGTGCCCCTGAAGTTGCAGCGCCTCCTGTGACTATGAAGTCCGATGTTTGAGAAACATTCTCGACCACAGATTTTGCATTTGTAGGTTGTCCCTGTAGATGATGATGTTCCGATGCTTTGTTGCCGTTGCTTTCTTATGGACCACTTAGCTTCATGATGTTGTATCAGGGTGACTTCTGACATGGACAGTTCTCTATGGAGATTCTGCCGCCACCGAGGGCGGTCTTGAGCCAAATTTTCCCAGCTGGAAGGGACAATGCCAAAGCACCTGAGATCATTTTTGCAGACATCCTTGAATCGCAGTTCTCTATTGTGTAAGTAATTAACTTTTTAAGTTAATACAAATGTCATTTAATAAACTAGCAAGAATATACGCCAACCAGGCGTAAGTATTTAAGTATTAATGTAATGAAATATATTAAATTTGAAAGACTAATGAAATTAAATAAGGACGCATATAAATAGATTACACTTATTTCAATTATATCTTTCGAGCCGAACTCAGATTTTCATAAAGACATCGTTAATGAATAAGATTAATGAGTATTAATTATTTTGACTATAAATTAAATACTCATTGATAAACATCCTGGGTATTGTGACGTAAACAGTAACGTAAGCATATACTCAATCATATCCCGGTGTCGGGATCTACTAGCAGAGGTACTCAAAGTTGCATGGGATAAGAAATGACATACAATCATGATAATCGTCACCATCATCATCAAGTTGAGCTGGCAAGGCTTCCACATGGCATCCAGTGTCCACAAAGACATGGAACGTTACTTATGAGTTCGTTCATACTTCTCCAGTTGTGTCCAGCATGTCTTATTCGTTTGATAGGACGTAGGTACTTTAATGAAATAATTCTGATATATATTTTTTCCATCCACTTCGCCAAGAGATGAATGAGACACAAGAACAATTTTTAACACTCTCTCCTACTATTTATCTATAGCTGGGGGGTTAAGATTCTTGAGGCCATTCTTAGGCTGCAGTTGAGAGCACTTTATGGTGTAAATCCCTTGTGGCATTAAGTTTGATCCGATTGGATGGAATCCTATTGTTCTTAAGTGTTAAGCAGAAACCTTGAAACCTTGTGTTGTTGATCCCTTCGTCCGTGTCAAATACGAGCAACTGAACGTCTTTAGGTGAAGAGTATGAAATAGTTAACCAGCCACGTATTCGAGCTTGTTGATAGTCTGATTAAATCCACGCGTCCCCGAAGTTGTGGGCTCCATATAATTTTATAAACAAAATATACTAACAGCTGGACAATTTTTAACACTCTGCCCTGATATTTACCACTGTCAGCAGTGGTCCCCCCCCCATCATAGACCGTTTAGTGTCAGACCCGGGACACGACGTTTTAGGCGGCAAGGGCAAGACCTTCATAAAATCAGCCTATTGAAAGTCCCGCTGACAGGTCGAGGAATATGAGTAAATAGTAAGGCAGACTGGACTGTTCAACCTTTGTTAGTCTAGGAGAAGGAAAACGCTAAATTCAAACCTGTTAAGCTCCACTTATAAAAAATTGACCTAGTGTAACATCTTGCTCGTGCAGTGAGATAGGTAAATACGCACACACACATACACACACACACACACACACACACATACACACACACACACACACACACACACACACACACACATATATATATATATTATATATATATGGTAATGAAGATCATCCCATGTGTAGGAAAACCATAGTCATACAGGCAAACCGTAGTGAGAGCTCGATATGCCTTGTGCCAGCAAGTGGAGGGACAGGGCAATACCCTTGGAAAAGGTATGAATCCTACTCTCCCTCCAGCTATGGGTAAATAGTAGGGCAGTTTGGGCTCTTTAATCTTGGTTGAAATATACTCTTACGATGCAGTTGAAATATACTCTTACGATGAAGCAAATTTAAAGTTTTATCCTTCATATATATAAGTAAAGTAAAGTCGTCTAAAGTCGGTATCAGCCAGTCAGCGAGGAGTCTATCTCCATTTCAATAGCGCAAGACCGAGAAGATTGTTTTTGCGTCAGAGGTGGACATATACATATATGGGTGCCCCCAGATGTAAGGTCTCCAAAATATTCAGAAATCACAGAAATGTTTATTGTTCATTTTTAATGATGTTTTATTTCAATGAGTATTTAATTTATACACTTTTTGATCATGTATCTATTTTTCTACATAGTCGCCATTTTGTTCGTTGAATTTCGTTGAATTTTTATAGGCGCTGTGCCAGTTTTGGTTTGCCCATGTAATACCAGTTCACCACCATGTCGTCGAGGAAGAGTTGAACCTCATCGATGTTGCAAACTACTTTCCTAGTTGCGAACGTTTTTGACATCCATGCACAGCTCGCAATACGATTCTGTTAATTGGCGATTAATTTCAATCGGTTTAATGCTTTTTGCGCTTTAAATCCAAATAACTGCACGACTTCATACTTGGCCGTAGAGTCAATCGGCAGCTCCTCCAGAAACGACTGCCAAACCAATACTTAGCGTGGCTCGCTCAGGGGCACGCCCAGGCCCATGCACACACGCATGCGCACACACACATGCATATATATATTCTCTGGTAAATAATTGGGATTAGGGAAAAGTGAGTTTGCAGAATTATTTAACTATAAAAAAACAAAAAAAAAACAACAAATACGGCCGGAGAATTAAAAGAAAACAATTTTAGATTAATTTTGTAAGATTTCTAAGGAATGGAACGTTTGACATAATTTGAATTTAAATGGACTCGATTAAGATGTTGAGAATCTACGGGCTAGCTGCTTCTGAAACTTAACATACAAATATATTTCACACTCTCTAATCACTCTCTAATCACTCACATAGAATATATAACGATCAAGATATACATAGTGAGGGGGAAAGTGACAGGCAGAATGTAAGGTAAGAGACTGGTCGTTTTTTGACTTATTTGGAAATCACGACAAATTAGAACAAATTAATTCTTTTTTTCAAAGATAATTCAATCCTAGAAGTAAGGGGTATTTTGATATGAATTTTGTGTCATTAAACTAAATACGAAAAAAGCAACAAATCATTGATTCCCTCAGATCTTGTATAATAATAGATATTGACAGAGAGAGAGAGAGAGAGAGAGAGGAGAGAGAGAGAGAAGAGAGAGAGAGAGTATGTGTATGTGAGAGAAAATATATATATATATATATATAATATATATATATATATATATATTAAAGAAGGGATACAATAGAAAACTATTTGAGTTTCACCATAAGGATCTTCAGGGTTAAATCCACTGAAGTAAGCGAGGTACCAATTAATTGCAGCCGATCACACGTGTGTTCACTGTAGATAAGCCACCTTTAATCTTCATATATATATATATATATATATATATATATATATATATATATATACAGAGAGAGAGAGAGAGAGAGAGGGGGGAGTTAGAAAAAGAGAGAGTGAGAGTGAGTATGTGTGTGAGAGAAATATACATATATATATATTAAAAATGGATACAATAGAAACCTACTCGAGTTTCACCATAAGTATCTTCAGGTTTAAATCCACTGAATTAAATGCAGCAGATCACTTGTGTGTTCACTGTCGGTAAGCCATCTTTTATCTTTATATATATATATATATATATATATATATATATATATATAGAGAGAGAGAGAGAGAGAGAGAGAGAGAGGAGAAGAGGGTGAGAAAAGAGAGAGAGAGTGAGTATGTGTGTGAGAGAAATATATATATATATTATATATATATATATATATATGGAGAGAGAGAGAGAGAGAGAGAGAGAGAGAGAGAGAGAGTGAGGGGCACTTTGGATACATTGTTAACAAAGAGTTAGCCTGAGTCCCCATCGCTTTGGAGACCTTACTTTTGGGATAACCCCCATACATAAGCTCATACGTGTCTGTACATACAGACAAACGCACCAGCCCGCAGTTGTATCGAATTGTGAATATTTCCCTAACTCTTTCTTGGTTCAGTGAAGATTACTAAAAGATAGTCTTGATCAAATTCCTGAAGGAAATGCGTTTCATCAAAAAGCGGACATGACTTTTGTCTCTGTGATACGCATGATAGCATTAAAAATGTAATCCTTGACGACTAAAAAAAGTCACGTAGTCTTGTACTGGTGCGTTCTGAATGTTATATCAAGATGTCGCTTAACGGGAATCATCTTCTAGCTTAGCTACAGAAAGTTTTTGAAGTGGAATTGATAAGAGTTTGTACACCCTGTGTTGCTAGCAGGTGGATTACATTGCAGACCTGTTGATGCGAACAGAAAGAACAACACACGCACACACACACACACACACACGCTCTCTCTCTCTCTCTCTTTCTCTCTCTCTCTCTTTCTCTCTCTCTCGCTCTCTCTCTCACACCCTCTCTTTCTCTTACTCTTTCTCTGTCTCTCTCTGTCACATACATACACTGTCTGTCTGTATCTCTATCACCCACGCACTCACACAGACATTATATATCTCTCTCTCTCACTAACTCTTTCTCTCTCTCTCTATCTCACATACACACATACACTTTGTCTCTCTATTCTCTCTTTCTCTCACTCTATCTTTCTCTCTCTGTCACATACACACACTGTCTGTCTGTGTCTCTATCACACACGCACTCAATACATTATATATATTCTCTCACTAACCCTTTCTCTCTCTCTCTCTCTCTCTCTCTCTCTCACACATACACACACACACTTTCTCTCTCTCTCTCTCTCTCTTTTTCTCACTCTATCTTTCTCTGTTTCTCTCTCTCTCTCTCTCTCTCTCTCTCTGTCACATACACACATTATGTGTCTTTATCTCTATCATACACGCATTCACACACACATTATATATATCTCTATCACTAACTCTTTCTCTCTCTCTCTCTCTCTCTCTCACACACACACACACACACACACACACAAACGGACTCATACACACATACACACACACTCACACACATATACATAGAGAGATTCAGATAGAGATAGATAGATTGAGAGATAGTAATAAATAGATGGAGAGAGAGAGAGAGAGAGAGAGAGAGAGAGAGAGTGAGTGTGTGTGAAGGTGTGAGAAAGAGAGAGAATGAGAAAGCGGGGGAGGAAGGAAGAAAAGGAAAGAATAGAATAGGCTATACACACACTCATATATATATATATATATATATATATATATATATATATATATGAGAGAGAAAGAGAGAGAAATGGGGGTAAGAAAAGTAAAGAAAAGTATAGACTATGAGAAAGCAGCTTCCTCGATCACGATTTTCATTTTCAACACCGCGGGAACAAATTTACATGCACTACTTACCAAATACGTACAATGCAAGCACATTCGCCGAAAGGAAAACTAAAAAGCTTATGTGCGTCGAGACCTGCTGTGTGTAAGTTATGTATCAGTGTGTAATACTTATAGGATGAAAAGACCAGGCGTACGGTTATTATCGATATGTCCATGTTGGAATTATAAAGAGAAGAATAAGATAAGAATAAGAATAAGAATAAGAAGAAGAAGAAGAAGAAGAAGAAGAAGAAGAAGAAGAAGAAAGATAACAGGACCCTTAAACACGAATATGTTACACATACATCAATGAACTGACTTAAGGAGAGCATGTGGCAAGAATAAGTGCGGGAAAAGTTACTGGAGCTACAAACTTAACATTTAAAATTCTGGACCTTACCCTGTCCCGATCATGGATTTATAAACAGTGTTATCAATAGGATAACACGAGGGTCGGCTGAAAAGTTCATAGGCTGACCAAGATTCTCTCATAGAATGTGATACTCCCATGGAATGTGACCAAACGTGTCTTAATTTTCAATATAGTTCCCCATGCACTCCACATAATTTTTCCATTGGTGTTGTAGTGCTTGGATCTCATTGGCAAAAAATGTCACCAACCTAAAAATGTATATATTTACCAATCCCTCCGCACGAACAGGATGTGACACAAGGTCAACTTATTAAGCGAAGTTTAACAGGTTTGAATTCAGAGTTTTCCTTCTTCTAGGCTGATTGCCTAACCAAGTTTATAGCACCCAGTCTGCCCTACTATTTATCCATAGCTGGAGGGAGAACAGTTGTATTCAAACCTTTCCCAAGGATATTAGTGATATGCGAAATGCAAACAGCCTTGTCCAGGATTGTGCATTACCTACGACGGTAACCATTATGCCACCATACGCACAATTAAAAATGTATTACTTCTTCAGAATATGAATTTTTCTGGCCACACATATATCTGTAAACGTCTAGTAGCTTCCCTTAAATAGGCTGTTTTGAGGCAGATCTAACTCAGATTTTCACAGAAACATCATTAAAAAGGTGTGAATCCAACTATTCTCCCTCCATCTATCTGCGCTCTTTAACTTTGGTTAGGCCACCAGTCGAGGTGAAAGAAAACTGAATTCAAACATGTTAAAAACTACCGAAGAAATTACATCACGTGTCGCATCCTGCTCGTGCAAATGGGTTGGTAAAGACATATTGCTCCAATTTTTTAATCACACAGAATGTCCTAATTTTTTTGGGGGGGAACATAGTTAGCTTATTCTAAGCCTCACCCACAAGGTTTATTGGTCATTAAGGAAATGGTTTTATAGAAAAAGAAAGAGAACACGATTTTGTTGAAGAAAATAAATAATGAAGCTGGGATAAATTTGTGGTGATGATGAATGATGATGATGATGATGATGATGATTCGGCTATTATTATACTTACCTGTGGATATAGTACAGTATAACAATTTAATCATTTCAACGTTTGATATGTTTACTAAAAAGCTATTGCATAAACATAAACAGCATACCCGCCATCACCTGCGAGAGTCGCCTGCGCTGGCTTGGCTATGTCAGGAGGATGAACAAAGGCCGCATCCCCAAAGACCTACTGTATGGTGAACTAGTGGAGGACACCCGACCGGCAGGGAAACCACGCCTACGCTTCAAAGATGTCTGCAAGAGAGACCTGAAGACATGCCGCATCGACATAGAAACGTGGGAGGCTTGTGCAGAAGACCGTGCAACCTGGAGCCTCCTCGCCAAACAAGGAACAAAAAGAAGTGAAGAAGAGAGGAAAAAAGCTGCCACAGAAAGGAGAGCTAAAAGAAAGGAGAAACAGAAGCACACCCAACACCTACAGAAAGCATCACCTTTTGTTTGCAGCCATTGCACCAGAGACTGCCATTCGAGGATCGGTCTGTTCAGCCACTCACGTAGCTGTAAGTGTGAGAGAGAGAGAGAGAGAGAGAGAGAGAGAGAGAGAGAGAGAGAGAGAGAGAGAGAGAAAACAAAACTACGCCATCGTCTAAAATAGACGGAAGTTTGCCTACCTATTGCTTTATAGTTCAATATGTAAAAAGTATAATGATCTTGATTTAACTCTCCCTCGCACTTTTTTATTTAAAAAAAAAAATTATTTTCATTTTTTCATCGATTGAAACAGATTAGCGCTATCGCTTCCGCGTGCACACCCGCTCTCTCTATCCTTCCCCTACTCTTTGTTCTTTCTTTGTTATTATATTTTTCTCTGTAGCGTATCCTTTTTCTTCCCTTTCTTTCTTTATGATAAAAACGGAATGCTCCATTATTTAGCTGAGGTGACGACACTTATGAGAAATAAGAATTCGGTGGATAAGCAACACCATATAATCCTGATTTGTATTTTTGCATTTCATATTGAACGATTTATGGACGGTCTCATTTTTAACCAAGATGATAACAGTTGGAAGATTAATGAACAAGAGTATTAATGTATAGATTCAACACATCCTATATTCCTCTCTCTCTCCTTCTCTCTCTCTCTCTCTCTCTCTCTTTCTCTCTCTCTCTCTTGCTGTTTCTGCCTCTCTATTTGAGAATTGATTTGACTGGTTGTATGCAGACGCTGAAAGGATTATCAGTTCCAGACTGCCCTTCCCGCTTTACTGCTATCTTCATCCAATATCCATCGTGTCTGCCAGCATAGATCAAAACCAGAGGTCTTCACTTGGTTCTTTCCGCTTTCAGCGTGTAAACCACACCACCCTGACTCTTCCTTCCTCCCCACCCAAGTTCGCCATTAAATGAAAATATATCGTCTTTATGTACTTCCGAATTTAATCAAGGAATAAGAGCACTAAAATTAACCGATAAAATCAGGAACGTTTCAACAAGGTTCTAAATCTGGCTGATATTGCTCCAATTTTAAACCGCACTGCAGCTCCTGGGTGCTTTAGTTGTAGAAGGTTTATTAATGAAGTTCGTTCCAAGTGAACGATATTCATTTTTACAACTCCTATTAAATAATAAAATAAAATAAAAAAGCTGTAATTGAGAGAGTATCGTTTAAAAGTTAGTGCAATTATTGTTTTTGTCTTTACTCAATTATGGGAACAAAAACTGAGGTTCATGTTTTCAGATATACCTGAAATTTAAAGAAAATATTATGAAATTAAACGAAACTCCAGGATTCAACGAAACCGCGAAATATACAACTAAATTTCAAAGAAACCACAAAACCATATCTATCAACACTGAAAGAACTTTGTTAACCGGACTCTCAGATAATTTTACACCAAAATTACAACAAATTTGCAAAAATTTCATGCACTTCTCTCTTCATTCTTGTTTTTTTTTAAATATACAATTTGTGATACAATTTTTTTGTCTTCTGTCTTATCTTATCAATCAGTATCCGAACTTGAAAACTACGAAGCTTACCGAGTGAAATAAAAGTATTTCCCAATATATCCAAATTCTGTATTTTACCCATATATTGGAACTTGGAATTATTTTCTAATAAAGATTTTGTCAAAAAAGTATCGATATTTCTTTTATTCTGAAAAAAAAAAAGTTCCATTCATTCTTCATTTCTATCTTGGTAAATACATCTTTAAACTTGGTACTTTTTTGACACACCTTATATTCTAAAAAAAATTAATAAATGGATCTTTTTTCAGAATACAAGGTGTGTCAAAAAGTTCAAAAGATCACGACACTTTTTTTTACACACCTTGTATATCTAACTACAGGGAGCAGTCAGTTTGTTTGCGATGCCAAAATGATCTCACATTAAAACAGAAATTAAGATAATTCTACATCGTTGTTGTATAAGTAGAATGTGATATACTCATGTGTTTAAGCTGAACAGGGCGATCTGCTCTTGGCCGGATATACTATAAAATTGAGAGTTTTGCAATTCTACTCTTGACGTCTGAACAACACATACCACATCTTTCGTACTCTATATTCGTCAGTATCGATATGTGACTTACAGCAGATATTTAATAAAGAATATAAATGACAACACGTATGCTAAACTAAAGATAAATTAATTGTAACACGTATACTTAACTATAAATTGAATAATGGCAAAACATACACCTCACGAAAAATAAATTAATGGTAACATGTATACCTAACTAAAAATTAAATAATGGCAAAACATACGCCTCACGAAGAATGAATAAATGGTAACATATATACTTAACTAAAAATTGAATAATGGCAAAACATACACATCACGAAGAATAAATTAATGGTAACATGTATACTTAACTAAGAATTGAATAATGGCAAAACATACACATCACGAAGAATAAATTAATGGTAACATGTATAAACTTAGATAATGGCAAAACATACACTCACGAAGAATAAATTAATGGTAACATGTATACTTAACAAAAAATTAAATAATGGCAAAACATACACTTCACAAAGAATAAATTAATGGTAACATGTATACTTAACTATAAATTAAATAATAACAAAACATACACCTCACGAAGAATAAATTAATGGTAACAATTATAACGAACTAGGTAAATATATCTATCCTACTTTTGCAAAGATTTTACTTTTAGATTTTAGGAGCGACTTTTGATTTATAATACGGCTAACATTGATGATTCATAAGAATAATGATTCATAAAAATAAAGGAAACAGTTAATTGAAAAATAAAATTGAAAATGACTGATAAAACAGGCTGTTATTCTTTTTCAACTCGTGATTTTTTTAAATTAATACAATGATCATCTGTTTTGGAAATAACCTTTATATGGAAGGGTACTAAAAGCGGTTGTTATGGGGACACGCTTTGATATACAAAAAGACTGACACAACAACTTATATATATATATATATATATATATATATATATATATATATATATGTGTGTGTGTGTGTGTGTGTGTGTGTGTGTGTTGTGTGTCTATGTGTGCGTGTTTGTGCGCGTGCGACGAGATTCTGTTTAGTGCCAAAAGAACATATATGTTGTTTCCTAAAACTTTAATTAATGGTATTTGATTTTGTTTGCGAACCTTTTTAACTGTAGATTTTGGATTATATATATATATATATATATATAATATATATATATATGTAAACAAGGTTTGTTAGAATGGCTTTTTGCGATAATTTTTGGGAGAATAAGTGCTTAATTGGAGTCGTACCTAATTTTGAAAATTAATTAATTAATAATGAATTAGGCGGGAATACCTATTAAGCACATATATATATATATATATATATATATATAGAGAGAGAGAGAGAGAGAGGGGGGGGGAATAGATAATTTTCGTGTGTCGTGTTAATTCTTATATATAGAGAATGAGGGGATGAGGGAAGCGGTTCGCTTTTGTATACTTTTTATCTGACTGACGTAATCCTAACGTATACTTAAGCAATGTGACCAGGTTACGTGATTTGCTTTCCTTCAAAATGATGTAATGGGGACGTATCTTTTTGACTGGTCGATATGAAGTCCTGTGGTCAAACTATGTTATTGAATAAAGTATCCAGAAATAATCAAGTTGATCTGAAATGTTCTTCCCGAACCTCATATTTTCGGAATCTGATAGGTAATTAATTTCCGAATAACTGATATTTTTTCCGTTTCCAAATTTCGGACGCAATATAGAATTAAAAAAAATGGTAAAATAAATGAGAAAACTGTGTTCAAAATATTGCCCACCCCCCACCCCAATGATGATCCCAATATCTTAACAGCAGAATCCCGACTAAATACAGCTAGCGGCTCTGCGTAGAGCACATGTTTGTCCCGACATATTAGATAATAGATTTGAGATGTGCCCGCGTACATACAAATCACTAGACGATTGCATGTTAACTATAAATTACTGTGCTATCAATTAGTGTTCAGCCGCATTCCCTTGATATTTTGATAATTAATATCTTAATTAATATGTATATCTCATGAAGACGTACAGATAACCCTGACACTTATTGTAGCTGTGAGCTGTGCTATCTATTTATCTCTATATTACTATTCCGAAGTTTCTGTGTGTTTCTAATTACATTGAGCTGGTTGGTTTCTTGCTTTGTGAGTTGATTTGATTTTATGGCATGTCAACCCTTTGTAATGTATAGATTCACCCAACCACCCCCATTGCTAGAACACATAATATATATTTCCATGTAAGTGTTATATAATAAAGTGTAGGATTTAAATTTAACAGTCGTAATTCATGGAAAGTCACCCAAAATCTGACATGCGGGTTTTCACCACAACTCAGCCTTGGACAGGATTTTCAAAGGCTGATTGAATCATTTGATCAGGCCAGTATTTAGAATCTTAGAGAATTGACTAAGCAACTGTCGTGTGCAGACAGTTAATCTGTCTATGCTGTGATTCTTCAGCGTATGCGCGTTAAAGTGGGATCTTTAACATACAATCAAGTCTTTGTGTTCATATTTGAGAACTAAGATGGAAGCAGAGAGAGACAACACCTGCTACGACCCAGTGAAGAGGAAATCCAGACAACTCAACATTCTCCTATATTGACATAGGTTCAATTTTTAAAAATTTAATTCTGAGTTTTCCATTCCCCTAGATCGGCCGCCTAAAGAATTTGGTTGTTTGGTTGGTTTTACGGCATGTTTACCCTTTTTAATGCGTGCGTTTACCCAAACCCTGCGCCACGGGTAGGATATGACACAATGTCAATTTTTCTGAATTGATTTAAGAGTTTTCATTCTCCTATATTGGTTGCCTAATGATTTTGGCTGTTTGATTGTTTTACAGAATGTCAAACCTTTGTTATATATGTATTTACCCAACTCTTCCGCTACGGCATGGATGGGACACAATGTCGATTTTCATGATTTTAATTGAGAGCTTTCATTCTTCTAGATTTGTTGCAAAATGAATTTGGTTGTTTGGTTAGTTTTGCGCCATAACCCTTTATAGTGTATGGGTTTACAAAAGCTCTCCGCAATGAACAGGATGTGACAATATGGTCAAATTCTTCTGATTTCATTTTATCCTTCTTCTAGATTGGTTGCCTAAAGAATTTGGTTCTTTAGTTAGTGTTATGGCATGTCAACCCTTTGCAACCGATGAACGTGACACACGCTTTAAAATTAAAATATTCTCTGTTACTCTCTTGAAGAATCCGGTAGAAAACAATCACATTTTAAAATGGTAACAATTGTCTCCCTGCTCTGATGAAGATTTTTTGATGAAATGGAAATATTGGCAATATTAGAAAACAACGCAAAGTTTATAAAAATAAATTCAATTAAACAACATCTGTATTTTTCATATCATTTTATCTATATATAGGGTTTACAAAATATATATATATATTAGTGTATATAATATATATATATATATATATATATATATATATATATATATTAGTGACAAAATAACGTGATATATATACATATATATATGTGTATATATATATATATATATATATATATATATATATATCACATTATATATATTATATATTTATTTATTATAATATATTTCATATTTATATTATATATATATATTTTATTTATTTATATATATTATATACATATAAATATATGTATATAATATATATAAATAAATAATATATACATATATATATACAAATATATATATATATGAAATATATTATAATATATATATATATATATAATGTGATACATATACACACACACAAATATATATGTATATATATCACGTTATTTTGTCACTAATATATATATATGTGTGTGTGTGTGTGTGTGTGTGTGTGTGTATGTGTGTGTGTGTGTGTGTGTATGTGTGTGTATACAAACAGTTTCCCGTAAGTAGACAGTGAGGTGACATATAATGAGATGTGTATTGTGTGACCGTCGTGTCGCGTAAAAACTGCCCACCAACTATCAAAAAGAGGCGACATTCATATGATACTAAACTGCATTTAATATATATATATACATATATATATATATATATATATATATATATATATATATATATATATTGAATGCAGTTAAGTATCATATGAGAGTCGCCTATTTTTGTTAGTTGGGGGTAGTTTTGCCTATCTGCGACGCGACGGTCACACAATACAAATCTCATTAAATGTCACCTCACTGTCCACTTACGAGAAACTGTTTGTTTACGCATGCGTAGTATGATCTCTGGTCTGTTGGAAAGTTAAATCAAGTCTTCGTAACCGGTTTAAGTCGTATTCAAAATTACAGACTACTTATCGAATACTCTCAGTATTGGCGATATTCTTATGTTTTACGTCTGCGCAAGGAGAAATTAGACCTGTTTAAGTTGGGTTTCATTCTAATAGAATGTAAACAGGCTAGACAGATTTGATTTTTTCTGTCAGGTTTTAACTGCGACGACTGCCATTTTCCAGACGCTAACTGACAGAATTGGCCGTATTAAAAGACACATAAAATGGCCTGTCCGTTTTTATGATAGGAATTTCGGTTATAACATTTTCATAATAACAATGGAGCATTGTTTTTACAACAAAAATATCATTTGCTCTTTGATAGCAAGGGTTGTCTGTGTCAACACCGGATTGAATAAGTGTATTTTGGCTCGTGCCTTTACGCGTACAAAGGCTATCGAACCTTATCGGAAAATCAGACGAAAAAAAAAAATGAGATAGAAATAAATATTAAAAAAAAAAACAATGTTTAAAAGTTTTTTGTTGTTCTCCTGTCAATATTGTCGGCCAAATTGTGGAACGTTTAGTCACTTTTTATTGCATTTTCCGCCATTTTTTACATTTATTATCTTGCTGGAAAAATGCCTCTTGGCGTAGCCACTGCAATAAAGTTTTTACTTATCATCGACTGTGTTCACCATTTGGTCTTTAATAATCTATGCTAACGGAATGGCCGCGTAATATATTGGATGGCTGAAATTAAAAATTATTCAAAAGAGACGTGGGGAAATCAGTATTATTCAAGCTGAATATTGAATGCTTTCTTTGTGATTTATTTATCGATTTAAACGACTGGTTGGTTGGTTTTTACGGCATGTCATCTCATTGGGTTATTTTATGCTGAAGACGTTTTGTTTTATTCATTCTTGATGGTTATTAAGATTTTTCAAACTCAATTTTCTCTTAAACACATTTTCAAAAACTTATTTTGTTCGATTTTACCCATAGTGGGGACCCTAACTGGTACTACCACTCTGAATCAGAGTGGGCCTGGAATTAATGGCGATGAAGGGATACTTCACATTCCCCAGACCACCAGGTCTTGACCTTCATCATCAGATAGACTTTAAAGTCATACCCAGAACAATAAAGTAGTCACTGCCTTCTAGCACATATATATATATTTACCAACTCCTCCGCACGAGCAGGATACGACACAAGGTCAATTTCTTAAGCGGAGTTCAACAGGTTTGAATTCAGAGTTTTCCTTCTCCTAGACTGGTTACCTAGCCATGGTTAAAGAACCCAGTCTGCCCTGCTATTTACCCATAGCAGGAAGAAGAGTAGGATTCATACCTTTCCCAAGTGTATTAGCGCAAAGTGAAATGCAATTACCACATCCAGGATTTGAACTCGGGGTGACGAGTCCATTTCCCATGACTTTAACCATTACACCACGCGCTTCCTACTTCCTTCTAGCACATATATGATAGAAAAGGTTGGAGCTTGCTATAAGGGCAATTGGGTTGGGACATAAGAATTCAGTTTTCATTCTTCTAGACCGGTTGCCATAGCAAGGTTATAGCTCCCAGTCTCCACTGTTATTTACCCATAGTTGGAGAGACAGTAGTTTGTTTTCGTATCTTTCCCAAGGGTATTAGCACTATGTGAAATGCAAACAGCCGAGTGCAGGATTTGAACTCGTCTCACTGCGTCAATTTTGTACGAGGTTAGCCATTACAACACGTTCCTCCATAATTCTTTATAATTTATGCTAGAAGATAGAAAATTGCGATCTGTGTACATATACTTACATATTTTTATACTTGTTGCTAAAATGTTCTCTGCGCAGTTACATAGTGTAAATTATTTCTATATAATACATATAATTTACACACAATTCTATGGTTTCAGTATGACCTCCTCTTTATTGATACATACACAGGTTTCAGCTTAAGTGCTCTCGGGCATTTTTCAGGTGTTTCTTGTCGAAGGCATGAACCTTCTTGTCGAAATCGGGAGCCTTCATGTCGTAATGTTACACACTGGACCCGTCAAAAAACACAAACACCTGTATTTAGGAAAATGTAAGATGAGATGTTTATTCCCTCGGTTGTGTACAGCTGAGAGTCGTTGGCAGGGTTACGCAAACGTGGAGCCTTCGGGAGTTCTTTTCAAGTGATCTCGAACCTGATCGTTGTCTCTCTAATCGATCTCTACGGGCTTCTTTTATTGCAGTCTGACCCCCGGTGTGACACCGGGGGTCAGACTGCAATAAAAGAAGCCTCTTTGATCGTGACACCTACGCAGTTTTTCTGTAGACACGCCTCTTCGCCCACGCAGGCTGTTTTCATTGGCTATGGGCTACGCCTACAGATTTCTGCACCTAAACCATGTCAAGTGTTCACCTGCATTTCCAGGTGCAAAAGGTCAGGTCAGGGCCACATCCTGTTTTCGTTTCCAGGCTTCACCTGACCCACATGCACTTCCTGGTCAGCCTGGTCCTTGGGTGCACTGATTAGGCAATATATTACAGTAATTATGAGTCTTCACGAAACTTCGAACTGAACTCTTTATTTGATAGATTGGAATAATTTGTGCTCATTCCGTTAACCATGACCGGGTACAAGTGTTAAGCTGTGTTAAGTTTCCTATATTATTTTCGATTGCAGTCAGGACTGAACCTGCAACCTCCTGATGATTTTCATTTAGAACTGTACTTACTCAACCATTATATCCGCTGTGTCAAGTGTTCAACAAGAAACACCTGAAAAATATCGGAAGGCGCATCGACCGAACGTTATGCATATAACAATAAAAATGCGGACAACAGTCCGTAAAATCTACACAATACAAATTATCAAGCCTCATCAAAATAATTTAGACAAATAATATACCTATCTAATTCTAATAATTATATGTCGATTGCATCCTCTGAAAAGGAGTAATACTCCTCGCAAAAATATGGGTCCTGAACAGCATTTGATGGGGGGGCTCCAGTTCTAGAGATCTGAGGAATGTGTAACAGCTTTGAATCACCATTACTCCCAAGTCAAATATGACGGCTTGAAATGTCATTAAACTAATAAAACATGCAGGCAAACTAGGAAATAACAAAAAGGGGACGTTAAGAATATAGCTCTACAGAAAGGTAAGACTCTGTAAAATCGGTCATAAATAGCATATGATGGTGAGGCTCCAGTTCCGGATATCTGATGATTTTGGAAAAACCTTTCATTGGCATTACTCCCAGGACCACTCTGACAGCTTGAAATACTAATAAAAAGCAACTAATCCATCCATGAAGTGTTGCATATTGATAAGTACCGTTGTTTTAGACAGTTAGTGTAGAGGCAGATTTTGAATTCAGTGTTGTTGAAATTCAAAATCTCTAGGGGTTAGATGATTGACATTCAGTAACTTCGAGCTGACCCGACTTCTTCCGGTTACGAAGACTGGGAACGGAAATCTAGTTAGCTGAGAGTAAGTTAAGCCTGAGAGGTCCGGTTTCTCTCCCCACATGCGGTTAAGGATCCTAGCCTGAGAGTTCTGATTCTGACTTAATAAAAAAAATATCATCACTAAAATACATGCCAAGGTTGTCTTTAAGAACTAATGGTGGCTTTGGCGAAAGCAGAACTAGACAGTCAACAAAATACAGTAAGTAGAAATGGTCCAGCTGCAGAAGAAGAAATGACCTCAAGAAACAGAAGCTAGAAGAAATGTTTGGTTTGGTTTGTTTTGTTTTACGGCATATCAACCTCAGTGGGTCATTTAATGCCGATAAAGTTTTGAAATAAATCAATTCTTAATGGATAATACACTTTTTTTATAAATACATTTTTCTATTTAACCCATAGATGGGACCCTAACTCCGGGTCAGAGTGGACCAGGGAGCAATGGTGATGAAGGGGTGCTCCACATTCCCCAAACCTCCAAAACTGGAACCTCACCATCAGATAGAGTTTAACGTCATTCCCAGGACATGTAGACCCGCAGCCACCGCCTTCTAGCACCCATATGATAAACAGGGTTGGGGCTTGCCATAAAGGCAATAGGGTTGGGAAAATCCTATAGGTGCTAGGGCTTGACGTGACCAGCCGATTGATCGGAGGGGGCCTCTCCGACCGCACGTCTAGCCCAAGATAGGTCCAAAGTGGAGTATTGCATGTCATGAACTGCTGATCCACTTGGGCTCTATCCGTAAGCATCACGGGTCGCCACCCACGGCCAACAGGTGGCCCCATTGGGGGAGTCTTACCCCTCTGCAGAGGTGCAGTCGGTGCTTTCTAACGCCCCAGCCGACAGGGCGTTAGAAGAAATGTACCAGTTACACAAGAAACAAACTACAGAAGAATTAAGGTACTACAGCAAGAAAGTAAAAAATATTTATGGGGGCTGTTTGTTTGTTTTGTTTCACGGCATATAAACCTCGGTGGGTCATTTAATGCCGACAAAAAGTTTTTAAATAAATTCATTCTTGATAGGTACACAATTTCTTTATAAACACATTTCTCTATTTAACCCATAGATGGGACCCTAACAGGTACCACCACTCCGAATCAGAATGGATCTGGGAGCAATTTTGATGAAGAGATGCTACACATTCCCCAGACCTCCAGACTGGAACCTCATCATCAGATAGTTTAATGCCATATCCAGGAGATGAACACACTTAACCACCGCCTTCTAGCACATACATGATAAAAAGGGTAGGGGTTGCCCTAAACGCTATAGGAGTGGGAAAATCATCTCGAAACTAGAGCTTGACTTGACCAGTCGATAGATCGAAGGGTGCCTCTCCAAAACGCTCGTCTAACCTAGGTCAAAAGTGGAGTGTTGCATGTCATGGATATCTCAGCCACCTGTGTTCCATCCTTAAGCATCACGGGTCGCCACACTCGGCCAACATGGGAGTCTTATCCCTCTGCAGAGATGCAGTCGGTATATTCTAAAGCTACAGCCGACAGGGCAGGATTTATGGGGATATAACCACGGATAGAAACGAACTCTCTCGCCATAATATATATATATATATATATATATATATATATAAAAGATAAATCTAACGAGTCAGACGAACCTACTAAAGTTTCGCTTAATGCTCTTCAGGGCTAAGATTTGCTCTATTTAGGTATTGAGCACTTTTTACTTATTAGCTTTAGTCTCCTGGCGGGTTTGTATGTATATATATATCTTATATATATACATGCATATAAATTGTTTTTTTCTTTTGGCAAAGATATTGTACTAATAGATTATTTTTTGTTGGTCCGATTATCTTGGTCTTTTCTTTTTTACAAACATTTTTTTCTTCCCGGTTAATGTTTGGTAGTATATTTTTACAATCAAACTATTTGCTGGTTTTTTTCTCACCACGAGGATTTACCAACAAATTTGGTATATATATATATATATATATATATATATTATATATATATATATGGGTATATAAGGTGTGTCAAAAAAGTATCGAGATTTTCAGTACTTTTTGACACACCTTGTATTCTGAAAAATTAACGTTCCATCCATTCTTCATTTCTATCTGGGTAAATACAGCTTTAAAATCTGTACTTTCTGACACACCTTTTATTCTGAAAAAAATAACGTTACATTTATTGTCCATTCCTATCTTGGTAAATACAGCTTTCAATTTCGATACTTTTTTGACACACCTTGTATAACACAAGCAAGCAACTGGAAATGTTGACGATGAGAATATAGTCATGTAGAGGCATAAGTCTCTTCTCAAATGTAAGTGTTTAGTCACTTAAAGTTCCCGCCCTGTCGGCTGGGGCGTTAGAATGCACCAACTGCCCCTCTGCAGAGGGGTAAGACTCCCCCAATGGGGCCACCTGTTGGCCATGGGTGGCGACCCGTGATGCTTAAGGATAGAGCCCAGGTGGATGCGCAGTTCATGACATGCAATACTCTACTTTGGCCCTATCTTGGGCTAGACGGGCGGTCGGAGAGGCCCCCTCCGATCAATCGGCTGGTCACGTCAAGCCCTAGCACCTATATGATTTTCCCAACCCTATTGCCCTTATGGCAAGCCCCAACCCCTTTTTATCATATGGATGCTAGAAGGCGGTGGTGCGGGTCTACATGTCCTGGGAATGACGTTAAACTCTATCTGGTGGTGAGGTTCCAGTTCTGGAGGTTTGGGAATGTGGAGCACCCCTTCATCACCATTGCTCCCTGGTCCACTCTGACCCGGAGTGGTAGTACCTGTTAGGGTCCCATCTATGGGTTAAATAGAAAAATGTATTTATAAAAAAATTGTATTATCCATTAAGAATTGATTTATTTCAAAACTTTATCGGCATTAAATGACCCACTGAGGTTGATATGCCGTAAAACAAACCAAACCAAACCAAACTTAAAGTTCAAGATTACCTTAAAATCAATCAATCAATCCAGCAAGAAGGCAAATGAAAAAAAGTTATAGAGAAGAAAATAGCTATTATGTTGTATTATAAAAGAACGGCTAAAATACCCTGGAGACATGAAGCGAGACAAGGTGCTTAAACCCGTATGTAGAAAATAGATTACAGGTTGGATCATAGGATTAGCTTTTGGACACTGTCTGAAGATTTAGTCTTCTTCTTCTTCTTCTTCTTCTTCTTCTTCTTCTTCTAAAGAACTGAATAATGACGGACTTGTCGGCAGACAAGATTGCATTACCTCAGGTAATAAACAGGTGAGAAAAAGAGTTGAAATACTGATGGACCATTGTCCTTATATACATATCGACGCCTCCGCACGAACAGAATGTGACACAAGGTCAATTTCTTAAACGTAGTTTAACAGGTTTGAATTTAGAATTTTCCTTCTCCTATACTAGTTACCTAACAACGTTTAAAGAGCTCAGTCTGCCCTACTATTTACCCATATCTGACTCATATTTGAACTCATCTCATTGTGTCCATTTTCAACGACGGTAACCTTTACACTAGTCTATTTTAAGTCGTTTAAGCCGCATATCCACCAACTTACTTAGCCCCGTCGTCTGGGTCTGTAAAATAGACGGACTGCACCTCTGCAGATAGGTAACAACACCAATCCAATGGGGCCACTTCCTAGAGATGGGTAGCGACCGGTGATGCTTAAAAACGGAAACTTTAGATTGGTCCCTAACAGGTACTACCACTCCGTATGTGAGTAGACACCAGAGTAATGGCGATTAAGAGGTAGTCGACGCTCCACAGAGCTTCAGAATTGGAACCTCACCACTAGATACAGTCTAATATCCTACACAGGATACTAAGATCCTCAGCTACCGCCTTTTAGCACATATGATAAAAGGGTTAAGGTTTGGCGATAATATCTTAGGGTCGGGACAATCATATAGGTGCTAGGGTTTGACGTAATCTGCCAATTTATTGGAATGGGCCTCTCCGACCGTCCATCTAGCCTAAGTAAGAGCAAAATGGAGTGTTGCGTGTCATGGACTGCTCAGTCACCAGGATCCTCAGCCCTCGCCAACAGGTTCTCCCATTGGGAGGATTTTACACTCTGCAGAGGTGCAGTCGGCGAAAGAGACGTCTACTTATACTGGAGCTACATATTCGATCGGGGAATATCAGCATAGGAAATGATAAGGCCAGTAAAGAATTGATTTTATTTTACCATTGCACGCCATGATGACAACTCAAATAGAATGGTTTCCTTTCGTTTGGATTAATGGCATATCAACTCTTTATGGGTTATTTAATGCCAAAATCTGATTCATTAGTAATTGTTTCATTATCCTCTACGTTAACTCAGTTAAAATAGAATTCATGTGTTTTAATCAAGATAACGCCTTCTTTTTATTAAATTACAAGTCTTTAAAATAATTGGTTGATTGGTTGATTGACTTTGATGGCATATCAACCTGTCCGGGGTTATGTCATGCCTAGCGGTTAGGAAGTAATATATGTTGTGTAACTATATTATTATTATCATTAAAATCAGTAGACTAGTTCGTGTATCCCGGTAGCATTATGTCAGCTACTGAAAGTGACGTTAACATATACACAGTTAAAAAAAAAACAACTGAATTGTTAAATTCTAACGTAATTATTGGTAGAAAAGCTTGATGGGATATACACAAGAAAATAAATAATTTGTTTTCTGTTTTTCTGACCCAGAAAAAAAACAGAACCCACAAATGTTGTAATAAAACTGTTAATTTTAACTAGGGGTTCTAGGGTTAAGGGTTAGGGTTAGAGGTGGGGTTTAGGGTTAGTTTAATGGGAAAATGAATAATTTGGGTTCTGTTTTTTCTAGGTCACTTGTAATATGTTTTAATTTTCCGACCGATTTGCAAGTTTAGCCATATGATGTCATTCTCTCAAATCTGACGAAAATAAAATACCCTGACCTCCCACCAGGCAGAATTAAGTTAAGATCGTTTTTACGTGGTGATTTTTATGGGTCATCCTGCGAGGACCGAACTCCGTATTCAGTAGTAATAGATCTGCAAACGATTATTAAACCATGTCTTTATCTCCACTACCCGGGCTTCGCTGGGTAGCCGCTGCTAGTCTATATATAAAGTGTTCGCAACTCTTTTGGTATGAACGTGTTGGTCTTCATTCATAAAATAGAATTAATTTAGCGTTGAAATAGCGCATAAGCATTAATTTATATCATAATAAGCGTGCTCCTTAATTTTTCGGCGGTTATAATCTTGCAACACCCTCTGGGTAAAAATGAGACCATCCAAATCGTCCAAGATTAAATGCAAATCAGGATTATCTGGTGTTGCTTATCCGCCGAATTCATATTTCTTATGAGTGTCGTCATCTCCGTTAAATAAGGAACCATTCCGTTTTTATTATAACGAAAGAAAGAGAAAAATAGCACATGCTACACAGAAAAATATAATAAGAAAGAAGAAAGTAGAGAGACTCGGGGAATGATAGAGAGAGTGGGTGAGCACGCGGAAGTGATAATGCAAATCTGTTTCAATCGAATATAATGAAGATGAAAACAAAAAGATAAATAAATACAGAGTGAGAGTGAGTTAAATCAAGATTATCATACTTTTTTACATATTGAACTATTTCGCTATAGCTCTTAAGTACAAACGTTGTAATATCTAAATTATCCTACTGTGGTATATCAACAGGCCCTGCTTGTAAGTTTATAATAAGGAAAAAGTACAAAAATTAGTTTTTGATTTTAACTGATTAAATGTAATCATTCACTGTTACATAATCTATGCGGTTGCATAAGATTATTGTCAATCCCCTGTAATTCTAAAGGGATGCCACTTTTCATATCACGGGCGGGACTTTCCATAGAATAGTACAGAAAGCCCGCGAAATATGTGAAGTCACGTGGGACCTGGTTGGGTCCAGAGTTTCAGTTTAGACGTCAGGCAGAGAAGATGTTCCCACTGTCGAGTTAGGAGCATCCTCTCCAACTCTGTTGAGTCAGGAAGAGCTATAATTATTTTTCACATATATTCAGTTTCAAGAAATGCAATTCAGTCATAGGCTGTATATAGTAATTAAGAATAATTAAAAAAGAATTTATCCATAATTTACATGAATCAGAGATCTATTTAATTCTAAAATATTCTGAAATTCTGAAATATGGTTGGGTTAGGGTTAGCAGTTATTATTATAACTTTATAATATGCTTTTTATGGTAGGCCTCATGCTTTAAGAGAGATATGATTTCGTAGGCCACATTCAAAATGTAGGCCATATATTATAATGGTACCGATTATCTTCTCTTACTCATCTCTTACTCCTTTCCTCTCACTCCCTGGGGTTCCTAATAACCTTTTAGTCCGGTCATAGGACGGCTACTTCTGCTAGTAAAGAAAGAAAGAAAGAAAGAAAGAAAGAAAGAGAGAGTTAAAAGAAGCGGTTTGGTATTTGAATAATGTATATACCACACCGCCGTAAAAAAATGTAAACAAATCTTTGAAGTCTTAGGTTTTAATAATAAATGTAAAAAATAGTTTTGCTGTCCAAATTCAAATAGATAAGTTTTCTTTCTAATAAAACTAAGTTTCTAACAATTAGATTCAAATTAATTCAAATATTTAAGGTTTTTCGTGTGTGTGTTGGGGGGGGTCAAAACAGTCTGTTTTGATTATCATTTGTTATGACAAAATTTTATGACAGTCAATAATCAAAACAGAATGTTTTTTTTTTTTTTTTTTCACTTTATAATAAAATATAAAATTTAATGTAGAAGGAAATTATGTGACTATTTTTTGTTTGTAAATAATTTACTAATAAAATTCTATACATTATATAACTTTGAATATATATTAAAATAAAACAAACTGTATATAAATCAATAATACAGAGCTTGTATTTATTAAAACTTGTTTTAACAAACAATCTGGACTGTTTAATGTTGTTTAATGTGTAGCATCTCTTTCTTTCTTTTTGAATAATGTACATATCTCAAAAAAACACACTCCTTGGGATTCGTAAGATTGTGTTGAGCCAAACTCTTTGTATAAGAGGATTTACCAGCTTTAAGACTCATGATTTCGGATCAGGCTGACTTGGATTGAAATTACGCAACGGATTTTGATATAAGCTAGTTATGATTCTTTTCGCTAAGTATGCCCCAGTGATGAATATAACATGATTGAGACAGAGAATGGAAAACTTTATATCTGGTGCAGATTTCACAAATGCACGTATGTGTTAACTTGTGTGGGTTGTGAGATTGTGTTTAGCCAGGTGTAGTCTTTGGAAATCTCACTTGAGAAATCTGATCTCTGTTCACTTAGATGAACATCGAGAACCGTAGACATGTTCCTACAAACACTGGAATATACTAGGATAGCTTTCTTACCATTCTTTGAATGGTTCGTCATACATTCGTTGAATTGGGATGTCATGGTAAGCAAACTAGTCGCTACTGAATAGGGCATTAATAGGTCGAAATGTACATTCAGGGATTGACATTTTCTCGATTTGTTTAGTCTTCTTAGTCCATATACTTGCCACGGGTAGAGTATGATACTAGGTAAATTTTTGATTAAATCGAACTTAACGAACCAAAATTTCACCATCGTATATCACCCCGCAGAAAGAAAAAAAATCAAGAAATTAACCGAATTTAATGAAATTTTTAGTGTTGGTATATTAATGAATAAAATATACAATGCATCAGCTATTTTATTTAAAAAACTTTTACATTTTTTCAGGTCAGTGAACTTTGAACCACGTATCTTTGAGAATCTGTTCTACGCCTCAAATATTTCATTAAATTCGGTTAATTCCCAGATTTATGGTATTTTTTCTTTCAGCGAGGTGACATACAATGGTGGAATTTAGGTCTGTTAAGTTCAATTTAACCCAATTTTTAATCAGACTGAGGTTGGTTTGAATTCAGCGTGTTCCTTCTGCTAGACGGGTTGCCTAACCAGGGATAAAGAACGAGTCTACCCTACTATTTTGCCATGGGGTAGAACATATAGATCCATACCTTTTCCAAGGGTATTAGCGCGTAAAGAAACGAAAACAACCTCTTATAAGATTTGGGCGTGTTTATTTCTTTCGATGATAAAATTTACGTGACTCAAACCTCCACATCTATTTTCTGAAGTATGTACACAAACAACATTATGCACACGTACGTTTGCGTATTCACACATACACACACATACACATGTTAGACAGACAAACACACATAAACACACACACGGACTTACACATAAACACACACAGATAATTTGGAAGATATACCCCCCAGGCATGCAACAGAATGGATAGATCGTAGCAACAATCTAACAGCTCTAGACTTAGCTTTCAGATGCAGATAATTTATTTATTAATTTTATATTTTGGACACCACATCATCGTCCTTAGTGGAGGGAATGTGCCAACAATATGGTCGATGGTCGAAGTAAATTCATAATAGCCAAATGACAGCTTGTTAAGTTTTTCTTTCTTATTGAAAGTGTAAATATTGCTCTGTATATAATTAGTTTATTAATTATCATACATTGAGCTCTCTCAGGGATTTATAAAAATCCTAGTATAAATCTATAAGTGTGCATCACCATTTGGATGTACAACAGATATTTGAGGATCTCAAATAGAATTATCCCAAAATACGAGTCAACTGGAGAATTTTACCTTTAAATTATATATATATATATATATAATATATATATATATAATTATATATATATATGAAACACGGTTTGTTTTGAATGGCTTTTTGCCCGATAATTTTTGGGAGAATAAGTGCTTAATTGGAGTCGTACCTAATTTTGAAATTAATTAATCATAAAATCTAAGAAGTCCGTTTAGTGTAGAGGTTATGGGATCGGCCTGTCAGCTTGGCAGTCCGGTTTCAAATTACGCACAGGGCGGTCTTCCGATCTATAGCTCTGCTGATGAGGCCTAATAGGCCGAAATGTACATACAGAGATTGATTTTTCTCGATTTGTTTAGCCATACATTTAATAGGTATTCCCGCCTAATTCATTATTAATTAATTAATTTTCAAAATTAGGTACGACTCCAATTAAGCACTTATATATATATATATATATATATATATATACATGTATATATATATATATATATATATATATATGTATGTATATATATATACATATATATATACTGTGTGTGTGTATATATACATTTACCAACCCCCTCCACATGAGCAGGATGTGACACAAGGTCAATTTCTTAAGCGGAGTTCAATAGGTTTGAATTAAGAGTTTTCCTCCTCCCACACCGGTTGCCTAAACAAGGTTAAAGAGCCCAGTCTGCCCAACTATTTACCCATAGCTTGAGGGAGAGTAGGATTCATACCTTTCCCAAGGGTATTAGCGCTAAGTGAAATGCAATTACCACATCCAGGATTTGAACTAGGGGAGACGAGTCCATTTCCCATGACTTTAACCATTACACCAGGCGCTGTGTGTGTGTGTGTGTGTGTGGTGTGGTGTGTGTGTGTGTGTGTGTACTTACACACTGACCCCATACTATTATCATTAAATAGCAAATTGCATTATAAATAGTATTGTTCTGCAAATGGTGTTATTTTTCCTTTTCAGAAATCGTTGTATGTATATTTTCCATGTTTAAGGCCCTAATCAATATTAAGCCTTTTATTTGACTTCTCGGAATCTTTTATGTTGAACTGAAAGAACATGCATTTCTCTTTATCGCTAATGTTATGAAATCAGACGATAACAGCTTCTCATATTTTTTTTCCACTGGTTTAATTGCAGTGTTTCATGAATAATCCAGCAGAATAGATCAAGTAGAACTTTTTTTTCGAATTTTCCCCAGTTGGTTTTTTGATGTGTTAATTAGTCTACGTGGAGGTGTTCGCACTAAGTTCGAAATATGTGGTTCACATGCAGTGGGTATATATATATATATATATATATATATATTATATATAAAACCTTATACCTTGTTATGTATATACATATACCTTATATATATATATATATATATATATAATATACTTTATACCTTATTATATACATATATATATGTACCTTAAACCATATATATATGTGTATATATATGTATACCTTATACTATAATATATATATATATATATAACTTATATATATATATAATGTACAAGGCGTGTATATATATAATAAGGTGTAAGCTATACATATAAATATATATACATATATATAAGGTTTAAGGTACATATATATATGTGTATATAATAAGCTCTAATATATATATATATATATATATATATATATAATGGAGATTGTGGGTGTGTCTCTCTGTAACCGGAACTACACAAGTCAAAATTCCCTTTGTTATTTACATCACATTCTCCATGATTTTATTTTTTTATTTAAACCTCAATTATTAGTAAAATTGTTTTACATCATTAAGACTGTTAACAATATCTACATACTAATAACATGCAATTATATTTATATATTCAACGAAATAGCGGTTTACAGTGTGAATGGGAAGGCTAATTTGCATATTGATCTTAAAAAATTTGATTTTAATAAATATATGCTTAGTATTATTGATTTCTAATTGTTTGGTTTTATCTTAATAAATATGAGCAAAAATCTCGGGGATAAATCTTAACAGGAATCTATTAACATAAAGAAATAACTGTAATTATTCTTTTCTTCCTATTTTACCTAAATAGTTAAATTAGGGAAATTTACCACTGAAAGACGGGAATAAAGGAAAATGGTGGAACAGTTAGTTTCAAAGTTGTTCTATTTTCCGATTATACCCCCTCTGTTCCAAATATTTTTATCTGAATTCTTATTCAGTTTGATTAGTCTTTCTAATTTAACATGATATTTTATTACATTAAAACTTAAATACTTGCACCCGGAGGGTGCATATATTTGCTAGTATATATATATAAGGATATAAAAATATATTCATTTTAATAACAAAGAGGATCTAAACATACATACATACATATATATACATATATATATATATATATATATATATATATATATAGAGAGAGAGAGAGAGAGAGAGAGAGGGAGAGAGGGAGAGGAGAGAGAGAGGGGAGAAAGAGAGAGATATAGTGTGAGAGATAGATAGATAGATAGATAGATAGATAGATATACACTTTAAGAGGGAAACAGAGTGACTGAGAGAATTAGACAATAATAACATGCTTTTTTGTGCCGTATACATTTTATAATCTTAAAATCACCGATAAAAATGTCGATAAAAACGGATTTTGCTCTATAAATATACCAAACTCCATTACGTTTTACAATCTTAAAATCATCGATAAAAATGTCGATTGCTATATAAAGAAAGTAAATTACATTATTACCATATATGTATACATATATATATATTAATGATGTTTCCTATATTCATAAATAATATCGTTGATAGTGCATAAGTTAGGATAGCGCAGACATGGAGTCAACAGCGCTTGGTGACTGCGAGTTTTTCGCCTATACGGTTATCAAACCAAGTTATGTCGATATGGCTGATATCCATTTATATACTGTTGTGTGGTGAATGATGGGAAGGTTGATCTAGTTTGTGTGGCATTCTGGGAAGGCTTGTCTGGTTTATACTGCCTGGTTATTTACGTAGCTATGTCTTTTAATTTTGGGAATTGTTAATTTAATTATTCTGTTAGGTTTAATTTATTATTATTATTATTATTATTATTATTATTATTATTATTATTATTTACTCCTTTTGAGTTTTCATATCAGCATTAGCTGATGGTCTTTCACTGGAGTCTGAGTGACAGCAAGTCTCCTCAGGTCTCCTGGACTCTTCTGAGTATTCTGGCAGATTGCAGCAGTGCTGTGTTCTGAATGGTTTCAATCCTTCCTCTGATTTCCAAACTTTCCAAACCCTTTTCTAATCCTTTTGGGACTGTTCCAAGTGCACCAACTACAATTGGTATCACTTTGACTTTCATATTCCATAACTTTTTCAGTTCTCTGGCAAGAAACAGATATATGTCCATTTTTTTCATTTTCCTTTAGCTTCACCCTATGATCTGCTGGCACTGCAAAATCCACCAGTTGACAAGTTCTTTCTTTTTTGTTTATCAACACTAGGTTTGGTCTTCTTGCTGGGATAAGGTGATCCGTTTTTATTTCAAAGTCCCAGAGAATTTTGTGAGTTTCGTTCTCAAGAACAGATTCTGGGTTATGCATATACCATTTTGTTGTATGGTCAAAATTTATTTTTTTGCATAATTCCCAGTGGATCACCTTCCCAACCCAGTCGTGTCTAGCTTTGTATTCTCGTTGTGCTAGTTTGCTACATTCGCAGAGTATATGGTTTACAGTCTCATCTCTATTACCGCAAAGTATTATTATTATTATTATTATTATTATTATTATTATTATTATTATTATTATTATTATTATTTATCTAATAATAGTGTTAGTTTTGATATGCAAGAAAATGGTCGTCTTAAATCTCTCAAATGCTTTCTTTATTTGCCTGGTTTGGACCTCAACGTAAACCCTTTCTCGAGAGATTTGCAAAAGTGGTTTTCGCTAGTTTCGTTTTCTGTTGAAACTCATATTCAACTCTAAAGAGATTCTCATATGCTGAATCCCACACCACACTAGAGTAAGGGGAAATGAAAGAGTCGACTCGCCAGCCATGTCGTCTTTAGATTTGGCTCCCGACAAATTCAAGATTCCATATAGTGACTTGAAACCTAAGATTAATATATTCCTTTATACAAAATGGCATCGACACAGCAAAAAAGTACATCAACAATAAGCTCTTTTTAATCAAACCCACTTTTGGAAACTGGTGGCCAAACTTTCGAAAGTCCAGACATTAAACGAATCATTATATACCGATAACTCATTTGTCACACAAGACTTTCGAACACCTTTAAATCTAAAGAAGAACTAGTGTGAAACATGTCAAACACACTGCACTGTTAAACACTTCCCCATAAAAAGTGGAGCTTTCGATTTCATCATAAAATGTTTTTCTTACCGTAAATAATAATCATTGTCAGTTACGCCACAGAACGATATGGATTCGAGGAGACGAAAAGTAGGGAAGCAGGTAAAGAAAACTGAAGAGAGGGAAAAATTAAACAATATAGGAAAATCATTCCTCTTCTAGCATTATTAAAGAAGGGTTGACTTACCTAATCATCTAAGCCCCGTAATCCGTACGAAGAAAAGTGTTTCTGGCTACGTATTCCATTTAAATATGGGGTACCGCGCATCTGATTGGCTGTTACTAACAACCAATCAGATGCGCGGTGCTTTGTATTTGAATGGGTTAGTTCTACCGTCCAAGAAAAGTTCTCAAAAGTCAAACGTCTTTTAGAGGTTATTGTCGGTGGTTGTACCAGAGTTTGATCACCTCTGATAGGGTCAGCAGGGCGAGGGAAGTCTGATGGTGGAAGACCCGAAACTTCCCAATGAACCCTGCGGATTGACATCACTGACGACAACCACCAGCGCCCCAAATGTAGGAGCGTATATTTAAAGTAAAAAAAAAATAAAGATAAAAAAGTCAACATAGATGACATTCTGTCTTTTTTTGAGAGAAACAAAATTATATCAAAAATATGAACCTAAACCTGATCGATAACATTGAAAATTAACTCTCAATATGATACCCGACGATGCTAGCAAACCGTTAAACTTACAAAGGTTTGAATATAGATGTACATCGTATATCATTCCCTCACTTCTAGGCATAAGATATCTCCAGACAGATTGATATGCCATTAAATCCATCAACCTCTCAACTAACCATCGTTAACTGTGAATGATATTAAGTGGAGGCCCCGTACTCTCCGACTATCAAGTTTCTCACCGGAATATTCAGCTTATATGTTAAGCGAGAACCTAAGCGTGAAAAGGCACGTTCTTTACCGGCATTTCTTAAGAAACCATTAATTAAAGTCGCGAGTAAAGAAAATTACTTTCGTCAGTGTTAGGTGAAAAAGATATTTGTCACTTCTATACCTTTTATCACCTTTTTATTTGACTATATCCCGACCGCGTAAAAACGATCTTTGGTAAGAGAAATAATAATAACATTCAGTGTACATTTCATTACAACTTATGTTTTCATTACAAGATAGTGTAAAATCATATGCAAATTGGCGTACGTGGCATTTCCTATAACTCCTATAACTCTCTCTCTCTCTCTCTCTCTCTCTCTCTCTCTCTCTCTCACACACACACACACACACACACACACACATATGTATATATATTTTTTTAAGGCAAAATAATGCAATTTATGCTGAAAAACATGTTTATTTAATTCTTTTTTTTTCTTTCCTTTTTTTTTCTCTTAATATTTTCGGAGAAAAGTCCATCTTCAGAGAGTTGAAAAGTTTCCATCTGTGTTTGTTAAAATCAACTGTGGTATTATTTCGTTGAATCTTCTAATGGAAATTTAAAAATTTGTCACAACAATCACGGGATTTAATGGAATTTGACGATCTTTGCCGAACTTTTACATTTCCATTAGAAGATTCAACGGAATAATACCACAGTTGATTTTAACAAACACAGATTGAAACTTGTCAACTCTCTGAAGATGGACTTTGTCCGAAAATATTAATAGTAAAAAAAAGGAAAAAAAAAAAGAATTAAATAAATATGTTTTCAACATAAATTGCATTATTTTGCCTTCAAAAAAAAATCTTATCATTTTGTGATTAATGCTTCAAACACACTATAAATTTAAAAAAAATCTTTATATATATTATATATTATATATATATATATATATATATTATATATATATATAGGTAAAAGCATATACATACATATCTATGTGTAGAAAGTTTGTAGAAAAAAACAACAAGATGTTAAATGTTTGGCTGACAGAAATCTGTTTCGATCATATGAAGAGGTCTTTATCAAAGCAACATTGTAAATGGAAAGACGAAATAAATATATCATTAATCATGAGGCACAGAACGCTCTCGATCAGTACCAGAATTTTCAAAATTTTTTTAAAAATGCGTATTTTATGTTAAAAATAAAATAACTTTTATTTTTTAAATTATAAGCATTTTCATCATTAAAAAAGCTCAAAAGAGTTTGCAGTAAAAGTGTATATAAATATCAAAAAGTTCAGGAAAATGTTCCGGCTACAAAAGAAAGTTTAAAAAATATATTCTGTCAGCAAAACTTTTAACATCTTGTTGTTTTTTCTACAAACTTTCTACACATATTGTCGGATTCATATCCATTTTACCTTTCATACATATATATCTATCTATCTATTTATATATATATATTAGTTATCCCCAGACAAGTGTTTCGAAGTTTACTTCTCATCAGTGCGTCTCGACTTTTTAACAGCTACCTCTAGCCGGGATCGAATACCGACAGAATTTTCGTCTGTCAAGTTCCTTACTCTTGCGGCTATCAGTGGCCGTCCGTCTAGGGTGCTAATTAATTGCTACATACTTTAAGGGGTATGTTTTTACAATCACCGAGAACTCAACTGTAAACAGACGGGTAACCGCTTATGCCAAACGGTGAAGTTTCTATTAATGTCCCCCCCAGAGTGTTCAACCAGAGGTAGGAAGTATATATATATATATATATATATATATATATATATATATATATATTTTTTTTTTTTTTTTTCGCCGAACACATGGACTCGCTACTTCTAATACACTTTTTCTGCCCGGATTATAGTGGCCTGTCAACACTTTAAAAAATCTTTTAATTTTTTTTAAAAACTCTCTAAAAATAATTTTCTTGAAACAAGAAATATGTTCCTGACGATGACTACGGTCGAAACTAGTTAAGAAGAATAAACAGCATAAAAGAAATATTCCTGTTTGTCTTATCACGTTTTGTTTAATATATATATATATATATATAATATATATATTATATATATATTATATATTTATATTTATAGTAATAATGCAAGCCCAAGTAGATGCAGAGCTATAGACTTTTAAAATGATTCTCTCAAATCCCCAAGAGAGCTCAATATAAGATACTAAATAAATTATTCACATACAGAGTAGTATTTTATTGTTTATTTTGTAACGGTTATCTGACGAACTGGACTCATTTATTGAATTACAGCCAGAAATAAATTTATAATAGATTTATAATAGAAAACTCAACAGTTATTTGGCTTTCTTATTGAAAGTATATATATATATATATATATTATATATATATATATATATATATATATTATATATTATATATATTATATATATAAATATATATTATATAAAATATAAATTATTGCACACATTAAAAACCCATTTTAAATAATAAGTATGATTCAGTAAGATAATGAAGATATAAAAAAAATCAAAAAATATTCGAGATTCATGTCGTTTCTGGAGGCTGACTCGGTCAAATTTTGGCAAGCACACGAAATGAAATTGCTTAAATTTTACAAAAAGAGCCAATTTTCTCTTCAATAGTTAAAAATTAAGGCCAATTATGGAAAATTATTTTTTTTGTTGAAAATCAGTTTGATTGAGCAAGTCAGATTAAAATTTGTACGGACGTTCCGTGTTTAAACCGAAATTACAAAAATCTAGAAAATGATGTCCAACATTTTATGTAAAGATAACAAAAAAAAAAAAATTGGACGTGGATGCAGAGACCCCGGTTAATTCATGCCGAAGACCTTTTTGATTTATTTCTTATGCTGGGTATTTAAATTTTTAGAATCCTTGTAGACTAATTTGTTTATGTATTTAACACATATATACTAACAGGTACCACCACTTCGGGTCAGATTGTAGTAATGGCAATGAACGGGTATTCCACACTCATTAGAATTGAGCCTTACCCCATGATGCACTTTAATGGCATACACAGGAAACAACGCCCTAAACCACCACCTTGTATCACATAGACAATAAAAAGCATGTGGTTGCTATAAAAGCAATACATCATCATCATCATCATCATCATCATGTCGCGCTGTCAGCGCGGATATCCATGACAATCTCTCTCCGTCCGTCCCTATCACTCATCATTCTCGGGAGGTTCTCTATGCAGCATCCTGTATCCGCACAGAGCTGATCAATGTACATATTTGCTGGTCGGCCCACACTGGCATGTCCATATGCTGGTTTCCACAGGAGGACATCGCTTATAAGTTCCTCCTTGCTTCTCCAGCAGTGTCCCGCCTGTCTTGTCCGTCTTACTCGGATGGATTGGGTGATATGTGACAGGTGACCGTTCAGCTATTTTCTCGTAGGGTGTTGTTTCCACGTCTTGTTCAGGATCACCCGCAGCATTCTTGTGCAGCTCCCATCTAGTTTATTCTCTAGTCGCTTAGTTAGGGTCCAGGTGGTGCAGCCATACATCAGTACTGATACAACAAGGGCCTGGAAGAACTGTCTCTTTAACTTGTCTATGGATTTCCATATGACCGATAATTTATTTATAGCGGCCCATGCCTTTCAGTTTGAAAAATCTGTGACTTCTTGGTCACCCTGTATATATTGTTATGATTACTTTTTTGTTTTCTTTTGTATTTCACTGAAATAAAGTAAAACAATTTCCTTCCCGACACATTTAACTCATTCTTAGCTTTATGTAATTATACCTCGCCGCCATTCTTGAAATAACAGCCAATTGATCGGAGAGAACTTCTCCAAGCGCCAAACTGGAGGGTTGTATGTCATGGACTGTTCAGCCAACAGGATCCCGTCCTTAAGCATCACGGGTGACCATCCACGGCCAACGGGTGGCCCCATTTTGGAGGGATCTTACGCCTCTGCAGAGGGACTGTCGGGGTATTCTAAAGACCTAGCCGTGAGGGAGGGATGAACAGCATAATGAACGCAACTCCCTAGGTATAAAATAGCGCTGCAAAGGTTAACATGCCGTTAAAAACAATTGATTTTATAGATCTTTTGTAGGTAATTTTTTTCGTGTAACGAATTCGCTCCTCACAGCATGAGTCCTATTAAATATTGTTGCGTAAGTATCGTATTTTATCATATTTTCTAGATAGAAATATTATTCACAAACATTTTAGACAAATACAGGGTGGCCAAGAAGTCACTGAGGGAACAGATATCATATATTTTTGATTATAGAATTACGTAAGATAAGAAATGTTGCATAGCAGCTTCTTTACCGGCACTAAATTGGATATGTTATATACTGGCATCAAATTCTATATATGTTATATAGCGGCTTCTTCAAACTAACGCTGAATCGTATACGTTGCTGGTATACTGTGGGTATCTAACACTTAGACGATATATGTAGTGGTCGCTTAATGAAATCACAATGCATGCTGTATGTAGTAGGAGATTGACTTTTTATTTTTCTTCTTGGCTGCACGTGGTGGGCGGCGAGCTTGACAGTGGGAATCTGACCAATGGGTTGACAATGCGTTGGTGAGGTGGAGGGGGCTAGTGACGTCTCACCGCTCTTGGTCACGGCGGTGCGTGACCGCGTCTGTCACTCCGTTCTCCCCGTCGTCCGCTGTCTCTCTGGGCTCTGTTCACTAATGACCACTGACTCTTTTTTATATATCTCAAACGCCTACGCGTTTTGTTTGTTCGCTCCCACCAGGAAAAAGTCCTTTGTCACCTTTGTCGTCCCCCCTCTGTTTAATTCAACCGGAAATTTCTATTTCCGTTTGTACAATATACAACAGAAATCCATTACACAATATACATAGTTTGACATAAGGTCATGGGTGTAAGATAGGAAATAGACACGTCGAGACGTGTTCAAATTTTGGACGATGCTCCTTGCATTTCCCATAGCGCTAATTAGTCACTTCTTGGCCACCCTGTATATATTGTTATGAGTACTTTTTTTGTTTTCTTTTGTATTTCACTGAAATAAAGTAAAACAATTTCCTTCACGACACATTCAACTTATTCTTAGCTTTATGTAATTATACCTTGCCGCCATTTTGGTTGCTGCAAACTGCAATTGTGTTTCGCTATCAAACTATTTAATAATTCAGAAGAACTGAAAAGAAAATAGCCCAATTGTTGCATAGGGCTCTACTCAGGCCACAAAATCGTAAATGTTATATACTGTTGCTGGGTGGTATGTGTTAGTAGTGGAGTATAAGGATTCACACGTAGACATATGTAGTAGTAAGACTTTTAACGTTTATTTAATTCCCCTCGTGGCGAGTGTGCGGGTGACGGCGTTGATAATGGAAACTACTACTACCACTACTATTATTGCTGGGATGGTGAGGTAAGGGGGTGTGGAACCCCACTGCCCGCTAGCAGCGCTCGACCGTATCGACGGTCAGACACCTTGTGCTCTCTTTGCCGTCTCCTGGGATCTGCCTGCTGGGCTGCCCTGATAACCGCTTAAGTATTGACGACCGCCCACACATTCTTTTGTTCCTTGACCGGAAGTCCTTTCTCTTTGTTCAAATTCGCGTTTGTCCAGATGAGTCCTTTGTCACACCAGACCCTCTGTCTACCCTAGACATTGTCTTCTCAGTTCAATTTTCCTTTGTCTTTTCGACTTCCCGTGCAAAACAAACAGTCAATTTGCAACACAATTCCCTATCTATGCATTCAATGCACATTAAAACAATCAAACTATCTTTGATATTCTCGATTATGCTAACGAATTACAAACTACAGAGCGGGGAGACAAATGCTCTCGAATTTGTAGAAATTAAATACACCACACACAAATAGAAGTTGAATAATTTGGATATCTCTAATTGTTGTCCTCATCTTTATTGTGTATATAAAAAACAAGATCCAGGCCACTGGAAACTCGGGTTATGTTCAAGTGTGTTTTTTTTAAAAATTAACTTAAAATAAGTCATCTTCAGAAGATTACCCATGAATTCAAACGTGGTTTCGGAGATGAAATCGTTACCACTAGTTCAAGGGGGTTCCAAGCAGCACTAAATGCCACCAGACAATATATATATATATATATATATATATATATATATATATATATATATATGAGAAGTAAATACACAAACGATGTGTTTTGATATGGCTTTTTTTTGGCCGACAATTTTTGGGAGAATATGTGCTTAATTGAAGTCGTACCTAATTTTAAAAGTTAATTAATTAATAATTAATTAATTAGGCGGGCATACCTATTCAAATGTGAGGCTAATATATATATATATATATATATATATATATATATAGTATCTGACTCATGTAGGTCCTTATAATTATGCTCTACTTGGCGTATTGAGCACTTTTTACATATATAAATTAGAAAACTCCTCCGATGTATTTTTTCTTCTGGCCACTATATTAAGATACTGATGATTACTTTCAGAAAGTACAGATGTGCTGGTCTTTTCTTTTTTTAAAATTTTACCCAGATGACGGTTTGAATTTTTTTTTTTTTTTTTGAAAAATCAGTTATCTGGGTTTACTCCACACCGGTTGAGTTTAGAAGTAAAAAAATTAAATAATAATAATAATAATAATAATAATAATAATATACAGGGTGTTCGGGAAAAAATGACATATATATATTTAGTTATCTTTCTGTGGAGGTTAGAGGTATTGACACACACTACGCATCATTTAAAAGCTTGGACCCTTCTTCATTCATGTACGTGATGAAAGATAGAATGGATGACTGGAACCCACCTGTTTCATGGAAGAGAATAACTTGTATCATGATGATCTGCGCTGCCTTCAAAATAAGGAGATTACGGTTGCTGCCTAATGCTAGCTGAACACTGTAAAAACAATCAGGCATGAACTGGAGAATTGCAATGGAGACTACGAGGCTGTGGCTAGAAGAAAGCAACATAACAGACGATCTGATTGCGTTCGTAAAGCAGAATTCTTCGAAAATCTGCAGGAAAGGTGCTGGAGGACCCTCAGATGCCTACGTGGAGCTGCTAAACACTGTAGTCAACCCCTGGATAACAAGGGTAGCCAATGGTAGGCCATATGTATGGCAGCAGTATTTGTCCCCCTGCCAAACCTCTGGGAAAAGTCAAAAATGGTTGTCGGCGAATTTTTACTACTACACCAGTCCCAATGTTTGGCCTACGAACTCCCCAGATCTTTACCCCCTGGATTATTATGTATGTGGCGCTGTTTAGAAAGACACCAATCTCCGTGCCAGTACTACAAAAGCCCAATTAATCGACAGAATCAAGGTAGTTTTTGACACCCTTCCCAGGGAAACGGTAACATCATCTTCAGGTTTCAGATCGACGCTAATGGCGTTTATTTTGAGTGAAACTTGTTGGCACTAGTGTAATTTCGGTGCCTGTTGAATTTCTTTACAATCCATCAAATGTTGTTGTTACCAAGCACTTTTTTCTTTTTCCTTATGAAACTGTCAAATTTCTCCCGAACACCATGTATATATATATGTTTGTGTATCCAGGATTTAAACCCGGGACTCCCCCAATGGGGTCACCTGTTGGCCGTGGGTGGCGACCCGTGATGCTTAAGGATAGAGCCCAGGTGGATGAGCAGTTCATGACGTGCAATACTCCACTTTGGCCCTATTTTGGGCTAGACGGGCGGTCGGAGAGGCCCTCCGATCAATCGGCTGGTCACGTCAAGCCTTAGCACCTATATGATTTTCCCAACCTTATTGCCCTTATGGCAAGCCCCAACCCCTTTTATCATTATGGGCTAGAAGGCGGTGGCTGAGGGTCTACATGTCCTGGGAATGACGTTAAACTCTATCTGATGGTGAGGTTCCAGTTTTGGAGGTTTGGGGAATGTGGAGCACCCCTTCATCACATTGCTCCCTGGTCCACTCTGACCCGGAGTGGTAGTACCTGTTAGAGTCCCATCTATGGGTTAAATAGAAAAATGTATTTATAAAAAAAATTGTATTATCCAATAAGAATTGATTTATTTCAAAACTTAATCGGCATTAAATGACCCACTGAGGTTGATATGCCGTAAAACAAAACAAACCAAACCAAAATAAACCCGGGCTAACAAGTCCATTTCCCACAATGATCGCCATTACACCACAGTCACCTAAAAACTCTACATATATCTGAATTTAAAAAAAAAATTGAGTTAATGCTTAATGTATGCGGCCTTTAACTGAGTTATTTTATATATTCAGTAATAATAGTATTTTATTTCAAAAACTTCAGACAGAGAAGACATTGAGGTTCAATTCATTTTACCTTAAATAGAATGTCGCCATTTCTTTCTCTAGTATTATTACAGTATAGAAATAATTTGTTCAAAAATTCATCTCAAGACATACTTGGCCTGATTTCTCTGCTCCTGTCGCTGCTGCCATTTTTTCTTCTTCTTCTTCTACTTATTGTCTTTTTTTTTTTCGATTTGCCGTCGAGAGACTTATCATCCATTTAATATTGAAAAAGATCTAATCTCATTTACACTCATCACCAGGGACACAGATGTGTTTGATCTTTCAATGAAATAAAATTTAATGATATTTTTTATCTAACTGACAGACATTTTTGATGAAGTACTTCATACATCATAATTCATTTATACATATATTTATATACATACAGTTACACAGGTATAAATATATACACATACGCATTTATATATATATATATATATATATATATATATATATATATATATATATGTGTGTGTGTGTGTGTGTGTGTGTGTGTGTGTGTGTTGGTTGCGTAAATATACCATATTATGAATTCATGTATAGATATATGTATAATATATATATATAATAAACTCACGCACATACACACAGACAGACAGACAGATACACACACACACACACACTGATATATATATATATATATATATATTATATATATATTATATATATATATATATATGTGTGTGTGTGTGTGTGTGGTTGCGTAAAATATATCATATTTATAAATGCATTGTATATATATATATATATATATATATATATATATATAAACTCACGCACATACACACAGCCAGATACACACACACACACACACAACACACACACACCACACACACACACACATATATATTATATATATATATATATATTATAATATATATAGTAGTACAATATATAGTACCAATATATATCTTCTGACGTTTAGACATCCTTTTGAGATTAATCACGTACACATTTTTTTTCGATACATATTTCATTGTCCAGAACACGTCTCTTATATATATATATATATATATATATATATATATATATATATATATATATATATATATATATTATATATACGTGTGTGTGTGTGTGTGTGTGTGTGTGTGTAAAGTTATTGTAGGGTGGACATGGTGTTAATGCTGCCTGGTTACTTAAAGTTTTTCGCCAATGTAATCTTCAGATGAAAACAAATAAACTGCCATACACACACGCACACACACACACGTACACACACACACACACACACATATATATATATATATATGTCAAATATACTGCCATACACATACGCACACAAACACACACACACACACATGCATATATGTATATGTATGCATATGGATGGAACTGTACGTATATAAATATAAGTATAAATGCATTACGTATACATTAACTACTTCATCAAATTATGTGTGTATCTGTGTATTTATATGTGTCTAAGAATAAAGTGTGTTTAGTCGGTATGTGTTTTTCTTGTAGACATGTTTTATTAATGACAACACACAGATCAAAAGGTATTAGACTTTCTAATAACTTTCTCTGTCGAATTTCGGGTTGTGTTCTAAGCTCAGAATTTTGTGAGAACTGTCAAAATTTCGTAATGTTCAAAGGAATATAAATTCTGACTAATATAACACTACGACAATTAAGACCAAATACATAAAATATGAAACATATCTTCCTCTATTAGGAAGAGTTATTTTTGTGTCAGTAATTTAACCGAAAGATTCAATATCTAATAAGTTAAGGTAAGTTCATTAGATTATTACTATTTTTAATTCAATTATTCGGACTTTAATTTTTATACAAATAACATTTTTTTTAAAATTTATACTGTAATTAAAAACCGAACGCTGACCAATCCGCAGAGATTTTACGCCCACAGAGTAAGTGTGTGTGTGTGGGGGGGGGGGGGCTTCAAAATTAAGTGCCCTGAAACAAAATGAGAGTTTTGAAAAAGTTAATTCATTGATTAACCAACACTGAAAATTTCATTAAAATCCGATAATTCCCTGATTTTTGGTAAATTATTTTCTGTAGTGGGGTGCTAAATTCATTTAGTCACAAAACGGATTTTACTTCAAACAAGACAAAAAAGTTTAAAATATTATGGTCATTACGGGAATTCCATAGAATTCCATAAATATAAGGGAAATAATTATCCAAACTTTATTTTCAAACGGAAGTAATAATATAAACACAATGTAACTTTTTGTTGAAATTCGGACGATTTTTAATGTATAAAATGTATTATAAAATAAATTGCTATGTAATAATATTTTTTCTTTTTTAATGATGGTCATTATCTTACTACTTATCGATTTAGACAAAGTTTGACCGTAAATAATAGATTTATTACTTTTAATTCGCTTTTAAAACTCCTAGCAGACAAATTTTTTGCCTATAGCTATGATAGACGAAGAAAAGCTTAATCATCTTGGCAAGCGTTTACGAGATTGATCGTCAAAAGATGAGATCAGAGATCATGTCGGAATCGGAGAGATGACGTGTCAACGTTGCTAATGTTACAGCACTTACTTTGAATGGCGTGATGATGGGTTAATAGTAGAAATATTTGTATAATAATCTCTCTATCTTAAATAAAGAGATTTAACAAGAAAAAAAAAGAAGAAAAAAAAAAGATGGATCATCCTTGTGGTAAGATTTAAAATTTGTCTTTCATATGAAGCCAGACCAATTTCTTTTTCTTTCTTCAAGCTTTATGTTCTACTCAGGAAAAGGGTTTAAGATTTCATGCAAAATTTAGGGGGGGGGAGGAAATATTGCATTTAAGCTAATAGCATTGAATGTCCACTAAAATGGATATCTATAGGAAAAATGAAGTATAATTCAACATTACTTTTTAAATCATTTGAAAAAAAAAAAAACCTTTAAATAATTCATCAAATCTTTCTGAAAATCACAACAGAATCTCAAGAAAATGTACAACTTGTCCTGTAATAGTTGTTGCATTTAATGTATGAAATTTATATGCAAATATAACAACTATTATGGATAGAGGTAGTATTAAAAGTTTTTAATTCTTACTTTTAAAAAAATATTCATAAAGACTAGATGTTGGCCAAATCTTTAAAAAAAAAATTTGATTTGATACTAACAAATAGTTTTAAGGTTCTTTTCAGTATTTATTATTTTTTAACAAAAAAATTAAATCTATTCAAGTAGATAACATTTTATGTATAATATTACATATAAAAAAAAGTATTACATCGGAAATCCTGGTGCTGGGCTGCGGTTCAGTTGGCCTAGCAATTCTATGATATCAGGAGTCTGGAAACCAACATTGGGAGCTGTGTTGGATCTCTCGCCTTGTGCCATTTAGAGTTAGTAATAACACAAGGCCTACTTTTTTTCATGAGAATCCCCCTCACATCACAATTGCCGAGAGCAAGAAATTCATCTCTTGCTCTCTCGGCACATTTTCTCAGACTCTATTCACACTCTGACTCTCACTCATTTAACATCACGTCTCATCGTCTCATTCGGCTTGTGCAATGAAAACCGCATATGTCTATGCTGACTCATCATTTAAAATTTTCCATGCTCATCTAACTCAAAATTATAGCTAAGAACATTCATATGGCTAATTTACATATCAGGTTATTCTTTTCATGACGTCACGTCACCCCATTACGTAACACTATTTCGATCGACACGCCTTGACAAGAAGAAAAGTTAAAAGTAATATCTATTATAGCACTAGTAGTACTAATATTCATGACAAACTCTCGACAAGCGTTTTCTCAGGATGTCCTCTGCGCAGCATCCACGTATTCACGTAGAGTGGTCTCAATGTAAGGCTTTATTGGTTGGCCCCACTGGCGTACCCATATGCTGGTTTCCACAGGAAAAAAAATCATAATGAGTTTTATCGCTTGCTTCTCCAGCATTGTCCAGGCATGTCTTGTTCTCTCACTTGGATGTGCTTTGTGATAGGGGTAAAGTGGCCGCATAAACTGCTTTTGTAGGGTGTGTTTCCAACATTTGGTTATTTCTCTAGGCGCTCGTTAGGTTCCGATTTTGCTGCATATAAGTAGCATATTGGAGGTGCGTGGTTTAATGTTAGAGTCGTATAAATGGATCGTCAGACGCGAGTTCAATTCCTGACGAAGCTGTTGACATTCACAAAGCGCTAATACCCTTGGGAAAGTATGAATCAATTCTCCCTCCAGTATGGGTATATCAGGGCAACTGGATCTTTACCATGGCTAGGTAACCAGCTAGGAGAAGGAAAAACTCTGAATTCAACCTGTTAAAACTCCGCTTAAAAATTGAACCTTGTGTCGCATCCTTGCTAGTGCGGAGTTTTTGGTAAATAATTACACTCTTGTTTTATGGATATGTGAGGTGTAAAGTGGCCGATATAACTGTTTTTAGGCTGTTGTTTCCACAATTTGTTTAATATCGTGCGCAGCATTCTTTTGCGGCTCCCATCTGGCTTATTCTCTAGGCGCTTCGTTAGGTTCCGAGTGATGCTGCCATATAGTAGCTTAGAATTTACTCCTTTTGAGTTTTCACATCAGCATTAGGTGATGGTCTTTCACTGGAGTCTGAGTGACAGCAAGTCTCCTCAGGTCTCCACGGCTCTTCTGAGTATTCTAGCAGATTGCAGCAGTGCAGTGTTCTGAATGGTTTCAACCATTCCTCTGATTTCCAAACTTTCCAAACCCTTTTAAATCCTTTTGGGACCGTTCCAAGTGCACCTACTACAATTGGTAGCACTTTGACTTTCATATTCCATAACTTTTTCAGTTATCTGGCAAGGTCCAGATATTTGTCTATTTTTTAATTTTCCTTTAGCTTCACCCTGTGATCTGCTGGAACTTGCAAAATCCACCAGTTGACAAGTTCTTTCTTTTTGTTAATCAACACTAGGTCTGTCTCTTTGCTGGGATAAGGTGATCCGTTTTAATTTCAAAGTCCCAGAGAATTTTGTGCGTTTCGTTCTCAAGAAACAGATTCTGGTTTATGCAATTACCATTTTGTTGTGTGGTCAAAATTTAATTTCTTGCATAATTCCCAGTGGATCACCTTCCCAACCCAGTCGTGTCTAGTTTTGTATTCTCGTTGTGCTAGTTTGCTACATTCGCAGAGTATATGGTTAACAGTCTCATTCTCATTACGCAAAGTCTACATTTACTATTTTGTTGGTCTTATCAATTTTCGCTTGATGTAGTTTGTCCTTATGGCATTATTTTGTGCAGCAATTATAAGTGATTTCTGTTTCTCTTTTGAGGTTTCCCTTTTCTTAACCATGTCCCAAGTCTTTCCATGTGCAAAACCTCATCATTTGTCGTTTGAAGCGTCCATATAATTGTTTTCTTCCCATTTTTGTTTTCTAGTCTTGTCGTTTTTCTGTGGTCCATCTGCCGTTTCTACTATTGTTGGTCGCCATAAGTAATTGTCTTGCTCTTCCCTTGTGTAATCTCAAGTTGTTGGATTGTGGTTTCTACGCATTCCTCTATGTTGGCAAGACCTCTTCCCGTTCCTTTCTTGACACATACAATCTATCACTATTCATCTCTAGGGTTGGAGAGCCTTGTGCATGGTCATTAATTTTCTCGTCTTTGTCTATCTGTCTGAGTTCTTCTTTTGTCCATTTTAAGAATGGTCCTGAGTATCTTATAATGGGTACAGCCAGTATTAATTCCTTAGATCAGATTTCTGCTGTTTGTTAAGTTTCGTTCTAGAAGTTTCTAGTTCTCCTGAGATATTCCTTTTTAACTTTTCCTTTCATTTCTGCTTGCATGATATTGTCCGCTTCCAAAATTCCTAAGTATTTGTAGCTTTCATTTCATCAAGAGATTTTATAGTTTCCTGATTGGTAGTTGTATTCCATTTAATAGTTTTCTTTCACCCCTTTTTATTACAAGCATAGCACATTTTTCGATTCCAAATTCCATCCCTATATCTGGCTATATATTCTGATAGTTTTACTAGGCTCTCCAAATTCTTTTTCATTTTTGCAAAAAATTTAATGTCATCCATGTACATAAGGTGTGTGATCTTTTCTTGTGAATTACTAAATTGTATCCCCGGTACATTTTTTCAGTATATATTATTATTATTATTATTATTATTATTATTATTATTATTATTATTTATTCATTTATTTTATTTAATGAAATTTAGAATTAGGTACTGTTTCCGTAGCTTTGACAGAGTTGACAAATTGTTTCATGATACAAAACCCCGAAATAAATGTCTGAAATTCATATATTGATATCTGTGTTCCTTAATTGTACGACCCTTACCATATTGCTACACCCTTCTGGTTAAAAATGAGACCGTCCAGATCATCCAAGATGAAATGCCAGAATGTAAATCCTGACTATCTGGTGTAACTTATCCACCGAATTCTTAATTCTTATGAGTGACGTCACTCCAGCTAAATAATGAACTATTCCGTTTTTTTAAAAAAAGAAATGAAGGAAAAAAGAAGGCCAAGCCACACAGAAGAAGAAAAAACATAAGAAAGAAAGAGACTATGGGGAAAGATGGAGAGTCTACGGATTGTAAGAATTGTCGCTTAAACTTGTCAGTGAGATCGGATTCGATTTCTGTGGATGAGATATTACTCCCTAGATACGTGAATTGTTCCAGCGATTCTAGAATGGTCGGTGATCCTGGTTTTTATATAATCTTGATATGTTTGTGTATCACGTATGGATGCCAACACTTCAGTCGCAATGTTAAACATGTTTTTAATTTGTTGCTTGATTTAAGCCTCTAAAAGCGGCTCTGCCACGAAAGCATCTGGTACTGATCGTTTTTATACTGAAAAATAACTACGTGAACACCACTGCCATCTTTTGTTTTGTCTTTGAACAACCCTAAGACAGTTACTTTAATCTTTAGCGACAGGGAACCAAATTCCTTGAATATTTGGGACAGCCTCGGGGGAAATTTGGTAGGCAAATACTTAGATACCCAAAATTATATATACGGGTTAGCTCAGTCGGTAGAGCGTTCGGCTAGAAACCACAAGGTTTCTAGTTCGATTCCGGTCCTCGCCAACTCAGCGTTATGAGTAGCACATGGATCTGTGCGGTAAAGTAAGGAGCTGACGGTAGGTGTGGCGCTCCACCTCAGATGCAAAAACAATCTCCTTGGTCTAGCGCTAGTGAAAAGGGGATAGACTCCCTCGCTGCATGGCTGATACCGACATTAGGCTGTCCCGACGACTTTATCTTACACACACACACACACACACATATATATATATATATATATATATAATATATAATCCAAAAGTCCAGAGAAGAAATCTTCCTTACGACACAAGAGTTTTAATTAAAAAACTGTCGCAGTTTGAGAGCTAATATATATATATATATATATATATATATATATATATATATATATATTAATAGGTAGCATCTTTTCATTCAAAAAACTTTAAAAATTAAAGGAATCCTTGTTTTGAATTTTTAAAAAACTCTTATGTATGGGTGTAAGTGTTTCGGAAAAGAACTGAACGTACTGTGTTTACTAATGAAAAATTTTTCAGACAACTCATTAACGCCTCTCAAGATGATAACATATGAAAATTTAATAGAAAGAAAACACATCAAAACAACAAGGAGTCATTTATTTTTAACCAAAATTGTTTGAATATACAAACAAACACACACACACGCACGCACACTCACACACAACAACAACAACACACACACAGAGACATACACACACACACACACACACACACACACACACATATATAATATATATATATATATATATATATCTAAGCCGGCTACCCGCCGGTGCCTGAGTAGAGGGTATATATTATATATATATATATATATATGTTTGTTTTTAATGGAAAAATTGTGAAATCTTGACATTTTCGTATAAGGATATATAATATATATATATATATATTATATATATATATATATATATATATATTATATATATATTCCTATTATTTGTTTGTAATCGAATTATTGCGAATCTTGACATTTTCGTATAAACATTTCTACGACCGAAACATTTCTCTGGTAAACATTTTTTATGGTCGAAATCGTACGTTGCCACGTGATGAAAGTGAAATTGATTTTGACTTGATTCGGCTCACTAGATCAGACTCATTGATATTTTGGGCACTTCAATATTGAAAAATGTCAGATCATACACACAGCACCACAGTTATCTCTTTTGTTTTTCACTCTCTTCAAGTCAAGAATGAAGAATGTTTTAAACTAATATTGGTTTGAAAAATAATGTATAAATGATTTTAATATATACATATATATATTTACCAACCCCTCCGCACGAGCAGGATTCGACACAAGGTCAATTTCTTAAGCGGAGTTTAACAGGTTTGAATTCAGAGTTTTCCTTCTCCTAGTCCGGTTGCCTAAACAGGGTTAATGAGCCCAGTCTGCCCTACTATTTACCCATAGCTGGAAGGAGAGCAGGATTCATACCTTTCCCAAGGGTATTAGCGCTAAGTGAAATGCAATTGCCACGTCCAGGATTTGAACTCGGGGCGACGTGTCCATTTCCCATGACTTTAACCATTA
>CM042155.1:86714071-86716571 GCA_023376005.1 Doryteuthis pealeii | reverse complement strand
TAGGACAGGTATAATTACGAACACAGGAACATGTAGCACATGTTACATAATTATTAGAGACCTAATGATTATGGCAATAGTGTAGAAATCATAATGGCGATTAGTGCAGCTGATGGCCTTGAGAGTGAGTCACAGCGCTTGACCTCCCTCTCACCTTGCTTTGCGGGGATGGATCGTGAGAACCGGAAGGCATGGAAGGCCCTGTCTTCTGGTTTAGGGATAAACTAAGTTTAAGGCAGTTAGCAGGTAGGAGCTCGAAAGTGTAAGTCGTATTTCTATGCGCATCCTGTCATCTGCGCAGATTGTCTGGGTTGGGGATTTGGAAATAAAGTAACATCAACGTAAATCGAAGTCTTGTGTTTATTACCTAAAAACTAACAATGACACAGAGTACCTTTACGATTAAAAATGTCTAGCTCCCTGACGACAAGGAGTGATCCCTAGAATGGAAAACCAGACCGAAGTCCCCAGACGCTAGACCAGACCAAGATAGACGATCAGAATACCAAAGCCGGCCAGAAGAAAATACGACTAGAGTAAGAAGTAAGAAAGGGTATATAACATTATATAGATTGGGTACCGTGAAAACATCAGTATATAACACACACATCAAAATGAAGCTGGTCCTCTGTGGATCACATCTCACTCATATATGTAGAATGTGAATAATAAAACATTGACATTGCCCTGTTAAAATAAATCCTCGTCTCCTTGGTAATGAATAATATCTATTGATATACGTTTTGCTTATATATCTTCCACTTGAAGTGATAACATTTTCTGTATGAAAGTAATGTTATTATGCATATACAATTATGTTTTACGTATGTAATGTTCTTCTTTTTAAAAGAATAAATCCATTTTGCAGCTTGCCAGTGTTTCAGACATCTAAAATATTTTACGAGGGTGAGTAAGAAAGTAATACCATTTTGTTTAGGACATATATAATTACCAACAGAGCAACATGTATCATACATCAAAATGAAGCTGGTCTTATGAGGATCATATCCCTACTTCTCCACATAGTCACAGATTCTCTCAATAGCAATGTTCCATCTTCGAATGATAGCACGTATCCCTGCCCCGTAAAATTACGTTGACTGTTCTTTGAGCCGATTTTTTACTACATATTTCACTTCCTCATCACTGGAATAATGTTTGCCTCTCAAACCCTCTGTCGTGGGGACGAAGAGATGATAGTCTGGAAGCGCTAAATCTGGTGAGTATGGAGGATGTGGTAGAGCTGTCCACCCGAATGAGGCGATTTTCCCTTGTCCTGATGCTTGTGTGTTGTCGGGCATTGTCATTCAGAAGGAGGACATTGTCGATTGGCAAGTTGGTTCTTACTCATCTGATTCTTGCTCTGAGCTTCGTTAAAGTCTTAATGTAGGCCTTAGTTTTATAAAAAAAAAACCTTCACATGAAATAAAGAAAATAGCATTACTTTTTGACTCACCCTCATATAGCTGAGTGGGCGCAATTCTTGGGTTTGGTATGGTTTGTTTTGCTTTACGGTATATCAACCTCAGTGGGTTTTTAATGCCGATAAAGTTTTGAAATAAATTCATTCTTAATGGATAATACAATTTTGTTTATTGACTCATGTTTTTCTATTTAACCCATAGATTGGACCCTAACAGGTACTACCACTCCGGGTCACAGTGGACCAGGGAGCAATGGTGATGAAGGGGTGCTCCACATTCCCCAAACCTCCAAAACTGGAACCTCACCATCAGATAGAGTTTAACGTCATTCCCAGGACATGTAGACCTTCAGTCAGCGCCTTTTAACACCCATATGATAAAAAAGGGTTTGGGCTTGCCATAAGATCAATAGGGTTGAGAAGATCATATAGGTGCTAGGACTTGATGTGACCAGCCGATTGATCGGAGGGGGCCTCTCTGACCGCCCGTCTAGCCCAAGATAGGGCCAAAGTGGAGTATTGCAAATCATGAACTGCTCATCCACCTGGGTTCTATCCTTAAGCATCGGCCAACAGGTGGTCCCATTGGGGCAGTCTTCAGAGGTGCAGTCGGTGCATTCTAACGCCCCAGCCGACAGGACGGGCAATTCTTGGGGGTAACATGATTTTCATGAGTCACCGACAAAGTTCATCTTATTAATGAAATTCATAGCACAATTAAGAATGAAGTATTTTCTTTAATTAATACTTTTTTTTAGGCTAGTGGTGTCGTCAGAGGTATTGGACTCGGCGTCACGAGTTCAAATCCTGGATGAGACTGATTGTATATAGCGCTAGATTCGATTGAGACATAAGCATTATCGCCTCCGTGCACACACCCCTCTGTCTATCTTTCCCCTACCCTTCTTTCTTATTATATTTTTTATGTGTAGCAGGTATTTTTCTTCCCTTTCATTCTTTATAATAAAAACGGAATGTTCATTATTTAGCTGAGGTGACGAGACTAATAAGAAAAAAAAAGAATTGTGCGGATAAAAACATCAAATAATCGATTTTAATTTTTGCAATATCTCTCGG
>CM042155.1:86655681-86713971 GCA_023376005.1 Doryteuthis pealeii | reverse complement strand
ACAACGTTTGTACATAAGACGCTATAGCGAAAAGTCAATATGGTAAAAAAGACACTCTGTATTTTTTATCTTTTGTTTCATCTTCATTTATTCGATTGAAAATTTGGTATATCACTTCCGTGTGCTCACCCACTCTCTCTATCATTCCCCAAAGTCTCTCTACTTTCTCTTCTTCTATATTTTTCCTGTGTAGCATGTCCTATTTCCCTTCTTTCTTATAATAAAAACTGAATGGTCCATTATTTAACGGAGATGACGACACCATAAGAAAATTGAATTCGGCGGATAAGCAACCACCAGATAAATCCTGATTTGCATTTAAACTGGACGATCTTGGATGGTCTCATTGTTACCCAGAGGTGTCATGCAAGATTATTAACCGTCGAAAAATTAAGGCAGACAGCTTATTAAGATATAAATTAATGCTTATGCGCTATTCAAAGCTACATCTATTTTCTGAGTCAGACACGTTCGTACCAAAACAGTTCGCGAACACTTATATATAGACTAGCAGCGGCTACCAGCGAAAGCCCGGGTAGTGGAGATAAAACATGGTTTAATAATCGTTTTGCAGATCTATTACTACTGAATAGCGAGTTCGGTCCTCACAGGATGCACCCATAAATCACCACGTAAAAAACATCTGATTTAATTACTGCCTGGTGGGAGTCAGGGTATTTCTTTTCGCAGATTGAGAGAATGACATCATATGGCTAACTGCAATCGGTCGAAAAATTTAACATAGTTACAGGTGACTAGAAAAATCAGAACCCAAATTATTTATTTTCCATTAAACTAACCCAAACCCACCTCTAACCCTAACCTTAACCCCTAGAACCCCTAGTTAAAATTAACATTTTATTACAAAGTTTGTGGGTTCTGTTTTCTGGGTCACTCTGCATACAGGGTGACCAGAAAAACAGAAAACAAATTATTTATTATTTCTTGTGTATATCCCATCAAGCTCTTTCTTACCAATAATTACGTTAGAATTTAACAATTCCAGTTTGGTTTTTTTTTTAACGTGTATATGTAACGTCACTTCGGTTAGCGACATAATTGCTAGCGGGGTAACACGAAACTAGTCTTACGATTTAATTTGATAATATAATTATATACCACCAACATATATTACTCCTAACTGCTGAGGTATGACATAACCCCAGACCGGTTGATATGCTGTCAAAGTCAAATCAAACCAATCAAACCAATTATTTAAAGGACTCTGTAATTAATGAAAAGAAGGCGTTATCTTGATTAAAACACATGAATTCTATTTTTAACTGCAGTTACGTAGCAGGAAATGAAACAATTACTAATGAATCAGATTTTGGCATTAAAATAACCATAAAGAGTGATATGCCATTAATCCAAAACGCGAAGGAAACCATTACTATTTGAGTTTCATCAGGCGTGGAATGGTAAAATTAAAATCCCAATTCTTTACTGCTTATCATTTCCTATGCTGATATTCCCGTCGATATGTAGCTCCAGTATAAGAGACGTCTCTTTCGCCGACTGCACGTCTGCAGAGTGTTAAATCCCTCCCAATGGAAACAACCTGTTGGCGAGGCTGAGGATCCTGGTGACTGAGCAGTCCATTTGACACGCAACACTCCAATTTTGCCTCTACTTAGGCTAGATGGACGGTCGGAGAGGCCCATTCCAATCAATTGGTTATTTACGTCAAACCCTAGCACCTATATCGATGCGTCCCGCACCCTAAGATCTTATCACCAACCTTAACCCTTTTATCTATGTTGCTAAAAGGCGGTGCGTTGAGGCGTCTTAAGTATCCTGTGTAGGAAAATTAGAACTGCATCTAGTGGTGAGGTTCCAATTCTGAAACTCTGTGGAGCGTCGAAGTACTCTTAATCGCCATTACTCTTTGTGTCTACTCAGATCCCGGAGTGTAGTACCTGTTAGGGACCAATCTAAAGTTTCCGTTTTTAAGCATCACGCGTCGCCATCCATCTCAACAAGTGCGCCCCATTGGATTGGGGTTGTTACCCATCTGCAGAGGTGCAGTTCCGTGTATTTTACAGACCCAGCCACGTGGCTAAGTTTGGTTGGTGGAATATGCGGCTAAAACGTTTGATACAAAAAAAAGACTAGGTTTAAGGTTACCGTCGTTGAAAATGGACACAATGAGCATGAGTTCAAATCCTGGATTACACATAGGGCTAATACCACTTGCGGAAAGGTATGGCATCCAACTATTCCCCAGTCAGATATGGGTAAATAGTAGGGCAGACTTGAGCTACTTTAAACTTTGTTTAGGTAACTAGTATAGGAGAAGGAAAATTCTAAATCAAACCTGTTAATTACGTTTTAAGAAATTGACCTTGTGTCACATCCTGTTACGTGCGGAGGCGTCGATATGTATATAAGGGACATGGTCCGATCAGTATTTTAACTCTTTTCTCACCTGTTTGTTACCTGAGGTAATGCAATCTTGTCTCCGACAAGTCCGTCATTATTCAGTTCTGAAGAAAGAAGAATGAAGAAGAAGAAGAAGAAGAGAAGAAGAAGAAGAAAGAAGAAGAAGAAGACTAAATCTTCAGACAGTGTCCAAAGCTATCATCAAAATGAATCAGCAAGAAGGCAAATGAAAAAAGTTGTTGAGAAGAAAATAGCCTATTATGTTGTATTATAAAAGAATGGCTACAAATACCTGGAGACATGAAGCGAGAACAGGTGCTTAAACCCGTCATAGAAAATAGTTTACAGGTTGGATCATAGGATTTAGCTTTTGGACACTGTCTGAAGATTTAGTCTTCTTCTTCTTCTTCTTCTTCTTCTTCTTCTTCTTCTTCTTCTTCTTCTTCTTCTTCTTCTTCAGAACTGAATAATGACGGACTTGTCGGCAGACAAGATTGCATTACCTCAGGTAACAAACAGGTGAGAAAAAGAGTTAAAATACTGATGGACCATTGTCCTTATATACATATCGACGCCTCCGCACGAACAGGATGTGACACAAGGTCAATTTCTTAAACGTAATTTAACAGGTTTGAATTTAGAATTTTCCTTCTCCTATACTAGTTACCTAACAAAGTTTAAAGAGCTCAGTCTGCCCTACTATTTACCCATATCTGACTGGGGAATAGTTGGATCCATACCTTTCCCAAGTGTATTAGCCCTATGTGTAATCCAGGATTTGAACTCATCTCATTGTGTCCATTTTCAACGACGGTAACCTTTACACTAGTCTATTTTTTTGTATCCAAACGTTTAAGCCGCATATCCACCAACCAACTTAGCCCCGTTGGCTGGGTCTGTAAAATACACGGACTGCACCTCTGCAGATGGGTAACAACCCCAATCCAATGGGGCCACTTGTTGGAGATGGATGGCGACCGGTGATGCTTAAAAACGGAAACTTTAGATTGGTCCCTAACAGGTACTACCACTCCGGATCTGAGTAGACACCAGAGTAATGGCGATTAAGAGGTACTCGACGCTCCACAGAGTTTCAGAATTGGAACCTCACCACTAGATGCAGTCTAATTTCCTACACAGGATACTAAGACCCTCAACCACCGCCTTTTAGCACATATGATAAAAGGGTTAAGGTTTGGTGATAAGATCTTAGGGTCGGGACCATCATATAGGTGCTAGGGTTTGACGTAAATAACCAATTGATTGGAATGGGCCTCTCCGACCGTCCATCTAGCCTAAGTAAGAGCAAAATGGAGTGTTGCGTGTCATGGACTGCTCAGTCACCAGGATCCTCAGCCCTCGCCAACAGGTTGTTCCATTGGGAGGATTTTACACTCTGCAGAGGTGCAGTCGGCGAAAGAGACGTCTACTTATACTGGAGCTACATATCCGACCGGGGAATATCAGCATAGGAAATGATAAGGCCAGTAAAGAATTGATTTTATTTTACCATTCCACGCCATGATGACAACTCAAATAGAATGGTTTCCTTCCGTTTGGATTAATGGCATATCAACTCTTTATGGGTTATTTAATGCCAAAATCTGATTCATTAGTAATTGTTTCATTATCCTCTACGTTAACTCAGTTAAAATAGAATTCATGTGTTTTAATCAAGATAACGCCTTCTTTTCATTAAATTACAAGTCTTTAAAATAATTGGTTGATTGGTTGATTGACTTTGACAGCATATCAACCGGTCTGGGGTTATGTCATACCTAGCAGTTAGGAAGTAATATATGTTGTGTAACTATATTATTATTATCATTAAAATCAGTAGACTAGTTCGTGTACCCCGCTAGCATTATGTCAGCTACCGAAAGTGACGTTAACATATACACAGTTAAAAAAAAAACAACTGAATTGTTAAATTCTAACGTAATTATTGGTAGAAAAGCTTGATGGGATATACACAAGAAAATAAATAAATAATTTGTTTTCTGTTTTTCTGGGTCACCCTGTATGCAGAGTGACCCAGAAAAAAACAGAACCCACAAACTTTGTAATAAAACTGTTAATTTTAACTAGGGGGTTCTAGGGTTAAGGGTTAGGGTTAGAGGTGGGGTTTAGGGTTAGTTTAATGGGAAAATAAATAATTTGGGTTCTGTTTTTTCTAGGTCACCTGTAATATGTTTTAATTTTTCGACCGATTTGCAAGTTTAGCCATATGATGTCATTCTCTCAAATCTGACGAAAAGAAAATACCCTGACCTCCCACCAGGCAGAATTAAATCAAGATCGTTTTTACGTGGTGATTTTTATGGGTCATCCTGTGAGGACCGAACTCGCTATTCAGTAGTAATAGATCTGCAAACGATTATTAAACCATGTCTTTATCTCCACTACCCGGGCTTCGCTGGGTAGCCGCTGCTAGTCTATATATAAAGTGTTCGCGACTGTTTTGGTACGAACGTGTCGACTCAGAAAATAGATGTAGCCTTGAAATAGCGCATAAGCATTAATTTATATCTTAATAAGCGTGCTCCTTAATTTTTCGACGGTTATAATCTTGCAACACCCTCTGGGTAAAAATGAGACCATCCAAATCGTCCAAGTTTAAATGCAAATCAGGATTATCTGGTGTTGCTTATCCGCCGAATTCATATTTCTTATGAGTGTCGTCATCTCCGTTAAATAATGGACCATTCAGTTTTTATTATAAAGAAAGAAAGGGAAAATAGGACATGCTACACAGAAAAATATAAGAAGAAAGAAGAAAGTAGAGAGACTTGGGGAATGATAGAGAGAGTGGGTGAGCACACGGAAGTGATAACGCAAATCTGTTTCAATCGAATATAATGAAGATGAAAACAAAAAGATAAAGAAATACAGAGTGAGAGTGAGTTAAATCAAGATTATCATCCTTTTTACATATTGAACTATTTCGCTATAGCTCTTATGTACAAACGTTGTAATATTTAAATTATCATACTGTGGTATATTAACAGGCTCTGCTAGTAAGTTTATAATAAGGAAAACTACAAAAATTAGTTTTTGATTTTAACTGATTAAATGTAATGATTCACTGTTACATAATTTATGAAAAACGTGAAGTCACGTGGGACCTGGTTGGGTCCTGAGTTTCAGTTTAGACGTCAGGCAGAGAAGATGTCCTGCCTTAACTGGAACTCACTGCATACGCGCGCTATGTTAGTCAGATGTTTAGTTACATGAAATGTTTAGTTAAGTAAATAAAAGCTTAAGAAAATAACACGGTTTTGTAGTTGGTGAATGTCTTGGTAACAAGACTGATCTAGAAGAACTTAAGATATCAAGACGCCAGAAGAAGAATAGAAGAAAGTAAAGAAGGGTATACAACATCACTACTAGGGAGTCGATTTGTTGAACTCTTTTAAGTTCTTCATACTTCATAAGTTCGTACAAAAACTCACCTTTAGAAAAATAAAATTATGTTTCAAACCACTCTCAAATTTAGGGTTACATTATATTTGGAATGCAATAAAGAAAAGCAAAATAATAAGATTCCAAAAACGAATAACATATTACACAAATCCTTAGCTTCTTTTATCGTTAAGATTATCTCGTGCCGTTATATTATGTGGCCTACCTTTTTGATTCTGTTATAGTATGTGGCCTATCCGGTTTGAATGTGTCCTACCTATATAGAATATATTAATATCATAACAGAAAAATTGCAGAAACACACACAACTATTTCAAATATCGGACATATTCTGCCAAATTAATAACTCAATGCCTGAAGAAGACAACAGATCAGAAACACATGTCGCGTATGTAAGATAAAAAGAATAAAACATTTTTTATGAAAACATAATACATTTTGCGGACCTTCTTCTTTTTTATAGAATATATTTATAGATATAATTTGTCCTACCTATATAGAATATATTTATAGATATAAGTAGTAGGCAAATTATTGAAACTAATTATTTTCAAGAAATGCAATTCAGTCATAGGTTGTATATAGTAATTAGGAATGATTAAAAAAGAATTTACCCATAATTTACATGAATCAGATATCTATTTAATTCTAAAATATTCTGAAATATGGTTGGGTTAGGGTTAGCAGTTATTATTATAACCTTATAATATGCTTTTTTATGGTAGGCCTCATGCTTTAAGAGAGATATGATTTCGTAGGCCACATTCAAAATGTAGGCTATATACTATAATGGTACCGATTATCTTCTCTTACTCATCTCTTACTCCTTTCCTCTCACTCCCTGGGGTTCCTAATAACCTTTTAGTCCAGTCATAGGACGGCTACTTCTGCTAGTAAATAAGAAAGAAAGAAAGAAAGAAAGAAAGAAAGAGATGGTTAAAAGAAGCGGTTTGGTATTTGAATTATGTATATACCACACCGCCGTAAAAAAAATGTAAACAAATCTTTGAAGTCTTAGGTTTTAATAATAGATGTAAAAAATAGTTTTGCAGTCCAAATTCAAATAGATAAGTTTTCTTTCTAAATAAAACTAATTTCTAACAATTAGATTCAAATTAATTCAAATATTTAAGGTTTTTCGGGGGGGGGGGGTGTCAACACAGTCTGTTTGATTATCATTTTGTCATATAACAAAATTTTATGACAGTCAATATTCATCAAACAGAATTTTTTTTTTCACTTTATAATAAATATAACTTTTAATGTAGAAGGAAATTATGTGACTATTTTTGTTTGTAATAATTTACTAATAAAATTCTATACATTATATAACTTTGAATATATATTAAAATAAAACAAAACTGTATATAAATCAATAATACAGAGCATGTATTTATTAAAACTTGTTTTTAACAAACAATCTGGACTGTTTAATGTTGTTTAATGTGTAGCATCTCTTTCTTTCTTTTTGAATAATGTACATATCTAAAAAAAAAAACTCCTGGGATTCGTAAGATTGTGTTGAGCCAAACTCTTTGTATAGAGGATTTACCAGCTTTAAGACTCATGATTTCGGATCAGGCTGAACTTGGATTGAAATTAACGCAACAGGATTTGAAATAAGCTAGTTATGATTCTTTTCGCTAAGTATGCCCCAGTGATGAATATAAACATGATTGAGACAGAGAATGGAAACTTTATATCTGGTGCAGATTCACAAATGCACGTATGTGTTAACTTGTGTGGGTTGTGAGATTGTGTTTAGCCAGGTGTAGTCTTTGGAAATCTCACTTGAGAAATCTGATCTCTGTTCACTTAGATGAACACCGAGAACCGTAGACCACGTTCCTACAAACACTGGAATATACTAGGATAGCTTTCTTACCATTCTTTGAATGGTTCGTCATACATTCGTTGAATTTGGATGTCATGGTAAGACAAACTAGTCCCGCTACTGAATAGGGCATTAATAGGTCGAAATGTACATTCAGGGATTGACATTTTCTCGATTTGTTTAGTCTTCTTAGTCCATATACTTGCCACGGGTAGAGTATGATACAAGGTAAATTTTTGGTTAAATCGAACTTAACGAACCAAAATTTCACCATCGTATATCACCCCGCAGAAAGAAAAAAAAATCAAGAAATTAACCGAATTTAATGAAATTTTTAGTGTTGATACATTAATGAATAAAATATATAATGCACCAGCTATTTTATTTAAAAACTTTTACATTTTTTCAGGTCAGTGAACTTTGAACCACAAATCTTTGAGAATCTCTGCTACGCCTCAAATATTTCATTAAATTCGGTTAGTTCCCAGATTTTTGGTATTTTTTCTTTCAGCGAGGTGACATACAATGGTGGAATTTAGGTCTGTTAAGTTCAATTTAACCCAATTTTTAATCAGAGTGAGGTTGGTTTGAATTCAGCGTTTTTCTTCTGTTAGACGGGTTGCCTAACCAGGGATAAAGAACGAGTCAACCCTACTATTAGAAAATATAGCTCCATACCTTTTCCAAGGGTATTAGTGCGTAAAGAAACGAAAACAACTTATAAGATTTGAACGTGTTTATTCCTTTCGATGATAAAATTTACGTGACTCAAACCTCCACATCTATTTTCTGAAGTATGTACACAAACAACATTATGCACACGTACGTTTGCGTATTCACACATACACACACATACACATGTTGGACAGACAAACACACATAAACACACACATGGACTTACACATAAACACACACAGATAATTTGGAAGATATACCCCCAGGCATGCAACAGAATGGACAGATTGTAGCAACAAGCTAACAGCTCCAAATTTAGCTTTCAGATGCAGATAATTTATTTATTAATTTTATATTTTGGACACCACACCATCGTCCTTAGTGGAGGGAATGTACCAACAATATGGTCGATGGTCGAAATAAATTCATAATAGCCAAATGACGATTTGTTAAGTTTTTTCTTTCTTATTGAAAGTGTAAATATTGCTCTGTATATAATTAGTTTATTAATTATCATACATTGAGCTCTCTCAGGGATTTATAATAATTCTTGTATAAATCCATAAGTGTGCATAACATTTGGATGTACAATAGATATTTGAGGATCTCAAAAAAAATTATCCCCAAATACGGTCAATTGGAGATTCTACCTTTAAATATATATATATATATAATATATATATATATATAATATATATATATATAAATATATATATATATTTATATATTAGTAAAAAAAAATTTAAAAAAAGAATTTCGAAAGAATCCGCACGAGTGCATATACAACGGACCGACATGACATCACGGAAAATCCCGAACATTTCAAATATCTGGCGTTCCTCCAACTAAATAACAATAAAAGATTACGCCGGCACGGTGCTTAAAAAAACCCGGATGCTTCTGCCTCTGATGATGAGAAATTTTCTCGAAAATATCTAGGTAAATAAACACCATTTAACACCTATTACATTGCATTGTAAATTGCCTTCAAATTTATTTTATATATATATATATATATATATATATAATATATATATATGTGTGTGTGTGGTGTATGTGTGTTATATATATAATGTGTACAATATACTTTACCAACCCCTCCACATGAGCAGGATGTGGCACAAGGTCAATTTCTTAAGCCGAGTTCAACAGGTTTGAATTCAGAGTTTTCCTTCACCCAGACCAATTGCCTAAACAAGGTTAAAGAGCCAGGTCTGTCCTACTATTTACCCATAGCTTGAGGGAGAGTAGGATTCATACCTTTCCCAAGGGTATTAGCGATAAGTGAAATGCAATTATCACGTCCAGGATTTGAACTAGGGAAGACGAGTCCATTTCCCATGACTTTAACCATTACACCACGCGCTGTGTGTGTGTGTGTGTGTGTGTGTGTGTGTGTGTGTGTGTGTGTGTTGTGTGTGTGTGTGTGTGTTGTGTGTGTGCTTACATACTGACCCTATGCTATTATCATTAAATAGCAAATTGCATTATAAATAGATTGTTCTGCAAATAGTGTTATTTTTCCTTTTCAGAAATCGTTGTATGTATATTTTCCATGTTTAAGGCCCTAATCATATTAAGCCTTTTATTTGACGTCTCGGAATCTTTTATGTTGAACTGAAAGAACATGCATTTCTCTTTATCGTTAATGTTATGAAATCAGACGATAACAGTTTCTCAGTTTTTTCCACTGTTTAATTGCAGTGTTTCATGATAAATCCAGCAGAATAGATCAAGTAGAAATTTTTTCGAATTTTTCCCCAGTTGGTTTTTTGATGTGTTAATTAGTCTACATGGAGGTGTTCGCACCAAGTTCGAAATAAGGTCACATGCAGTGGGTATATGTATATATATATATATATATATATATTATATATATATATATAAACTTATACTTGTTATGTATATACATATACCTTATATATATACTATATACTATTATACCTTATATATACTTAAACCATATATATATGTTATATATATGTATACCTATACTATAATATATATATAATATATATATTATATATATATATTTATATATTATATATAACTTATATATATATAATGTACAAGGCGTGTATATATATAATAAGGTGTAAGCTACACATATAAATATATATATGTATATATATATATATATATAAGGTTAAGGTACATAATATATATGTGTATATAATAAGCTCTATATATATATATATATATATAATATATGTATATATATATATATATATATAATATATCTATAGGATATAAAATATATTCATTTTAATAACAAAGAGGATCTAAACATACATACATACATATATATACATATATATATATATATATATATATATATATATATAGAGGAGAGAGAGAGAGAGAGAGAGAGAGAGAGAGAGGAGAGAGAGGGAGAGGGAGAGAGAGCGGGAGAAAGAGAGAGATATAGTGTGAGAGATCGATAGATAGATAGATAGATATACACTTTAAGAGGGAAACAGAGTGACTGAGAGAATTATACAATAAATAACATGCTTTTTTGTGCCGTATACATTTTACAATCTTAAAATCACCGATAAAAATGTCGATAAAAACGGATTTTGCTCTATAAATATACCAAACTCCATTAAGTTTTACAATCTTAAAATCATCGATAAAAATGTCGATTGCTATATAAAGAAAGTAAATTACATTATTACCATATATATATATTAATGATGTTTCGTATATCCATAAATAATATCGTTGATAGTGCATATATATATAAGTTAGGATAGCACAGACATGGAGTCAACAGCGCTTGGTGACTGCTAGTTTTTCGCCTACACGGTTATCAAACCAAGTTGTGTCGATATGGCTGGTATCCATTTATATTCTGTTGTGTGGTGAATGATGGGAAGGGTGATCTAGTTGCATGGCATTCTGGTAAGGCTGGTCTGGTTATTTACGTAGCTATGTCTTTTAATTTTGGGAATTGTCAATCTAATTATTCTGTTGGGTTTAATTTATTATTATTATTATTATTATTATTATTATTATTATTATTATTATTTATCTAATAATAGTGTTAGTTTTGTCCTAAGATATTCAAGAAAATGGTCGTCTTAAATCGATGAAATGCTTTCTTTATTTGTCTGGTTTGGACCTCAACGTTAACCCCTTCTCGAGAGATTTGCAACAGTGGTTTTCTCTAGTTTCCTTTTCAGTTGAAACTCATATTCAACTCTAAGGAGATTCTCATATGCTGAATCCCACACCACACTGGAGTGAGGGGAAATGAAAGAGCCGACTCGTGAGCCATGTCGTCTTTAGATTTGGCTCCCGACAAATTCGAGATTCCATATAGTGACTTGAAACCTAAAATTAATAGATTCCTTCATACATCAACAATAAGCTCTTTTTAATCAAACCCACTTTTGGAAACTGGTGTCCAAACTTTCGAAAGTCCAGACATTAAACGAATCATTATATACCGATAACTCATTTGTCACACAAGACTTTCGAACACCTGTAAATCTAAAGAAGAACTAGTGTGAAACATGTCAGACACCCTGCACTGTTAAACACTTCCCCATCAAAACTGTACTACTAATAATAACAATCTAGTACATTTGTCATATCAGCGGATCACATGAAAGAAAACAAAAAAATAGACAAATACTTGGACCTTGCCAGAGAACTAAAAAAAACTGTGGAACATGTGGGTGAAGGTCATATCAATTGTAGTTGGTTACCTTGGAACAGCCCCAAAGGATTTGCAAAAAAGAATCTTGATGAATTGAAAATCAGAGGAAGAATCAAAATCATACAGACCACAGCACTAAAGTGGAGCTTTAGATTTCATCATAAAATGTTTTTCTTACCGTAAATAATAATCATTGTCAGTTACGCCTCAGAACGATATGGATTCGAGGAGACGAAAAGTAGGGAAGCAGGTAAGGAAAACCGAAGAGAGGGAAAAATTAAACAATATAGGAAAATCATTCCTCTTCTAGCATTATTAAAGAAGGGTTGACTTACCTAATCATATAAGCCCCGTAATCCGTAGATGAAAGTTGTTTCTGGCTACGTAATTCCATTTAAATATGGGGTACCGCACATCTGATTGGCTGTTACTAACAACCAATCAGATGCGCGGTGCTTTGTATTTGAATGGGTTAATTCTACCGTCCAAGAAATTTCTCAAAAGTCAAACGTCTTTTAGCGGTTATGTTGGTGGTTGTACAGGTTTGATCACCTCATAGGGTCAGCAGGGCGAGGAAGGATGGAAGACCTGAAACTTCCCAATGAACCCCCGGATTACATCACTGACGACAACCACCAGCGCCCCAAATGTAGGAGCGTATATTTAAAGTAAAAAAATAAGAAAAAATTTAAAAGTCAACATAGATGACAACTGTCTTTTTTTGAGAGAAACAAAATTATATCAAAAACATGAACCTAAACCTGATCGATAACATTGAAAATTAACTCTCAATATGATATCCGACGATGCTAGCAAACCGTTAAAATTACAAAGGTTTGAATATAGACGTACATCGTATATCATTCCATCACTTCTAGGCATAAGATATCTCCAGACAGATTGATATGCCATTAAATCCATCAACCTCTCAACTAACCATCGTTTTCTGTGAATGATATTAAGTGGAGGCCCCGTACTTGTATCTAAACGACTTTTAACTCTCCGTCTATCAAGTTTCTCACCGAAATATTCAGCTTAAATGTTAAGCGAGAACCTAAGCGTGAAAAGGCATGTTCTCTGCCGGCATTTCTTAAGAAACCATTAATTAAAGTCGCGAGTAAAGAAAATTACTTTCGTCAGTGTTAGGTGAAAAAGATATTTGTCACTTCTATACCTTTTATCACCTTTTTATTTGACTATATCCCGACCGCGTAAAAACGATCTTTGGTAAAAGAAATAATAATAACATTCGGTGTAAATTTCATTACAACTTATTTTATCATTATTTTATCATTATTATAGTGTAAAATCATATCGCAAATTGGCGGTACGTGGCATTTCCTATAAACTCCTATAAATCACACACTAACACACACGCGCGCGCGCACGCAACGCTCTTCTCTATAAGGAATGGAGCACTCTGTGACGGCCTTTACAAACAAAGCGATGTGTGTATTAAAACAGTTAAAATCCCCTTCCTAGCCTAATGGTTAAGGTGCCGGACTGACCTCCAACGACCGGATTTCAATTCCGGCTGTAGGTGCTTACAAATGTGTGTATTAAAATCTCATTCTGTAAGTGAGACAGCGTAATGTTTAGGGTGCCGGACCGGAGTTCAACCGACCGGAGTTCAATTCCGGCTGTAGTAGCTTACAAAATGTCTAGCCACACTGAAGAGACTTGATAAGTCGAAACACGTGTCTGTGGATGACCCTATATATGCTCCCCATCCCCTAGGGTTGAGCACTCTGGGGGGGGGGATATCGCTGACGGCCGCCAACTCAAGCGTAAACGCAACGCTCTTCCCTATAAGGAATGGAGCACTCTGTGACGGCCTTTACACACAAAGCGATGTGTGTATTAAAAGAGTTAAAAATCCCCCTCTCATTCTGTAAGTGAAGACAGCCTAATGTTTAAGGTGCCGGACCAGAGTTCAACCGACCGGAGTTCAATTCCGGCTGTAGGTAGCTTACAAAATGTCTAGCCACACTGAAGAGACTTGATAAGTCGAAACACGTGTCTGTGGATGACCCTATATGTGCTCCCCATCCCCTAGGGTTGAGCACTCTGGGGGGGGGATCTCGCTGACGGCCGCCAACTCAAGCGTAAACGCAACGCTCTTCTCTATAAGGAATGGAGCACTCTCTCTCTCTCTCTCTCTCTCTCTATATATATATATATATATAATATATATATATATATACAGGTAAAAGCATATACATACATATCTATGCGTAGAAAGTTTGTAGAAAAAAACAACAAGATGTTAAAAGTTTGGCTGACAGAAATCTGTTTCGACCATATGAAGAGGTCTTTATCAAAGCAACATTGTAAACGGAAAGACGAAATAAATATATCATTAATCACGAGGCACAGAACGCTCTCGATCAGTACCGGAATTTTCAAATTAAAAAAAAAAATGCGTATTTTATGTTAAAAATAAAATAAATTTTATTTTTAAGAATTATAAGCATTTTTATCATTAAAAAAGCTCAAAAGAGTTTGCAGTAAAAGTGTATATAAATATCAAAAAGTTCAGGAAAATGTTCCGGCTACAAAAGAAAGTTTAAAAAATATATTCTGTCAGCAAAACTTTTAACATCTTGTTGTTTTTTCTACAAACTTTCTACACATATTGTCGGATTCATATACATTTTACCTTTCATACACATATATCTATCTATCTATTTATCTATATATATCAGTCATCCCCAGACACGTGTTTCGAAGTTTACTTCTCATCAGTGCATCTCGACTTTTTAACAGCTACCTCTAGCCGGGATCGAATACCGACAGAATTTTCGTCTGTCAAGTTCCTTACCCTTGCGGCTATCAGTGGCCGTCCGTCTAGGGTGCTAATTAATTGCTACATACTTTAAGGCGTATGTTTTTACAATCACCAGAGAACTCAAATCTGTAAACAGACGGATAACCGCTTATGCCAAACGGTGAAGTTTCTATTAATGTCCTCCCAGAGTGTTCAACCATCAGAGTAGGAAGTATATATATATATATATATATATATATATATATATATATATATATATATATATAGTTTTTTCACTGTCCGGATTATAGTAGTCTGTCAAACAATTTAAAAAATCTTTTAATTTTTTTTTAAAACTCTCTAAAAATAATTTCTTGAAACAAGAAATATGTTCCTGACGATGACCTACGGTCGAAACTAGTTGAGAAAAATAACAGCATAAAAGATATATTCCTATTTGTCTTATCCCGTTTTTTTTATATATATATATATATATATTATATATTAATATATATATATATATATATATATATATATATATATTAGTACAATGCAAGCCCAAGTAGATGCACAGCTATAGACTTTTTAAAATGATTCTTTCAAATCCCTAAGAGAGCTCAATATAAGATACTAAATAAATTACTCACATATAGAGTAGTATTTTATTGTTTATTTTGTAACGGTTATCTGACGAACTGGACTCATTTATTGAATTACAGCCAGAAATAAATTTATAATAGAAAAACTCAACAGTTATTTGGCTTTCTTATTGAAAGTATATATGTATATACATATATATATTATATATATATATATACATATATATATATATATATATATATATTATATATATATATATAATATATATATATATACAATAATAAATTATTGCACACATTAAAACCCATTTTAAATAATAAGTATGATTCAGTAAAGATAATGAAGATATAAAAAAATCAAAAAATATTCGAGATTCATGTCGTTTCTGGAGGCTGACTCGGTCAAATTTTGGCAAGCACACGAAATGAAATTGCTTAAATTTTACAAAAAGAGCCAATTTTCTCTTCAATAGTTAAAAATTAAGGCCAATTATGGAAAATGATTTTTTGTTGAAAATCAGTTTGATTGAGCAAGTCAGATTAAAATTTGTACGGACGTTCCGTGTTTAAACCGAAATTACAAAAATCTAGAAAATGATGTCCAACATTTTATGTAAAGATAAAAAAAAAATTGGACGTGGATGCAGAGACCCCGGTTAATTCATGTCGAAGACCTTTTTGATTTATTTCTTATGCTGGGTATTTAAATTTTTAGAATCCTTGTAGACTAATTTGTTTATGTATTTAACACATATATACTAACAGGTACCACCACTTCGGGTCAGATTGTAGTAATGGCAATGAAAGGGTATTCCACACATATTAAAAGTGAGCCTTACCCTATGATGCACTTTAATGGCATACCCAGGAAACAACGCCCTAAACCCCCACCTTGTATCACATAGACAATAAAAAGCACGTGGTTGCTATAAAAGCAATACATCATCATCATCATCATCATGTCGCGCTGTCAGCGCGGATATCCATGACAATCTCACTCCATCCGTCCCTATCGCTCATCATTCTCGGGAGGTCCTCTATGCAGCATCCTGTATCCGCACAGAGCTGATCAATGTACGTCTATGCTGGTCGGCCCACACAGGCGTGTCCATGTGCAGGCTTCCACAGGAGAACATCGCTTATGAGTTCGTCCTTGATTCTCCAGCAGTGTCCCGCCTGTCTTGTCCGTCTTACTCGGATGGTTTGGGTGATATGTGACAGGTGACCGTTCAGCTATTTTCTCGTAGAGTGCTGTTTCCACGTCTTGTTCAGGATCACCCGCAGCATTCTTGTGCAGCTCCCATCTAGTTTATTCTCTAGTCGCTTAGTTAGGGTCCAGGTGGTGCGGCCATACAGCAGTACTGATACAACAACAGCCTGGAAGAACTGTCTCTTTAACTTGTCTATGGCTTTCCATATGACCGATAATTTATTTATAGCGGCCCATGCCTTTCAGTTTGGAAAAATCTGTGACTTCTTGGTCACCCTGTATATATTGTTATGATTACTTTTTTTGTTTTCTTTTGTATTTCACTGAAATAAAGTAAAACAATTTCCTTCACGAAACATTTAACTTATTCTTAGCTTTATGTAATTATACCTCGCCGCCATTCTTGAAATAACAGCCAATTCATCGGAGAGAACTTCTCCAAGCGCCAAACTGGAGGGTTGTATGTCATGGACTGTTCAGCCAACAGGATCCCGTCCTTAAGCATCACGGGTGACCATCCACGGCCAACGGGTGGCCCCATTGTGGGGGGATCTTACGCCTCTGCAGAGGGACTGTCGGGGTATTCTAAAGACCTAGCCGGGAGGGATGAACAGCATAATGAACGCAACTCCCTAGGTATAAAATAGCCCTGCAAAGGTTAACATGCCGTTTAAAACAATTGATTTTATAGATCTTTTGTAGGTAATTTTTTTCGTGTAACGAATTCGCTCCTCACAGCATGAGTCCTATTAAATATTGTTGCGTAAGTATCGTATTTTATCATATTTTCTCGATAGAAATATTTATTCACAAACATTTTAGACAAATACAGGGTGGCCAAGAAGTCACTGAGGGAATAGATATCATATATTTTTGATTATAGAATTACGTAAGATAAGAAATGTTGCATAGCACCTTCTTTACCGGCACTAAATTGTATATGTTATATACTGGCATCAAATTCTATATGTGTTATATAGCGGCTTCTTCAAACTAACGCTGAATCGTATACGTTGCTGGTATACTGTGGGTATCTAACCCTTAGACGATATATGTAGTGGTCGCTTAATGAAATCACAAGGCATGCTGTATGTAGTAGGAGATTGACTTTTTATTTCTTCTCGGCTGCACGTGGTGGGCGGCGAGCTTGACAGTGGGAATCTGCCCAAGGGTTGACAATGCGTTGGTGAGGTGGAGGGGGGGGGCTGGTGACGTATTATCGCTCTTGGTCGCGGCGGTGCGTGACCGCGTCGGTCACTCCGTTCTCTCCGTCGTCCGCTGTCTCTCTGGGGTCTGTTCACTAATGACCACTGACTCTTTTTTATATATCTCAAACGCCTACGCGTTTTCTTTGTTCGCTTCCACCAGGAAAAAGTCCTTTGTCACCTTTGTCGTCCCCCCTCTGTTTAATTCAACCGGAAATTTCTATTTCCGTTTGTACAATATACAACAGAAATCCATTACACAATATACATAGTTTGTCATAAGGTCATGGGTGTAAGATAGGAAATAGACACGTCGAGACGTGTTCAAATTTTGGACGATGCTCTTTGCATTTCCCATAGCGTTAATTAGTCACTTCTTGGCCACCCTGTATATTTTGTTACGAGTACTTTTTTGTTTTCTTTTGTATTTCACTGAAATAAAGTAAAACAACTTCCTTCACGACACATTTAACTTATTCTTAGCTTTATGTAATCATACCTCACCGTCAATTTGGTTGCTGCAAACTGCAATTGTGTTTCGGTATTAAACTATTAAATCATTCCGAAGAACTGAAAAGAAAATAGCACAATTCCCTATCTATGCATTCAATGCACATTAAAACAATCAAACTATCTTTGATATTCTCGATTATGCTAACGAATTACAAACTACAGAGCGGGGAGACAAATGCTCTCGAATTTGTAGAAATCAAATACACCACACACAAATAGAAGTTGAATAATTTGGATATCTCGAATTGTTGTCCTCATCTTTATTGTGTATTTAAAAAAAAAACAAGATTCAGGCCACTGGAAACTCGGGTTATGTTCAGGTGTGTTTTTGTTTTTTTAAATTAACTTAAAATAAGTCATCTTCAGAAGATTATCCATGAATTCAAACGTGGTTTCGGAGCTGAAATCGTTACCACTAGTTCAAGGGGGTTCCAAGCGGCATTAAATACCACACGAAAATATATATGGAACCCACCTGAGTCATGGAAGAGAATAACTTGTATCATGATGATCTGCACCGGCCATCAAAATAAGGAGATTACGGTTGCTGCCTAATGCTCGCTGAACACTGTAAAAACAATCAGGCATGAACTTGAGAATTGCAATGGAGACTACGAGGCTGTGGCTAAAAGAAAGCAACATAACAGATGATCTGATCGCGTTCGTAAAGCAGAATTCTTCGAAAATCTGCAGGAAAAGTGTTGGAGGACCCTCACATGCCTACGTGGAGTTGCTAAACACTGTAGTCAACCCCTGGATAACAATGGTAGCCAATGGTAGGCCATATTTATGGCAGCAGTATTCGGCCCCCTGCCAAACCTCTGGGAAAAGTCAAAAAATGTTGTCGGCTAATTTTTACTACTACACCAGTCCCAATGTTTGGTCTACGAACTCCCCAGATCTTTACCCCCTGGACTATTATGTATGTGGCGCTGTTTAGAATGACACCAATCGCCGTGCCAGTACTACAAAAACACAGTTAATCGACAGAATTAAGGTAGTTTTTGAGACCTTTCCCAGGGAAACGGTAACATCATCTTCAGGTTTCAGATCGACGCTAATGGCGTTTATTTTGAGTGAAACTTCTTAGTAGTAATCTCCGTGCCTGTTGAATTTCTTTACAATCCATCAAATGTTGTTGTTACCAAGCACTTTTTTCTTTTTCCTTATGAAACTGTCAAATTTCTCCCGAACACCATGTATATATATATATATATGTTTGTGAATCCAGGATTTAAACCCGGGACTCCCCCAGTGGGGTCACCCGTTGGCCGTGGGTGGCGACCCGTGATGCTTAAGGATAGAGCCCAGGTGGATGAGCAGTTCATGACGTGCACTACTCCACTTTGACCCTATCTTGGGCTAAACGGGCGGTCGGAGAGGCCCCCTCCGATCAATCGGATGGTCACGTCAAGCCCTAGCACCTATATGATTTTACCAACCTTATTGCCCTTATGGCAAGCCCCAACCCATTTTTATCATATGGGTGCTAGAAGGCGGTGGCTGAGGGTCTACATGTCCTGGGAATGACGTTAAACTCTATCTGATGGTGAGGTTCCAGTTTTGGAGGTTTTGGGAATGTGGAGCACCCCTTCATCACCATTGCTCCCTGGTCCACTCTGACCCGGAGTGGTAGTACCTGTTAGAGTCCCATCTATGGGTTAAATAGAAACATGTATTTATAAAAAAAATTGTATTATCCAATAAGAATTGATTTATTTCAAAACTTTATCGGCATTAAATGACCCACTGAGGTTTATATGCCGTAAAACAAAACAAACCAAACCAAAATAAACCCGGGCTAACAAGTCCACTTCCCACAATGATCGCCATTACACCACAGTCACCTAAAAACTCTACATATATCTGAATTTTAAAAAAAAATTGAGTTAATGCTTAATGTATGCGGCCTTTAACTGAGTTATTTTATATATTCAGTAATAATAGTATTTTATTTCAAAAACTTCAGACAGAGAAGACATTGAGGTTCAATTCATTTTACCTTAAATAGAATGTCGCCATTTCTTTCTCTAGTATTATTACAGTATAGAAATAATTTGTTCAAAAATTCATCTCAAGACATACTTGGCCTGATTTCTCTGCTCCTCTCGCTGCTGCCATTTTTTCTTCTTCTTCTTCTACTTATTGTCTTTTTTTTTTTTCGATTTGCCGTCGAGAGACTTATCATCCATTTAATATTGAAAAAGATCTAATCTCATTTACACTCATCACTAGGGACACAGATGTGTTTGATCTTTCAATGAAATAAAATTTAATGATATTTTTTATCTAACTGACAGACATTTTTGATGAAGTACTTCATACATACATAATTCATTTATACATATATTTATATACATACAGTTACACACACTCACACACACATACGCATATTATATATATATATATATTTATATAATATTGTGTGTTGTGTGTGTGTGTGTGTGTGTGTGTTGTGTGTGGTTGCGTAAAATATACCATATTTATGAATTCATATGTATATATATGTATATATATATAAACTCACGCACATACACACAGACAGACAGTCACACACACACACACCCACACACACCACACACACACACACACACACACACACACACACACCAACATATATATATATATATATATATATATATATATCTTCTGACGTTGTAGACATCCTTTTGAGATTAATCACGTACACATTTTTTTTTTCGATACATATTTCAATTGTCCAGAACACGTCTCTTATATATATATATATATATATATATATATATATATATATATAATATATATATATATATTACGTGTGTGTGTGTGTGTGTGTGTGTTTGTGTATAAAGTTATGTAGGGTGGACATGGTGTTAATGCTGCCTGGTTACTTACAGTTTTTCGCCCATGTAATCTTCAGATGAAAACAAATAAACTGCCATACAACACGCACACACACACACACACGTACACACACCACCACACACACACACACAGATATTTATTTCACACTATACTGTCATTACACACACGCATACAAACACACGTACACACACACACAAAACACACATATATAATATATGTCAAATTTACTGCCATACACATACGCACACAAACACACAACACCACACACACACACACACACATGCATATATATATATATATATATATGTATGCATATGGATGGAACTGTACGTATATAAATATAAGTATAAATGCATTACGTATACATTAACTACTTCATCAAATTATGTGTGTATCCATGTATTTATATGTGTCTTAGAATAAAGTGTGTTTAGTCGGTATGTTTTTTTCTTGTAGACATGTTTTATTAATGACAACACACAGATCAAAGGGTATTAGACTTTCTAATAACTTTCTCTGTCGAATTTCGGGTTGTGTTCTAAGCTCAGAATTTTGTGAGAACTGTCAAAATTTCGTAATGTTCAAAGGAATATAAATTCTGACTAATATAACACTACGACAATTAAGACCAAATACATAAAATATGAAACATATCTTCCTCTATTAGGAAGAGTTATTCTTTGTGTCAGTAATTTAACCGAAAGATTCAATATCTAATAAGTTAAGGTAAGTTCATTTGATTATTACTATTTTTAATTCAATTATTCGGACTTTAATTTTTATACAAATAATTTTTTTAAAATTTATACTGTAATTAAAAACCGAACGCTGACCAACCCGCAAAGATTTAACGCCCACAGAGTAGGGGGTGGGCGTTCAAAATTAAGTGCCCTGAAACAAAATGAGAGTTTTGAAAAAGTTAATTCATTGATTAACCAACACTGAAAATTTCATTAAAATCCGATAATTCCCTGATTTTTGGTAAATTACTTTCTTGTAGTGGGGCGGGTGCTAAATTCATTTAGTCACAAAACGGATTTTACTTCAAACAAGACAAAAACATTTAAAATATTATGGTCATTACGGGAATTCCATAGAATTCCATAATATAAAGGGAAATAATTATCCAAACTTTATTTTCAAACGGAAGTAATAATATAAACACAATGTAACTTTTTTGTTGAATTCGGACGATTTTTTAATGTATAAAATGTATTATAAATAATTTGGCATATTGTAATAATATTTTTCTTTTTTTAATGATGGTCATTATCTTACTACTTATCGATTTAGACAAAGTTTGACCGTAAAATAATAGATTTTAATTATTTTTAATTCGCTTTTAAAACTCCTAGCAGACAAATTTTTTGCCTATAGCTATGATAGACGAAGAAAAGCTTAATCATCTTGGCAAGCGTTTACGAGATTGATCGTCAAAAGATGAGATCAGAGATCATGTCGGAATCGGAGAGATGACGTGTCAACGTTGCTTATGTTACAGCGCTTTACTTTGAATGGCGTGATGTGTTAATAGTAGAAACATTTATATAATTATCTCTCTATCTTAAATAAAGAGATTTTAACAATAACAAAAAAAAAAAAGAAAAAAAAAAAGATGGATCATCCTTGTGGTAAGATTTAAAATTTGTCTTTCATATGAAGCCAGACCATTTTCTTTTTCTTTCTTCAAGCTTTATGTTCTACTCAGGAAAAGGGTTTAAGATTTTCATGCAAGATTTAGGGGGGGGGGGGAAAAAAAAAAGGAAATATTGCATTTTAAGCTAATAACTGTCAGATGTAAATATTAAATTGAATGTCCACTAAAAATTGATATCTATAGGAAAAATGAAGTATAAATTCAACATTACTTTTTAAATCATTTGAAAAAAAAAACCTTTAAAATAATTCATCAAATCTTTCTGAAAATATCACAACAGAATCTCAAGAAAATGTACAACTTGTCCTGTAATAGTTGTTGCATTTAATGTATGAAATTTATATGCAAATATAACAACTATTATGGGATAGAGGTAGTATTTAAAAGTTTTTAATTCTTTACTTTTTAAAAAATATTTCATAAAGACTAGATGTTGGCCAAATTCTTTAAAAAAAAAAATTGATTTGATACTGACAAATAGTTTTAAGGTTCTTTTCAGTATTTATTATTTTTTAACAAAAAAATTAAATCTATTCAAGTAGATTATACATTTTTATATATTAATATTTACACACACACACAAAAAAAGATATTACATCGGAAGATCCTGGTTGCTGGGCTGCTGTTCAGTTGGCTAGCAATTCTATGATATCAGGAGTCTGGAAACCAACTTGGGAGCTGTTTGATCTCTCGCCTTGTGCCATTTAGCGTTTTTAGTAATAACACAAGGTCACTTTTTTCATGAGAATTTCCCACCCCTCACAATCACAATTGCCGAGAGCAAGAAATTCATGTCTTGCTCTCTCGGCACATTCTCTCAGACTCTATTCCCACTCTGACCTCTCACTCATCGTAACGTCACGTCTCATCGTCTCATCGGCTTGTGCAATGAAAACCAGCCATATGTGTATGCTGACTCATCATTTAAAATTTTGGATGCTCATCTAACTCAAAATTATAGCTAAGAACATTCAATGCTAATTTACATATCAGGTTATTCTCATGACGTCACGTCACCTCCATTATGTAACACTAATTTCGATCGACATCGCCTTTGACAAGAAAGAAAAAGTTAAAAGGTAATATCTACTAATAGCACTAGTAGTACTAATATTCATGACAAACTCTCGACAAGCGTTTTCTCAGGATGTCCTCTGCGCAGCATCCAGTATTCACGTAGAGTGGCTCAATGTAGGCTTTTATTGGTTGGCCCACACTGGCGTACCCATATGCTGGTTTCCACAGGAAAAAAAATCATAAATGAGTTTATCCTTGCTTCTCCAGCAGTGTCCAGCATGTCTTGTTCGTCTCACTTGGATAGTCTTTGTGATAGCGGTAAAGTGGCCGTATAACTGCTTTTTTGTAGGGTGTTGTTTCCACAATTTGGCTTATTCTCTAGGCGCTACGTTAGGTTCCGAGTGATGCTGCCATATAGTAGCATATGGAGGTGCGTGGTGTAATGGTTAGAGTCGTAGGAAATGGACTCGTCAACGCGAGTTCAATTCCTTGACGAAGATGTTGGCATTTCACATAGCGCTAATACCCTTGGGAAAGGTATGGATCCAATTCTCCCTCCGGCTATGGGTATATTGCAGGGCAGACTGGACTCTTTAACCATGGCTAGGTAACCAGTCTAGGAGAAGGAAAACTCTGAATTCAAACCTGTTAAACTCCGCTTAAGAAATTGACCTTGTGTCGCATCCTGCCCGTGTGGAGGGGTTTGTAAATATATATAGTAGCATATTATTTTGAGTTTTCACATCAGCATTAGCTGATGGTCTTTCACTGGAGTCTGAGGGACAGCAAGTCTCCTCAGGTCTCCAGGACTCTTCTGAGTATTCTGGCAGATTGCTGCAGTGCAGTGTTCTGAATGGTTTCAATCCTTCCTCTGATATCCAAACTTTCCAAACCCTTTTCCAATCCTTTTGGGACCGTTCCAAGTGCACCTACTACAATTGCTAGCACTTTGACTTTCATATTCCATAACTTTTTCAGTTCTCTGGCAAGGTCCAGATATTTGTCCATTTTTTAATTTTCCTTTAGCTTTACCCTGAGATCTGCTGGAACTGCAAAATCCACCAGTTTATCAACACTAGGTCTGGTCTTCTTGCTGAGATAAGGTGATCCGTTGTTATTTCAAAGTCCCAGAGAATTTTATGTGTTTCGTTCTCTAGAACAGATTCTGGTTTATTCACATACCATTTTGTTGTATGGTCAAAATTAAATTTTTTGCACAATTCCCAGTGGATCACTTTTCCAACCCAGTCGTGTCTAGTGTTGTATTATCGTTGTGCTAGTTTGCTACATTCGCAGAGTATATGGTTAACAGTCTCATCTCTATTACCGCAAAGTCTACATTTACTATTTTGTTGGGTCTTATCAATTTTCGCTTTGATGTAGTTTGTCCTTATGGCATTATTTTGTGCAGCAATTATAAGTGATTCTGTTTCTCTTTTGAGGTTTCCCTTTCTTAACCATGTCCAAGTCTTTCCATGTGCAACCTCATCTATTTGTCGTTTGAAGCGTCCATATAATTGTTTTTCTTCCCATTTTTGTTTTCTAGTCTTTGTCGTTTTTCTGTTGGTCCATCTGCCGTTTCTACTATTGTTGGTCGCCATAAGTAATTTGTCTTTGCTCTTCCTTGTGTAATCTTCAAGTTGTTGGATTGTGGTTTCTACGCATTCCTCTATGTTGGCAAGACCTCTTTCCCCCTTCCTTTCTTGACACATACAATTTATCTCTATCATATCTAGGGTGGAGAGCCTTGTGCATGGTCATTAATTTTCTCGTCCTTTGGTCTATCTGTCTGAGTTCTTCTTTTGTGTCCATTTTAAGAATGGTCCTGAGTATCTTATAATGGGGACAGCCCAGGTATTAATTCCTTAGATCAGATTTCTGCTGTTAAGTTTCGTTTCTAGAAGTTTTCTAGTTCTGAGATATTCCTTTTTAACTTTTCCTTTCATTTCTGCTTGCATGATATTGTCCGCTTCCAAAATTCCTAAGTATTTGTAGCTTTCATTTTCATCAAGAGATTTTATAGTTTCCTGATTTGTAGTTGTATTCCATTTAATAGTTTTCTTTCACCCCTTTTTATTACAAGCATAGCACATTTTTCGATTCCAAATTCCATCCCTATATCCTGGCTATATATCCTAATAGTTTGTACTAGGCTCTCCAATTCTTTTTCATTTTTTGCAAAAATTTTAATGTCATCCATGTACATAAGGTGGTTGATCTTTTCTTGTGAATTACTAAATTTGTATCCCCCGGTACATATTATTATTTATTCATTTATTTTATTTAATGAAATTTAGAATTAGGTATTGTTTCCGTAGCTTTGACAGAGTTGACAAATTGTTTCATGATACAAAACCCTGAAATAAATGTCTGAAATTCATATATTGATACTTGTGTTCCTTAATTGTACGACCCTTAACATATTGCTACACCCTCTGGTTAAAAATGAAACCGTCCAGATCATCCAAAATTAAATGCAAGCATGTAAATCCTGACTATCTGGTGTAACTTATCCACCGAATTCTTAATTCTCTTGAGTGACGTCACTCCAGCTAAATAATTGACTATTCCTTTTTTTTAAAGAAATAAAGCAAAGAAGAAGGCCAAGCTACACAGAAAAAATATAAGAAAGAAAGAAAGAGACTATGGAAAAGATGGAGAGTCTACGCCTTGTAAGAATTGTCGCTTAAACTTGTCATTGAGATTGTATTCGATTTCTGTGGATGAGATATTACTCCCTAGATACGTGAGTTGTTCCAGCGATTCTAGAAGCTCCTCGTCGGTGATCCTAGTCTTTATATAATCTTGATATGTTTGTGTATCACGTATTGATGCCGACACTTCAGTCGCAATGTTAAACATGTTTTTAATTTGTTGCTTGATTTAAGCCTCTAACAGCGGCTCTCCCACGAAAGCGTCTGGTACCAGCTCTTGCAAGTGTCACATGTTTATACTGAAAAATAACTACGTGAACACCACTGCCATCTTTTGTTTTGTCTTTGAACAACCCTAAGACAGTTACTTGAATCTTTTGCGACAGGGAACCAAATTCTTAGAATATTTGGTACAGCCTCGGGGAAAATTTGGTAGGCAAATACTTAGATATCAAAATTTTTATATATATATATGGGTAGCATCTTTTCATTCAAAAAACTTTAAAATTAAAGGAATCCTTGTTTTGAATTTAAAAAAATATTTCTCAAATAAGGGTGTACGTGTTTCAGAAAAGAACTGAAAGTACTGTGTTTACTAATAAGAACTTTTTTGGACAACTCATTAACGCCTCTCAAGATGATAACATCTGAAAATTTAATAGAAAGAAAACACATCAAAACAACAAGGAGTCATTTATTTTTAACCAAAATTGTTTGAATACACAACACACACCACACACGCACAGACAACAAACACACATACACGCACGCACACACACACACAACAACAAACACACTCACACACACACACACACACACACACACATATATATATATATATATATATATATATATATATATATATATATACCAGAGACGGCTACCCACCGGTGCCTGAGTAGAGGGATATATATATATATATATATATATATATATATATATATATATATGTTTGTTTTGAAAAATTGCGAAATCTTGACATTTTCGTATAAAGATATATATATATATATATATATATATTATATATATATATATATATATATATATATATATATATATATTCCTATTATTTGTTTGTAATCGAATTATTGCGAATCTTGACATTTTCGTATAAACATTTCTACGACCGAAACATTTCTCTGGCAAACATTTTTTATGGTCGAAATCGTACGTTGCCACGTGATGAAAGTGAAATTGATTTTGACTTGATTCGGCTCACTAGATCAGACTCATTGATATTTTGGGCACTTCAATATTGAAAAATGTCAGATCATTCACACAGCACCACAGTTATCTCTTTTGTTTTTCACTCTCTTCAAGTCAAGAATGAAGAATGTTTTAAACTAATATTGGTTTGAAAAATAATGTATAAATGATTTTAATATATACATATATATATTTACCAACCCCTCCGCACGAGCAGGATTCGACACAAGGTCAATTTCTTAAGCGGAGTTTAACAGGTTTGAATTCAGATTTTTCCTTCTCCTAGTCCGGTTGCCTAAACAGGGTTAAAGAGCCCAGTCTGCCCTACTATTTACCCATAGCTGGAAGGAGAGCAGGATTCATACCTTTCCCAAGGGTATTAGCGCTAAGTGAAATGCAATTGCCACGTCCAGGATTTGAACTCGGGGCGACGTGTCCATTTCCCATGACTTTAACCATTACACCACGCGCTTCCTAAATATACGCTTAATATATACATATAAGTAAATAAATAAACGATGTGTTTTTGATATATGGACACGTAATGTTCCCAACCCTATTGCACTTTTTAATAATATATGTGCTAGAAGGCGGTGACTGAGGGTCTTAGAGTCTAACGTTAGGGTATAACGTTAAACTGCGTCTAATGATGAAATTAAAATTTTGGATCTCTGGAGTGTGTGGAGTACCCCTTAATCGCAATTACGCCCTGGTCTACCCTAAACACCTATTTGCGCGCCAGCTATGGGTTTAAATAGATGAAACATAATTTGTTAAAATGTGCTTAAAACTTTTAAGTTTGAAGATAAAATAAAATGAATAACCATCAAGATTTAATGAAACAAAACACATTCAGTATAAAATAACCCTAGTGTTAACATGCCGTAAATTTCAACCAACCAACCAACCAACCAACCAACCAAGTACTTATTTCTACTATTTAGTATGGACGCGCGTGGCATAATGGTTAGAATCGTAGGAAATGGAATCGTCGATGCGAGTTCAAATCCTAGACAAGGCTGTTTGCATTTCACATATCATTTTAGCTGTTTGCATTTCACAAAGTTGTGAATTCATACATTCTCCCTCCAGCTATGGGTAAAATAGTAGAACAGACTGGGCTCTTTACCCTTGGATAGTGTTGTACCGGCCGTTCCTACAGTGGAGAATATACACCGGTTCTCACTATAAATAGTGAGACACCGAGTGAAAAGGTTGTACTGTTACCGTTTAGCGGCAAGCTAGCCGTTCTTGTACCTTATTGTAAATACACTTGTCTCATTTTACCCTACCTCGACTTGACTTCTTTTTTTACTGTTGAATTAACATCACAACAGATAGGTAACCACTCTAGGAGAAGGAAAACTCTGAATTTGAAAAACCTGAGGTCAGTCGCTGATTTGGTTTGTGGCTTTTCTTGTGCACCAATCCTTTCCTATCGGCTGTGACAAAAAGTGCGAATGGTCCAACACAAGCCTTCACCACTATAAACAAAACACTGTGTAGGTTGTTAATTGGTTGAACCCTCATGCGTCGAAATTGACAAGAGAGTCCATTGGCGTTACAACATCTTCCTAAATTATGAATCTAATAAAAATACAGTATACACGTAGAATCATTCTTTACACGACCCAGAATCATAAAACCATTGAGACGTACCAACGTCTATGACAAATTGTAGTGATTTAGAAATGAGAGGAAACAAGTTTTCAATTTAAAATCTGCTATGAATATTTTAAGAACTTTATCAGCTCAAAAATTCCAAATGAATCATTCAACCTCGGATATCCAGCGAGGAAAACGAACTGCGATGTAACACTGAAAATAGTGTCGATAGAAATTGCATTATTTAGATAATTACTTTTACTGAAACGTGTGAAAGAATCAGCAGCTGGCATATAATAACGATATATATATATATATATATATATTATATATATATATATATATATGTGTGTGTGTGTGTGTGTGTGTTGCGTGGTGTGTGTGTATATATATATATATCTGTGTATGTATAAATATATGTATAAATATGTATATATATAAATATATGTATAAATGTATGTATATGTATATATATATGTATATATATATATATATGCATATTAATGTATGAAAGTACGTAAATAAAACACTGTGTTTATTTGATATGGCTTTTAGCCGACAATTTTTGGAGGATATGTGCTTAATTGAAGTCATACCTAATTTTTGAAAATTAATTAGTTATTAATTAATGAATTTAGGCGGGCATATATGTTCAAATATAAGGCTAAACAGATCGAGAAAATATCAATCTCTGAATGTACATTTCGACCTATTAGGTCTCATCGGCAAGGTTATAGACATGGGAGACTGCTCCGTGTGTGACTCGAAACTTAGACTGTCAAGCTGACAGGCGGAGATTCTAACCACTACACCAAAAAATATTAATGTATATTCGAATATATATATACATATATATATATATATATGGATATATATATATATACATATGTATGTATATATGTATATATATGTACATATGTATATATATATATATATATACATTTTATATATATATTATATATATTATATATATATATATATATATTATATATATATATATACACCTGTCTATCAATCTGTCTATAATGACAAGTATACCCACAAAGGTATATTTAGAAGTCAGTGAATCAGAATCGTGAGTGTAAACAAATATGTTCCAATATTTCCTGTTAACTGCCCCCTTTCCGAGACATAAGTATACACGATAAAAATAAAGGGTTTGAATGACACTGAAGAAACTGCGTATGCCAAATAATTTTCCAGGATAAAATATTTCTAGATTTGGACCATGACAATACATCAATATCCGGTTTAGCTCTGTCGGTAGATCATCCCCAACTCGGGTCCGTAATGTTGCGCGTTTGATAGTAGGCCTCACCAACTCAGCACATGATTAGTAAAGACTGGATATGTGCAGAAATATCAGCAACAAAATTGGCATCTTCTTTTGTTACATAACAGTTTTATTTTCTGCCATCCGCACGAACAGGATGTGACACAAGGTCAATTTCTTAACCGAAGATTAACAGGTTTGAATTTAGTTTTTCCTTCTCCTAGACTGGTTGCAATACCAAGGTTAAAGAGCCCGCTCTACTATTTATGGAGGGAGAGTAGTTGTATACATACCTTTCTCAAGACTATTGTGGGGTTATCCGCCCCCACTAAGCTGGAAGAGTTATCTTCCCTTGTGTTTCGGGTATCGACCACCAGGTGTTTTGCTATTTAAGCAGGCAAGCGCCAAATTCGAATCCCCATTCTCCTCTGGGACTTCACAGCCATGGGTTAGACATTTCTGTCTACACGCTTCTTGTGTGGGGGATTCAGCCCCCAACACAACGTTAGTAAGTGACATTGCTTTATGAACTCTCAATTATTTCTATATGTACATTTATGTATCTCTTGTATACTTCCTTATTGTATCTCTATTCATGAATGTGTTCTTTATTATATCTTCTTTGTATTTCTGTTATATGTATCTTCTCCATGTGCCTATATTAAAGTCTATTGTTACATTTCACACTCTTGGTCAGAGTTGGGTTTTTTTCAACCACCAATTACAAATGATGTTATAACTTTTAACCTAACACTATTATCGTTATGTGAAATCCAAACAGCCTCGTCCAGAAATTAAACTATGGCCGACGAGTTCATTTCCCATGGTTATAACCATTGCGCATTGCCTATATCTTATTGTGTGCTTGTGTGAGTGAGTTCGTATTTGTGCATTTTCTGTCAGTCTATTTAATAGATATTTGTATTGTATATTTCCGATGCGTTAGTGTGCGTGGGTGGGCGTGTGCGTGTGCCCAAGAGGAGGGGAGGAGGTGTATTTGTGGGAGGGTGGGGTAGTGTTTCTTTCTGATCAGGAGAGTTCAATTCACGTATTATCGATTTCTCTTAGCAAATGTTCGAATCAACGAAAGTAAGTTTAATTGCAGGTTTAGATATCAACATAAAAATATTGAAAACGTCGATGATATAATTGCATTTGAAACTGAACACAAATCTCTCTCTCTCTCTCTCCCACTCTCTCTCGCTTTTACTCTCTCTCTTTTATTCTCTCTCTTTCTTTCTCTCTCTCTACCTCTCTCACTCTCTCTCTCTCTTTTTCTCTCTCTTTCTATCTCTCTCTCACTCTCTCTCTTTCTCTCTCTCTCCCTCTCTCTCTCTCTCTCTCTCTCTCTCTTTCGCACACACACGAGCGCGATTTCTCGCTCTGCGTGGGTAGACATGAAATGTCTGCCATGTATTAGCTTCCTAACCATTACACCACAATGAGACGCTCTTTTCAGCTAGCTCGTTTGTTAAGATTCTTGTGGCCAATTTTAGGCTGCAGGTGAGAGAGCACTTAACAGTGGGGGATCACTTGTGGCATTAAGTTTGATCCATGTTGTGTAGTACCCTGTACTGCTTTCCCGTTGATCCATGTATATTGAATCATATGATCCTTGTGTTCCTCAGTGTTAATCAGAATCCTTGTTTATTGGTCCGTTCGTCCGTGCTAAGTAGGAGCAACTGAAAACTTTTTCCCAAAGAGTTTTGAATAGTGGACCAAATACATATTCGAGTGTATTGGATGACCGAGTGAATCCACGTGGCCTCGAAGAGTCTACAAATTTAAGCTGTGACCTCCAGCACACCTTATATACAAAATATTCCAACACCGTTTACCACGGATACCATGGAATACAAGGTCACGAGTATAGGCCATCCATAGAGGATCGACCTCAATTTTCAGTAGTTATCGATCTGCGAGACTAGATTGGTAACCATTAAACTACGATGGGTCACCTAGGTTTTTTTGATCCGTGTTGTGTAGTACCCTGTAATGCTTTTCCGTTGGTCCATGTATATTGAATCATATGATCCTTGTGTTCCTCAGTGTTAAACAGAATCCTTGTTTATTGGTCCGTTCGTCCGTGCTAAGTAGGAGCAACTGAAAGCTTTTTCCCCAAGACTTTTGAATAATTAACCAAACACATATTCGAGCGTATTGGTTGACCGAGTGAATTCAGGTGGCCTCGAAGAGTCTACAAATTTAAGTTGTGACCACACCTTATATAAAAAATATGTGGGAAGCGCGTGGTGTAATGGTTAAAGTCACGGGAAATGGACTCGTCACACCGAGTTCAAATCCTGGACGTGGTAATTGCATTTCACTTAGCGCTAATACCCTTGGGAAAGGTATGAATCCTCCTCTCCTAGCAGCTATGGGTAAATAGCAGGGCAGACTGGGTTCTTTAACCATGGCTAAGTAACCAGTCTAGGTGAAGGAAAACTCTGAATTCAAACCTGTTGAACTTCGCTTAAGAAATTGACTTTGTGTCACATCCTGCTCGTGTGGAGGAGTTGGTAAATATATATATATATACAAAATATTCCAACACTGTTTACCACGGATACGACCTCAATTTCCAGTAGTTATCGATCTGCAAGACTAGCTTGCTAACCATTACACTACGATGGGTCACCCAGGTTTTTTTTGCCCAAGCCGTTTGCTACAAAGGAAATATAAGGGCCCAAATATGGGGCGGCATCCAGTGAGGATCGATCTCACTGTTCAGTGGTCGTGAATCTGCGAGATTAGCTTGCTATCCATTACAATCACGCAGATCAACACTATACTTGTCCGATACCAGTTCCATTAATCAACTAGTTAAAACACATTCATGCCCCACCTCTTCCTACCGCAAAATTCTAACAGAAAATACACTCACACTACATAAAGAAAAAAAATCAAACAAAAACTTCAAATAATCGAAGCTCTATATATCAAGCAAAAAAAAACTACCTTAAACAAAATAAACTTTGAATCAAGTCAACATGTTCTTAAATGCCTATAATTTCCCGCCTATCCTCCTTCCACCATTCCCCTCCCCTTCTCCCAACTCGTGCCCCTCTCCCACAAAATCTCTACTGCCTCGTTCGTTCGAACTAATACCAATTCCTACAACCTCCCCCAACCGATTGTTACTACCTCCACGCGTTTTTACCCAACCAGTTCACCACGAGTTGGATGTGATTCAAGGTTGCAAGGATGGGCATCCAGTGAGGATCGAACTTGTTTTTCAGTAGTAAGAGATCTGTGTCACTAGTTTGCTAACAAGTACATCACGATGGGACGGCCTGTTTACCCAGCCCGTTTGCCATGGGTAGATTGTGACACAAGGTCTCAAGTATGGGACATCTAATGAGAATCGAACTCGCTATTCCCTAGCAATGGATTTGTGAGACTAGCTTGTTAACACTTACACCACGATGGGACATCCTTTTTACTCAAAGCCGTTCACCACGGGTAGGTTGTGACACAAGGTTGCAAGTATGGTGCATTAAACGAAGATCGAACTCGCTTTTCAGTTGTAATGTATCTGCGGTGTTAGTTCGCTAACAATCATACCTCCGCCCTGTCGGCTGGGGGGTTAGAATGGCCCGACTGCAATGGGAATGGTAAGACTCCCCCAATGGGGCCACCTGTTGGCCGTGGGTGGTGACCCGTGATGATTAAGGATAGAGCCCAGGTGGATGAGCCCTTCATGACTTGCAATACTCCACTTTGGCCCTATCTTGTGCTAGAAGGGCGGTCGGAGAGGCCCCCTCCGATCAATCGGCTGGTCATGTCAAGCCCTAGCACCTATATGATTTTCCCAGCCTTATTGCTCTTATGGCAATCCCCAACCCCTGTTTATCATATGGGTGCTAGAAGGCAGTGACTGAGGGTCTACATGTCATTGGAATGACGTTAAACTCTATCTGATGGTGAGATTCCAGTTTTGGAGGTTTGGGGAATGTGGAGCACCCCTTCATCACCATTGCTCTCTGGTCCACTCTGACCCGGAGTGGTAGTACCTGTTAGGGTCCCATCTATGAGTTAAATAGAAAAACATAAGTTCATAAACAAAATGGTATTATGCAGTAAGGGGGAATTTATTTCAAAACATTGTCGGCATTAAATAACCCACCGAGGTTGATATGCCGTAAAACAAAACAAAGAAACCAAACCAAACAATTACACCACGATCATTCGTGTGCATTCGCTGAAAATTGTTGACGTTTTGGCCGATAGATCCTTTTAAATGATTCTTAATAAACTCCGTATTAGATACTTCTCGTCGTACCGTTGCTAGTACGTGACTCTTAATGTAATTGGAACCGAGTCTGTTTCTCACTGAGTGCTTATAGAAAATAGTCTTATAGTAGAGTTTGTGGTATTGAATACTCCTTGGTATTTTCCTTCTTCGTATGTGCGCTTATAATGCACTGACTACATCTCGTACGTAGGGGTAAACCCCTCCTCACATTTTACTCCTCCAAAACGGGGGGGGGGATCTGTATATGCCACTAAGCTGCATCTGATGGTGAAGTCCCAGTTCTGTACATCTATAAGTGTTGAGTATCTCTTCATTGCAATTACACCCATTTAAAAAAGAAATATATATATAGGTATGTATGTATATATAATTGCACTGATTACGCAACAGGCAAGCTAAGATGTAGTAATTTTACAAAGTCGTTTTTAATCAACTTGTTTGTTCATCTGACATATATGACTTAGCTTATAAATATATAAACCTATATATATATATATATATATATATACATAATATATATATAATCTAATATATATATATATATATATATATATATATATATATAGATGTGTTGCGTGCTTTATAAACATATAGTTTCTCTCTTTAGATTATATATATATATATATATATATATATATATAATATATATATATATATCTGTGTGTGTGTGTGTGTGTGTGTGTGTGTGTGTGTGTGTGTGTGTATACTAGATTTGAAAACTGTATAGGCAAAAAATAGTCAGTTACCATGCGTCATTGACATTATGTCTACACTACCCAAACAAATATATATGTATGTCTTGCACTTATATATATATAATATATATATATATATATATATATATGTCTTGCACACACACACACACATATATATATATATATATATATATATATATATATTATATACACATAGCAGATAATCCAAAAAATATCTACGTCAACTGTTCTTGCATTGATTTATATCATATATATATATACATGCGTGCGTGCGTGTTAGGTGCGTTTAGCGTGCTTTATAAACATGTAGTTTCTCTCTCTCTCTCCCTCTCTCTCCTCTCTCTCTCTCTCTCTCTCTCTCTCTCTATATATATATATATATATATATATATATATATATATATATAACGAATTGCATTATTGGCTTTGTTACCTCCGAAAGCTTCGTTGACAAATTAAGCTAGTAGAGGATACAATACGCGTATTCTAATCCTCGCTTACAGTGCTACATTAGGATTAGCATGGATTTTAAAATGATAAAAATCCATCCATATTTTGAGTTTATTATCTAGAGGATTGCATTGATGTGCCAATAATCAAAAACAATTTTAAAAGATATATAATAAGTTTTATTTGCGATGGTTTTATTGTGTTTGCACGTATAGAGTAAATCCCTCAATTAATATAAATCGCAAGATATACAGGTTGTGTTAAAAGTAACTCCCTGTTATAAACTACGAGGTTGAGCCAAAAAGTAATGCCATTTTGTTTAGGTCAGATATAATTACCAACACATCAACATGTACCATGCATCAAAATGAAACTGGTCCTCTGGGGACACATAGACACCGTTTTTCTCAATGGTGGTGTTTCACGTTCGAATGAGAGTATGTATCACTGTACCATAAAATTCTGTTGACTGTTCTTGAAACCCCTCTTTACTACAGACTTCATTTCCTCGTAACTGGAATAATGTTTGCCTCTCAAACCCTATTTCATGAGGCAGAAGCGATGATAATTGTAACGAGATAATGAAGGTCCTGACTTTTGTGAGCTAGAACTACTATATTAGGAAAGGAGGAAGAAGAAATAATAGATGATAAAGGTTTAAAAAATAGGGATGAGCACAAAACAGGATGAATGATGATTTGACCGGAGCATGACCCCCGAACGGAGAATTGATTGTCAACCGGAAGTTTCGGGTGTTGACCAGAACCGGAAGTCACGTGGTGACGTGGAACAACGAAGAAAGGTCCCGCGTTCTTTTTTCTTTCCGCCGTCGTAGGGTACGGATCGGGCCTCTGGTACCTAGTATGGGGTCACAGTAATTTAACAGTGTCCTCTCTCTCTCTTTCTTTCTGCCTTTCCTCCTCTCTGATACGAACCCACGAGACGAGCACGATAATAAAAGCTAGCAGTTGTGACTACATATTTCTCGCGTTGTAATTTTTATCAACAAGATGACCGCCACGTGTCGAATACATTTTTAGTACGGTGAATATATTGCTTTGGGTATCGTGAATACAACAGACGCCACAACGTTACATGTATCATTTTGGTACTGTGAAAATACCACAACGTTACATAATCTGAGGGCGCTAGATCTGGTGAGTATGGAGGAGCGGTAAAGTTGTTCAAAGAACAATCAACAGCATTTTATGGGATAAAGATACATACTCTCATTAGAAGGTAGGACATTGCTATTGAGAGAAACGTTAATTATATGGAGGAGTGGGGATTTGATCCAAAGAGGATCAGATTCATTTTTATGTATGATAAATGTACCTGTGTTGGTAAAATGTTATATTTTATAGAATTTATTTCTGCCATTCTACAAAAGTACCAGGCAATATCAGTTGATGCAATTACCGAGCGGTTTGAGAGGCTGAAGGGGAATGCTGGTGTCCATATAGAATTTTAATTAAAATTCCATGTTACGTGTGCTCTTCTAGTATTTATATATATGTAAAAGTCGTCGTCGGGGCGGCCTAATGTCGGTATCGGCCGGACAGCGAGGGAGTCTATCCCCTTTTCACTAGCGCTAGACCAAGGAGATTATCTTAGCATCTGAGATGGAGCGCCACACCTACCATCAGCTCCTTACTTTACCGCCTAGATCCCTGTGCTACTCATTCGCTGAGTTGGCGAGGGCCGGTATCGAACCAAGAACCTTGTGATTCCTAGCCGAACACTCTACCGACTGAGCTAAAGCAGCCCTTACACACACACACACCACATACCCCCCCCACACATATATATATATATATATATATATATATATATATATATATATTTGTCCTAAACAGAATGGCATTTCTTTTTTACTCAATCTCGTATTTATATTTCCTTTTGAATTGCAGAAATATTTTTCTCAATTCTTCAATGTGTGTTCCTTAATATATGTCAATTAAATCTGTGTTGTGCAAGATGGTGCTCTTAGACAGTCTGATATTCTTGTTCATGAATGGCTGAATCACCATTTTCCCGGGGGATGGATGTGTAGGCGTTGTTTGAGTGATCAGCAAAAAGCCCTGATTTAACACCCTACGACTTCGTTTCTTTGGGATTGGTTAGGAGGAGCAAGTCTACGAAACCAACGACTTTGGAGAAAATTAAACGACGAATACGAGAATGTATTTCTGGCATTCTACAAAAGTACCAGGCAATATCAGTAGATGCAATTACCGAGCGGTTTGAGAGGATGGCTGAAGGGGAATGATGGTGCCCATATAGAATTTTAAATAAAATTCCATGTTATGTGTGCTCTTCTAATGTTTCTTTATGTATATGTATATATATGTATATATATATACATATAAATATATATATATTTATATACAAGCACACACACACACCACACACACTCACACACACACACACACACACACACACACACACACACACACACATATATATATATATATATATATATATATATATATATATATATATATAGCTGGAGGAGAATAGCTGGAGTCATAAATTTTGTAAGCGTTTAAACACTATGTAAAATGAAATCATTTTTTGTTACTTTCCTTCTTTTTATCTTTTCATCATGTTCGATTGAAACAGATTAGCGTTATCGGGTCCGCACGCTCACCCCCTCTCTTCAGTGTAGTATGTCATATTCTTCCCTTTCTATCTTTATGATAAAAACTGTATGATTCATTTTTTTTTTGCCTGTCGTGACCATACTCACAAGAAATTAGAATTCGGTGGATAAGCGACATCAGATAATTAAAATTTACATTTTTGCGTTACATCTTGGACGGATTGGACGGTATCACTTTTAGCCATGATAATAACCGTCGGAAGATTAAGGAACAAGGATATTAATATATAGATTTGCGATGGTTTTATCGCCTTTTGCACGTATAGAGCAAATGCCTGGATCGATGTTCTTCGGAAGATATATATATATATATATATATATATATATATATATATATTATATATATATATATATATAATTCTATGCACACTTTTTTCGTTTTAAAGCGAAGCACAAGACCGTGATTAATATAGTTTTACCGATGGACATTGGCATGAAATAAAAAAGAAATGCCCGCGATCAGAGAAATAATTACGGGGCACGATAACGCACAGCATGTCCTTCAAATTTGCTGAATTGGAGAGAAATATAAAGAAAAGTTGCAAGAAAATTTTTTTAGCTAAGATAACTCAAAGAAGAATTTAAGATCGAGAAAATATATCTCCGAGTTGAATACTCAGTTTTTTACGAAACCGAACAGATAACCCTTGATGAATATTTCCTGTCAGCCCTTGTTGTAATTTCGTCAGATGCGCATCGCGCTTCCCAGTTACCACCATCTAGATAATCGTGCATTGATTCTCCCGGCAAATGCATCAGAGTACCCTTACGATTGAAAATGTGTATCTCTCCCTGACGACAGAAAATATGTCTAACTCTTACGCCAGAAGAGAGGACGGAGAGTCAAAACGTAATACCATTTTGTTTAGGACAGGTATAATTACGAACACAGGAACATGTAGCACATGTTACATAATTATTAGAAACCTAATGATTATGGCAATAGTGTAGAAATCATAATGGCGATTAGTGCAGCTGATGGCCTTGAGAGTGAGTCACAGCGCTTGACCTCCCTCTCACCTTGCCTTGCGGGGATGGATCGTGAGAAACGAAAGGCATGGAAGACCCTGTCTTCCGGTTTAAGGATAAAGTAAGTTTAAGGCAGTTAGCAGGTAGGAGCTCGAAAGTGTAAGTCGCATTTCTATGCGCATCCTGTCATCAGCGCAGATTGTCTGGGTTGGGGATTTGGTTTTAAAGTAATATCAACGTAAATCGAAGTCTTGTGTTTATTACCTAAAAACTAACAATGACACAGAGTACCTTTACGATTAAAAATGTCTAGCTCCCTGACGACAAGGAGTGATCCCTAGAATGGAAAACCAGACCGAAGTCCCCAGACGCTAGACCAGACCAAGATAGACGAGCAGAATACCAAAGCCGGCCAGAAGAAAATACGACTAGAGTAAGAAGTAAGAAAGGGTATATAACATTATATAGATTGGGTACCGTGAAAACGTCAGTATATAACACACACACCAAAATGAAGCTGGTCCTCTGTGGATCACATCTCACTCATATATGTAGAATGTGAATAATAAAACATTGACATTGCCCTGTTAAAATAAATCCTCGTCTCCTTGGTAATGAATAATATCTATTGATATACGTTTTGCTTATATATCTTCCACTTGAAGTGATAACATTTTCTGTATGAAAGTAATGTTATTATGCATATACAGTTATATTTTACGTATGTAATGTTCTTCTTTTTAAAAGAATAAATCCATTTTGCAGCTTGCCAGTGTTTCAGACATCTAAAATATTTTACGAGCGTGAGTAAAAAAAATAATGTCATTTTGTTTAGGACAGGTATAATTACCAACACAGCAACATGTATCATACATCAAAATGAAGCTGGTCTTATGAGGATCATATCCCTACTTCTCCACATAGTCACAGATTCTCTCAATAGCAATGTTCCATCTTCGAATGATAGCACGTATCCTTGCCCCGTAAAATTACGTTGACTGTTCTTTGAGCCGATTTTTTTACTACATATTTCACTTCCTCATCACTGGAATAATGTTTGCCTCTCAAACCCACTGTCGTGGGGACGAAGAGATGATAGTCTGGAAGCGCTAAATCTGGTGAGTATGGAGGATGTGGTAGAGCTGTCCACCCGAATGAGGCGATTTTTCCTTGTCCTGATGCTTGTGTGTTGTCGGGCATTGTCATTCAGAAGGAGGACATTGTCGATTGGCAAGTTGGTTCTTACTCATCTGATTCTTGCTCTGAGCTTCGTTAAAGTCTTAATGTAGGCCTTAGTTTTATAAAAAAAAAACCTTCACATGAAATAAAGAAAATAGCATTACTTTTTGACTCACCGTCATATAGCTGAGTGAGCGCAATTCTTGGGTTTGGTATGGTTTGTTTTGCTTTACGGTATATCAACCTCAGTGGGTCATTTAATGCCGATAAAGTTTTGAAATAAATCAATTCTTAATGGATAATACAATTTTTTTATAAATACATTTTTCTATTTAATCCATAGATGGGACCCTAACAGGTGCTACCACTCCGGGTCAGAATGGACCAGGGAGCAATGGTGATGAAGGGGTGCTCCACATTCCCCAAACCTCCAAAACTGGAACCTCACCATCAGATAGATTTTAACGTCATTTCCAGGACATGTAGACCTTCAGTCAGCGCCTTTTAACACCCATATGATAAAAAAGGGTTTGGGGTTTGCCATAAGATCAATAGGGTTGAGAAGATTATATAGGTGCTAGGACTTGATGTGACCAGCCGATTGATCGGAGGAGACCTCTCTGACCGCCCGTCTAGCCCAAGATAGGGCCAAAGTGGAGTATTGCAAATCATGAACTGCTCATCCACCTGGGTTCTATCCTTAAGCATCACGGGTCACCACCCACAGCCAACAGGTGGTCCCATTGGGGGAGTCTACAGAGGTGCAGTCGGTGCATTCTAACGCCCCAGCCGACAGGACGGGCAATTCTTGGGGGTAACATGATTTTCATGAGTCACCGACAAAGTTCATCTCATTAATTAAATTCATAGCACAATTAAGAATGAAGTATTTTCTTTAATTAATACTTTTTTTAGGCTAGTGGTGTCGTCAGAGATATTGGACTCGGCGTCACGAGTTCAAATCCTGGATGAGACTGATTGTATATAGCGCTAGATTCGATTGAGACATAAGCATTATCGCTTCCGTGCACACACCCCTCTGTCTATCTTTCCCCTACCCTTTCTTTCTTATTATATTTTTTATGTGTAGCAGGTATTTTTCTTCCCTTTCATTCTTTATAATAAAAACGGAATGTTCATTATTTAGCTGAGGTGACGAGACTAATAAGAAAAAAAAAGAATTGTGCGGATAAAAACATCAAATAATCAGGATTTACATTTTTGCATTTAATCCTGGAAGATTTGGATGTTCTCATTTTCAGCCAGAGGGTGTTGCAAGATGATAACGGTCGGAAGATTAAGGAACAAGTGTATTAATATATAGATTATGAATTAGCAACCTGTCTCTCGCGTTGGATTTATTTACAAAATGTATCCTGTTTTCTTGTGATATGACTTTGAATAATAATATCTATATATAATGGAGATAGACTGCATTTTTGTCTGAAGCCGAAACTATATTACTACTCAAGTCACAATTCCTTTAATTATTTACGTCAAATTCTCCATGATTTCATTCTTTTAAACCTTCAGTTATTAATAAAAATTGTTTTACATTATTAATACTGTTGATCATATCTACGTACTAATAACATGCAATTGTATTTATATATACAACAAAATAGCGATTTACAGTTTGAACGAGAAGGCTAATTTGCATATTGATATTTAAAATTTTATTTTAATAAATATGTGCTTGGTATTATTGATTTCTAATTGTTTGGTTTTATCTTAAGAAATATAAACAAAAATCTCGTAGATAAATTTTAAAAGAAATTTATTTACAAGAAGAAATAACGGTAATATTATCCTTTACTTCCTATTTTAACTAAATAGTTAAATTAGGAAAATTTACCAATGAAACAGGGGAGTAAGGGAAAATGATGGAATAGTTAGTTTCAAAGTTGTTCTATTTTTCGATTATACCCCCTCTGTTGCAGATCTTTTTTATCTGCATTCTTAGTCAGTTTCATTAGCCTTTCTAATTTAATATGATATTTTATTATATTAAAACTTAAATACTTGCACCCGGAGGGTGCATATATTTGCTAGTTATTATAATGGAGATTATATGTTTGTCTGTAACCAAATCTATATTCAATTTACAATTGTGTAGGAAGCGCGTGGTGTAATGGTTAAAGTCATGGGAAATGAACTTGTCGACCCGAGTTCAAATCCTGGACGTGGCAATTATTTCACTTAGCGCTAATACCCTTGGGAAAGGTATGAATTCTACTCTCCCTCCAGCTATGGGTAAATAGTAGGACAGGCAACCGGTCTAGGAGAAGGAAAACTCTGAATTCAAACCTGTTGAACTCCGCTTAAGAAATTGACCTTGTGTCGCATCCTGCTCGTGCGGAGGGGTTGGTAAATATATATATATTCAATTTACAATTCCCCCAAGTATTTACGTTACATTCTCCATGATTTTATTTTTATTTGAAACTCAGTTATTAATAAAATTGTTTTACATTATTAATACTGTTTACCATATCTACATACTAATAACATGAAATTATTTATATATATATTCAACAAAATACAAGTAAGTAAATTTATGTTTCCGTTTTAAACATTTGCTGAATATATGTACTACTAGCTTAACATATTTTAACTTTATTGCACTCAATATTTTTGATTTATTACACACAATTAAATTATCAAAATCCATCATTACACAATCTTTAAGCACAATTTAAAAATAGCTGATGGTAGGTGTGGCGCTCCACCTCAGATGCTAAAAACAATCTCCTTGGTCTAGTGCTAGTGAAAAGGGGATAGACTCCATCGCTCTCTGGCCGATACTGACATTATGCAACCCCGACGACTTTACTTATTACATAGAGTTAATTCTTTAAAAATTAAATTACTTTAATTACACTCAATATTTTTGATTTATTACACACAATTAAACAATTAAAATCCATCATTACACAATCTTTAAGCACAATTAAAAAATTATACTCAATTATTACATATAGTTAATTCTTTAAAAATTAAATTACTTTAATTTAATTATTTAAAACCATTGCGCACATCTAAATTTTCAAATTTATTAGACACGCTTAAATTTTCACTGCACTAATTCAGTTACACCCACCTCTTTCGTAACCAAAGTAAATATTCCATTAAAAACGTAAACATTATTTTCATTTTTTATATTTTCAAACAAAAACGTTAGTTTTCAAATTTCAGATCATATTCTTTCAGATAGAAAAGCTGTTTATTTAAAAAGAGAACAAAAACAAAAACATTGTTATGACGTAATATCTTTCCTGCATATATTTCCTCCTCGTATTATTATTCGTTGAAAAGAAACTGAAATCAACAGATGATATGTGTTACTCTTGTGGTGAAGCCGGAAGTTACCGCTTCAACAGACGGAAGTCGAATGGCAAAAATAAGAGATTTGCGCATATGGATCGCGCAACCTTAGTAAAAATAAAATCTAAAATAAAATTCGTAAAATTCAACCAATCAGAGGCGTTCCCGCTTAAAAAGAAAAATTATCGAATGGAGCCTCGCTGATCCTATCCAGGACTATAAAAAGCCAACCTTTCGGATTCTAACCAGAAAGATCTCACCTGCCTAAGGGAATTCACGTCACCCTTAATAAGAACATTTCGCTTACTTACTGAAGGTATCTATATATCTATCTATCTATCTTTCTCACTTTAAATAATCATCGTTTTAACAGACAATCTTAATATCAGTACAAATACAGCCTGACTGATGATTATTTGGACATACAAACTCTAATGTTTCTTCTTGTTGTGTGAATTGTAAAATATTTTATTACATTTTACATTTGAACTTAAACAAAAGAACTTTGGACGGTACTTCGCCTAGTATTCCATGCTACTTTCTTGTAAATTTCTGTTAATACAATTTTGTTTGTTTAATCCAGAGTTTTGTCTTCTATGCCATTGTGTTTGATTTATTTATGGTCTTTACATGTTTGAATACTTTTATTGAATATTGACATCAAACTGCCCTACCTACCACCATACTCTAAAGAAGCTTAGAAACACAGTCTTAATACATATCTATTTTAAACTAGAAGTGGCTACCCAGCGTCGCCTAAGTTGAGGGTAGGGGAAAAACACCGGTGTATTGATTTGTTTACTTTTGAGATTTACAAATTCTGGACATTTTCAATTAGAATTTCAATGCAATTTCTATGTCTATCTTAATAATGCTAATGAGTTTTCACTACAACTAAGGAAAATTTGGCAACAATAAATCAAGGAAAATAATCACTTCCTATGTACACACCTCTTCTTCCCCTTCTCCAGTAAATAGTCAGACAGGCTGGATTATTTAGCTTCGAGTCAGTGTGAATGAAACTTTGAATTCAAACCTGCTATACGCCGCTTAAAAAATGACCTTGTACCTACCCGTCTACACAAGTAGGATGGGACACAAAGTTAGTTTAAGTGGAGTTAACAGATTTAAATTCAGAGTTTTCTTTCTCTTGTTAGTTGCCTAACCAAGGTTAAAGAGCCCTGTCTGCCCTACTATTTACTCTCTTGTGGTGGGGGAATAGATAGATTTATACCTTTCCTAAGGGTATTAGCGTTATGTGAAATGCAAAAATCTCTTCCAGTATTTGAACTCGAATCGCCGTGTTCATTTTCTACGACAGTAACCATTACACAACGTGTCTCGTAATTACTATTGACTTACAGATCAGAAGAGGGGGGTTCATGCCTTTTCCAAAAGAATTAGCACGAAGGGAAACGCAAAAAGGCTCACCCAAGATTTGAACTGTGATCACAGATTCCATTTCTTACGACCATGACAGTCATTGAAGTTCCATTAAAATTCGTAACAGTAATTAAGAATGGTTAATTTTTTGTTCAATAGTGTAAAAATAAGTTTTTAACATTAAATACATCATTTGTCTGGTATAAAATGCTAAGTAGATTTTTAGATACTATATCTTATTATAATGAAGATTATATGTTTGTCTGTTCGTAACTGAAACTATATCACTACTCATATCAAAATTCCCTTTGTTATTTACGCCACATTCTTTATGATTTTACCTTTTATTTAAGCCCCAATTATTTTAAAAAAAAAGTTTTATATTATTAATACTGTTTACCATATCTACATGATATTTTCCACGTACCCCATTTGTACGGGTCAGGCACAAAGGCCCTATTTATGTGGGACACCCACAAGCCGAGACTCATGGGGTGGCAGGTGAAAAACTGCGTCGATCCCGTCGGCATTCCTCCTCAAGGGGGGCGCCTCAGGCACTGGGCAATAAACCCAGCCCTGCCCCTTTAAATCGAGGGGGCAGGTGTTGCCTGGGGGAATGGCCCCCCTGGGATCGACGCCGTTAATTATAGCAATGGTCCAGAGGCCGAAGCCACTGTTTACCATATCTACATACTAATAACATGAAATTATTTTTATATATACAACAAAATAGCGGTTTACAGTGTGAAAGGGAATGTTAGTTTGCATATTGATATTAAAAATTTGATTTTAAGGAATATGTGCTTAATATTATTGATTTCTAATTGTTTGGTTTTATCTTAATGAATATGAGCAAAAATCACGAGAATAAATTTAAAAAGAAATCTATTTACAAGAAAAAAATAAATGTAAAGGCTAGGGGAGTAAACCCCGAAAACAAATCAGGAGCTGAATTCCCTAAAGTTGTGTGATGCTGAAATCCAGTGCTACCCAACAACTCCGGCGACAAACTGCATTGGTTACTCATCTTTCCTTTCTATCACAGTGGAGAAGGAGGATTTGCTGCTTGGGAAACAGCTCATCCTTCATATGAACCCGCCCAGGCTACGTAGTTCCGAAAAAAATTGGACACTACTCCATCGGCTCTCGTAGACGGAAGGATGTCAACAAATGTACTTTCTTACGCAATGATCATGTATTTGTAAAAAAAAAAAAATTAAAAGAAAAAAAATTGAAGAAAATAGATTTTTGGTACAAACGCATATGAGCAGTTATAGTGCACACATATCCTATAATCAAACGTGGAACTCTGAGTCATGAGTTTTTATGCCGTCTTAAATTTTACTTCTTATTATCTTTATATTGATAATCCTTTTTATAGTGCTCTGCATTTTTGTATATTGAGCAGTGTAAAGATTTAACGAATTAGAACTGTTTCTGTCGTTAAGTAATATATATATATAATCCAAAAGTCCAGAAAAGAAATCTTCCTTACGACACAAGAGTTTTATTTAAAAAACCTGTCGCAGTTTGAGAGCTCAATTTGTGCTCTTAATGTTAGAGTCACAGAGCAAATATCTTATTATAATGGAGATTATGTGTTTGTTTGTCTGTAACCGAAACTATATCACTACTCAAGTCACTATCCATTTAGTTATTATACATCACATTCTCCATGAATCATTTTTATTTAAGTCTCAATTATTAATAAAATTGTTTTCCATTATTAATACTGCTGGTCATATCTACGTAGTAATGACATGCAATTGTATTTATATGTACAACAAAAAGTGGTTTACTGTGTGAACGGCAAGGCTAATTTGCATGTTGATATCTAAAATTTGATTTTAATAAATATGTGCTTGGTATTGTTGATTTCTAATTCATTTGGTTTTATCTTAATGAATATGAACAAAAATCTCGTGGATAAATCTGAAAAGAAATCAATTAAGAAGAAGAAATAACTGTAATTTTATTATTTACTTTCTTATTTAACTGAATAGTTAAATTAGAAAAGTTTAGCAAGGAAAGACGGGTGGGGGGATGGAAAAGGAAGCTACAGTTGTTTTATTTTTCGATTATACCCCTCTCTGTTTCAGATAATTTTATCTGCATTCTTATTTAGTTTATTTAGACTTTGTAATTTAATATGATATTTTATGACATTAATACTTGCACCCGGAGGGTGCATATATTTGCTAGTATAAGTAAAGAAATAACAAAAGACTTAGAGATTTAGCATTATAGTCTATTTCAGGGAGCTTAGACAAATTTTCTAACTCTCCCGACTCATCAGATGCGAAGATACATTCGCATCTGATGAGTCGGGAGAGTTAGCCAATTTGTCTAAGCTCCCTGAAATAGACTATAAAGCTAAATCTCTAAGTCTTTTGTTATTTATTTACTATATTATATATATATATATATATATATATATATATATATATATATATATATATATATAATACAACGTGTAATGAATATCACGTACGATACCCAATTGCCGCCAACACAGTTTCTGTGACTATAGGCGGGACAGCCACCCCATCAATCCCTCTCTTATTTGTAGGTATTAAACGCATTTAATAATACATTTGCCACAATCATAGAATTGACGCCATGAGTCCGCCTTACAGCACACACACGCATAAAATTTAATTCTTCTCACGTTCATATTTTTATCTGAAAGGCAAGCAATTTTAAGCAAATTGTTTGTTTGTACAAATACTTATGAGCAATAAAACGCACACACACGCACGCATATATATATATATATATATATATATATATATATATATATATATATATATATATTATATATATGTATATATACCCGCACACACACACACACACACACACATATATATATATATATATATATATATATATATATATATATATATATGCATGTATAAAGATATAAGAATGATTAAACGTAGTGAAGTACTTGTTTGTATGTATGTGTTTGGGTGTAGATGCATGTCGACATGATGAATTGAGTTAATGAACGGATGTTCTGATTTGCCTATTGTTGAAAGCCTCCAACGAAAATAAGATTTTATTGATTTCTGATAGAATCAATCAGAATAAAATCTGATAAGATTTTCAATTGATTCTGATATATTTTTTTTTCTCTTTTTCGTTGACGTTCGCGGCACAGCGTCGATTTGAAAGAAATCTTATTTTTCCTAAGAAGAAGAAGAAGAAGAAGAAGAAGAAGAAGAAGAAGAAGAAGAAGATCGTTAGCAACATGTCGTACTATTTACAAGCGCTGTTGATTCATTAAACATATTTAAATTCATGTATATTTCTAATTTCTAAAGATAAAGAGCACACAGTTACACACAGATGCCCACAAGAATAGATATATTATGACTATAGAAAAGGCTCACCGTGAACTCACAGACACAATGAGACACACACACAGACATACAGACACACACACACACACACACATATATATATATATATATATATATATATATATATATATATGCGGGTGTTTGTGTGTACACAGTGGTACCTTAACTTACAAGTGTCCACCTGACAAGTTTTCCGAGTTACGAGTGCTTATTATATTCATTCAGCACCAGTATCCGTTGCTAACGGATACATACAAAAACATAGAACAATAAGTTACAAAACAGGAGAACTTACAAGAACTATAGGAGGGTCAAATGCCCTATAGCCAAAGTAGGATCGGTCTGATTATTAATCGGCTTATTAATCAACTGTTGAAGTCCTTAATAGAATAATATTTAAGGCTATGAGCCAGGCCATCTGGTAGAGTACTGAAGGGGTGCTAGCTACTCTACAAGAATTCCGTTTTAGTACTTAATATCATTTAAAAAGGCTGATGTCATATGGGTACTCAATTCTAAGAAATAGTTAAAAATGTTTAATATTCATTGATGTACGAATAATTTTGTTGTATATATATATATATTGATTTGCGAAAAAGTGTAATATCTGAAGTCCCGGTTTCGATTTCTGTCGGAGGGAAATCGTTAGTATATATCGCTGATGAGACTTAATAAAGTTGAAACAGTCTGTAGGATATTCTACACACCGAGTAATTCTTTGCGAAATTCACTTGTCATTATTATCTTCTATAATTATCGAATTTATGCGATATTCGCATTGTAATTGCCTTCAAGCAAAAATATAAATATTGATATATATATATTAATTCAACAATGCTTCTAAAAAATAAGAAGCATCCAAAAACTTATATATAATATTATATAATATATATATATATATAATATATATATATATATATGAGAAGAAAATATTTTAAAAATATAACAAACACAGGATGTTATGATCAGGAAACAATTTTTAGTGTCAATACTTAAGCATTTCGGTATATTGTACCATCTTCAGGACACTGTTAAGTAATGTTTATTTGAGGGACAAAATGAAAGATGTTAAGTGGATAGTGATTGTGTGAATCTGATGCTATTAACCGTTAATTTTGTCCCTCACATAAATATTACTTAACAGGGTCCTGAAGATGGTACAGTATACCGAAATGCTTAAGTATTGACACTAAAAATTGTTTCCTGATCGTAACATCCTGTGTTTGTTATATTTTTAAAATATTTTCTTCTCATATTGTCGGAATAATTTCCTCACCGTATTTCCATATATAATATATATATATATATATATATATATATATATATATTATATTATATATTCCTTAAATTCCACAGACAAGATTCTTTTTAATAGTCTTTTATTGATCTTTTTATTGTCGTCTAACAAGTTTGGTTCAATGTTATGTAATAAATTTTCCGAAATTCTCCTCAGAGAGCTTTCCAGTATTATTGGACATTTTCAAAGGTATAATCAAAATGTTTTTTTTTTTGTTCTTTAAAAATCGCTTTAACAACTTGTCTGCTGCCCAGACTACAAACACGTTTGGAATATTCTCTATTGCGTTGTAGAACGTTAGATTTTAAATTGAAATAGTTGCGTGTTTACACACACACACACACACTCACTCACATACACTCACTCACATTATATATACTAGCAAATATATGCACCCTCCGGGTGCAAGTATTTAAGTTTTAATGTAATAAAATATTGTATTAAATTAGAAAGGCTAATGAAACTAAATAAAAATAGATATAAAAAGATTGAAACAGAGGGAGTATAATAAAAGATGGAACAACTGAAACTTACTCTTCATCACTCTCGTCTTTCATTGTTATTTTTTCTAATTTAAGTATTTAGTTATAAGAGAAGTAAAGAACAAAATGACAGTTATTTTATCTTGTTAATGGATTTCATTTAAGATTCATTGAAGAGATTTTTGCTTATATTCATTAAAATAAAACCAAACAGTTAGAAATCAATAATACTAAGCACATATTTATTAAATTCGATTTTTTAATATTAATATGCAAATTAGCCTTCCCGTTCACACTGTAAACCGCTATTTTGTTGTATATATAAATATAATTGCATGTTATCAGTATGTAGTCATAGTTAACAGTATTAATAATGAAAGACAATTTTATTAATAATTGAGGTTTAGATAAAAATAAAGTCATGGAGAATGTGATGTCAATAACTAAGAGAATTGTGACTTGAGTAGGAATATAGTTTCGGTTGCAGACAGAAAAACACACAATCTCCATTATAATAAGATATGTGTTGAAAAGATAAATGGAAGAAAAAAATAGGCATTTTGGTATGGAGAAAATTTATCATATGCCGACCTGTTTTTCGACCAGAATTTTCTTACACAAACAGTATCTTATTTAGGATTATTCTCAATATAATACAAAATAATTATAATAGAAAAACACATGTAAACAATTAGTCTTCATCAGAGCAGAGTGTTTTGACTTGTAAATAGAATTCCCCCAAAAATACTGTACATAAGAATTTTAAAAAGTGTTTAGAAAAATTAACATTATCAATAACTATGAAATAGAACATTTTTAAAGTTCGAAATTCTCACAAAAAGACCTCTGTTATAAAAAATTTAACTGAAGTTGAATTACCATTCACTTTCTGAGGAAGTTGGTGCTAAAAATTTGCGCCAAAAATGCCGATTAAACCATTTTGTTCATAGATTCCACTTAACCAAAACTCTGTGCAAAAAATGTATAAAAAAATAAAATATTATATATATATATATATATATATATATATATATATATATATATATATATATATATATATATATATATTATATTATATATTAATTTTATATTTTTGCTTGAAGGCAATTACAATGCGCATATCGCATAAAATTCGATAATTATAGAAGATAAATAATATTGACAAGTGAATCTCGCAAAGAATTACTCGGCGTTTAGAACGTCGTACAGCAGCTGTTTCGACTTTATTAAGTCTCATCAGCGATGTATACTAACGATCTCCCTATATATGTATATATATATATATATGTATATATAATTTTTTCCTCCAATAATATTATTTTAACATTAATACTCTATGTTTTTAATATACTGAGCACTTTTAGATTATTTACTGATGCCACTGCAACGGAAGTTAAAGCGGCAATTAGATACTATATATATATATATATATATATATATATATATATATATATATATATATATATATATATACGATATGTGATAAAAAATGACCGAGACTGAAGAGTTCTAAGATTCAAATTAAGAAATGTACACAGCTTATATAACATAATAATGATGTCTACACGTCCAGACTGATGTCCTCATCAAAATTAAACAGTTTCAATTCGAAAAAAATTGAAAAAAAATACGTTGAAAGTACTAGTATTTATTGAATTGAAATGAGACGAAGTATTTTACAATGGTGGCGTAAACATTGTAAAATACGTTTGTCTCAGTTCAACTGGATAAATACTAGTAGTTTCAACATATTTATTGTCAGTTCAAGGACATAGACTCCCTCGCTGTCTGGCTGACATACATTACTTTACTTATATGTATATTGATAAATATAAATAATGAACATTATGAAAAAATAATGACTAATCTATCTCTCTCTCTCTCTCTCTCTCTCTCTCTATATATATATATATATATATATATATATTATATATATATATACGAGATGTGATAACAATGACTGAATAATTCTTCAATTCTAAAATTCAAATATGCATTTTGGTATGGATCAAATTTATCATATACCGACCTGTGTTTCGACCAGAATTTGTTTACACAAACAGTAAGATTATATATACTAGCAAATATATGCACCCTCCGGGTGCAAGTATTTAAGTTTTAATGTAATGAAATATCGTATTAAATTAGAAAGTCTAATAAGAATGTAGATAAAAAGATTTGAAACAGAGTGGGGGTATAATAGAAAAATAGAAATGAAACTTACTCTTCCATCACTGCCGTCTTTCATTGCTGAATTTTACTTATTTAACTATTTAGTTAAATTAGGAAATAAAGAATAAAATTACACTTATTTTTTCTTGTTAATGGATTTCATTTAAGATTCATTGGAGAGATTTTTGCTTATATTCATTAAAATAAAACCAAACAGTTAGAAATCAATAATACTAAGCACATATTTAATAAAATCACATTTTTAATATCAATATGCAAATTAGCCTTCCCATTCACACTGTAAACAGCTATTTTTTGTATATATAAATACAATAGCATGTTATTTGTATGTAGATATGGACAACACAAATAAAAAGGTGTAGCAATTTTATTAATAATTGAGGTTTAAATATAAATAAAATCATGGAGAATGTGATGTAAATAACTATGTTAATTGTGACTCGATTAGTAATATAGTTTCGGTTACAGACAGAAAAACACACAATCTCCATTATAATAAGATATGTGTTGAAAAGATAAATGGAAGAAAAAAATAGGCATTTTGGTATGGAGAAAATTTATCATATGCCGACCTGTTTTTCGACCAGAATTTTCTTACACAAACAGTATCTTATTTAGGATTATTCTCAATATAATACAAAATAATTATAATAGAAAAACACATGTAAACAATTAGTCTTCATCAGAGCAGAGTGTTTTGACTTGTAAATAGAATTCCCCCCAAAATACTGTACATAAGAATTTTAAAAAGTGTTAGAAAAAATTAACATTATCAATAACTATGAAATAGAACATTTTTAAAGTTCGAAATTCTCACAAAAAGACCTCTGTTATAAAAATTTAACTGAAGTTGAATTACCATTCACTTTCTGAGGAAGTTGGTGCTAAAAATTTGCGCCAAAAATGCCGATTAAACCATTTTGTTCATAGATTCCACTTAACCAAAACTCTGTGCAAAAAATGTATAAAAAAAAAATAAATATTATATATATATATATATATATTATATATATATATATATATATATTATATATTAATATTTATATTTTTGCTTGAAGGCAATTACAATGCGCATATCGCATAAAATTCGATAATTATAGAAGATAAATAATATTGACAAGTGAATCTCGCAAAGAATTACTCGGCGTTTAGAACGTCGTACAGCAGCTGTTTCGACTTTATTAAGTCTCATCAGCGATGTATACTAACGATCTCCCTATATATGTATATATATATATATGTATATATAATTTTTTCCTCCAATAATATTATTTTTAACATTAATACTCTATGTTTTTAATATACTGAGCACTTTTAGATTATTTACTGATGCCACTGCAACGGAAGTTAAAGCGGCAATTAGATACTATATATATATATATATATATATATATATATATATATATAATATATATATATATATATATATATATATATACGATATGTGATAAAAAATGACCGAGACTGAAGAGTTCTAAGATTCAAATTAAGAAATGTACACAGCTTATATATAATAATGATGTCTACACGTCCAGACTGATGTCCTCATCAAAATTAAACAGTTTCAATTCGAAAAAAATTGAAAAAAAATACGTTGAAAGTACTAGTATTTATTGAATTGAAATGAGACGAAAGTATTTTACAATGGTGGCGTAAACATTGTAAAATACGTTTGTCTCAGTTCAACTGGATAAATACTAGTAGTTTCAACATATTTATTGTCAGTTCAAGGACATAGACTCCCTCGCTGTCTGGCTGACATACATTACTTTACTTATATGTATATTGATAAATATAAAAATGAACATTATGAAAAAATAATGACTAATCTATCGCGTATTCTTATCTATCTATCTATTAGTATAGTATTATTATATATTATGTAACTATAGTATGTATAACGTAATTATCTTACGAGAGTGTGAATAACAATGTACTCGATTAATGCTTCAATCGTCTAAATCAAACATCATGCCATTTTGGTATGGATCAAATTATGCCATGTTACCCTGACCTCTTAGCTGTGTTCGACCCAGAAGTTTGTTGGTACATCAATATCAGTATACGATAATAGTATACTGGTAGCACAGATATTTAAGTGCATGCTCCTGCGCGGTGCAAGTATTTAAAGTTTTAATGTAATGAAATTTCGTATTAAATTGAAAGTCTAATAAGAATGTAGATAAAAAGATTTGAACAGAGTGGGGGTATAATAGAAAAATAGAAATGAAACTTACTCTTCCATCACTGCGTTTTCTTCGATTGCTGATTTTACTTATTTAACTATTTAGTTAAATTAGGAAATAAAGAATAAAATATACACATTTTTTTCTTGTTATGGATTTCATTTAAGATTCATTGGAGAGATTTTTGCTTATATTCATTAAAAATAAAACCAAACAGTTAGAAATCATAATACTAAGCACATATTTAATAAAATCACATTTTTAATATCAATATGCAAATTAGCCTTCCCATTCACACTGTAAAACGCTATTTTTGTATATATAAATACAATAGCATGTTATTTGTATGTAGATATGGACAACACAATAAAAAGGTGAAGCAATTTAAAATAATTGAGGTTTAAATATAAATAAAATCATGGAAATGTGAGTAAATAATATGTTAATTGTGACTCGATTAGTAATAAGTTTCGGTTACAGACAGAAAACACACAATCTCCATTATAAATAGATATAGGTGCCTCTCAGGGAAGGAGCGTTATATTATATATATATATATTAATATATATTATATTAAAAGCTCGCTCTTCATGACTCTATGCTAATATTATTTAAGTAGATATTGACAATAGCTAATTTGTTCATATCTTCCCTCTCCCTCTCTCTCTTTATCTCTCTTCTGCCTACTTCAGCCATCTCTCTCTAATCTCTCTCTCTCTGTCTACAAATATATATATATATATATATTATATATATATTATTATATATTATCACACCACACCGCGCGCAAGATAGATATTATTGTAGGATAATTGATTTGCTTGCATTTTCAGTCGCCCATAATTTTGGTTACTTAGTTATTTTATAACCTATTATACTCGAATCGTTATTACATTCTACTGGCATGATGCGTGCCAGGTTCATGTCACCCAACAAATTGTTCTTGGGCAAAAAACTTAATTGAAGACTATTTTTAAAGATTTCAATTCACTATGTACCCATACACGTCAAAACAAATGTTGTCGTGTAACACTAACACGCGCATACACACGCAACACTTACAAACACAGGCATACATGAACCCGATTATATCATAGCTTAGATTATGCAGTGACTATTTGCCCATACAGAGTTTTCAACCTTATTCATCTCACCGCATAGTGAAATGCGGCATAAATTGATCGAGGTACACCCTCAGTAATATAACATATAATTAGGAATAGTGAAAATGTGCTACAAGCGTAGCAATAATAAAAAAAAAATATTAATGTTGTGGTGTTTTAAGGGGTCAAAAAGAACAAAACGACGGGTAACAAATGTAGGAAATGTGTTAACAAAAAGATTAGGCATTACAGTATATAGAAGTGGGAATTAGTCCAACAAATAGTTATAAAGACTCATTGGCTTCCTCAAACCATAAATTGTTCTGTTACTTTATAGTAACCGTCGGGCGCATTCCACTATAGTCATAGGGTATATACATTAAATTAAAACAAATATTAAAGTAATAGAAATAAATTATAAAGAGGATGGTTAATCACCACCCTCAACACCACACGGACACGCGCTACGGAGGTTCACGTACACAGTGTGCCGGAGCACAATAAAAAATGTGAGGCATCAAGCTGCTATCTTAGCTTAGATGTGAGCTTAGAATTATAGGACAATTAGTTCAAATCAGGCTCACTATTGCAAAGATTGCCCTACTGTTACATCTATAATTGGACCCTCCTATTACTTTTTAAGGTAGTATAGAAATCCTTATGCGATCAGTAACAGCTGGATGGCCTTAGAGAATGAGTGAACAATGCTGACCTCACTCTCACCTTGCTTAACGGTGTAGAAATGTGAGAACGGAACCCCGATAGAAAGCCCGCTTCCGTTTAAGGTGGGCAACTCAAAGTCAGTTGCAGTAGACAGTTAGAGTAAGTCAGTTGCAGTTAGAAGCAGCAAGATGTGACTTCAGAGCGCGCATTGTCTGGTCCTCGGGTTCCAGAATAAAATACATAAAAGGTAAATCGAAGTCTTGATTTAACTAACTAAAGCCTGATAAGAAAATGGTCCCGCAGCAGAACCAGACCGGAATCCCCATACAAGAAGACCAGACGAGCACATTAGAAGATAGAAGACAGAAGACTTAGACGATAAAAGAGGAGGGCTCGGAAGAATAGACCAGAGAGAAGAGTGTAACAAATAATCTATTGGTACACGTGACGAAACGGCCACGTACAACTACTCAGAGTTTTGCAACTTTTCATCCACGGCATAGGATCGGCATAAATTGATCGAGATACCCATCAGTATATAAAAATAATATTTATCTTTAATTTTAAAAGAAAAGGAATCATGAAATGCAAAGTGTAAAAGAAAACAAACGTAATTATATTTCTACAGGTATTATTATTATTATGGATCCTGTCTGTCACTAAGGACGATGGCGTAGTGTCCAAAATAAGAAGTAAAATTTTTTTGTCTTGCATTGCGCAATGAGCCTGCAGGCCATTCTTGAATGACAGTCTTTGCTGCACTCAATCCACAATAACTGTGATCTCTCTGGGGCTGCTCACTTTTCTCTCTCTTTCGCTCTCTTTTCTATCGAGAGCTACTCTCCTCTCTGTCTCACCTCCCTTCCGTGCCTGTTTAACGTTGAGGGCTCCATCCGCTCTATTTTAACATCTATCTACCCACTAGTGTGTCGTTGTCAATAGGCAATATTTTCATAGCTCTCTGCAGTCATCTTAAATCGTAGGCGTGGTCTACCTACCACCGGGAGCTTTTGCTAATTGCCATACAAAAAGATATTTTGGATGCGTCCATTTTCCATTCTCCGTTACAATGTTCAGGCCAACGAAGGCGCCTCTCACAGAGGATGGAGCATGCTATCATTCATGTCGCGCAATCCTTCACGACGTGTTGAAAAGTGGTTGACAGAAGGAGCACATCTGATTATATAATGGATATTCGCGTGTCTGGCGTCTGAAATGAAACTACGTCACCAATATCCGCCAGGAATGGCGTAACTTTAATAATGACATTTTATTATAGTAAAAATTTCAATTTTAACGGGTCTCTATTTATTTATATTCAATTTAATATTGCCTCAAAACAGCCCATGTTATTAGTGCGTTAAAAATCCTGCAATGTTCTCATTATCACAAGAAATATAAGGTTACATAACATCTGGCGAGGTTAATTAGGCATACTGTTTTAAACAAATCAGGTTTAATAAATAATATACTTATATACTGATCTATAAATTATTTGTTTAATTCACACAACGTATTAAAATCAATCCTATTGATTA
>CM042155.1:86648181-86650681 GCA_023376005.1 Doryteuthis pealeii | reverse complement strand
GACTACGTTTTTGAAATGAATTGGTGATGTTTAATTTTCTAAAGATTTTTTGTTTTTGACATATTTTTTGTGAATGGAACTTTTAGATGATTCTGTTTAACATATATTTTCGTGTTTTCATTTTTTGGGGAAGATTTTTAGATTTTGTTGTAGATGTGTGCCTCCTTTATGTATCCGAGTAGTTTTTCTGGGTTTATTTGATAGCATATCTGTTTAGATTTATTGTTTGGTAGTATTTTTTTCGTATTTGTTTAGGTTGCTACATTCTGTTAAAATGTGTTTGATTGTGTAGGGTTTTTGGCATGATATGCAATATGGGGCTGCTTCTTTTTGAGGAGGTATGAATGGGTAATGTATGAGTGTCCTATTCTTAGTCTGGATAATATTACTTCTTCTTTCTGGATATTTTGGTTTGATTTATTTGAAGTTTTCTATTTGTGGCATTATTTCATGTAGTTGTTGTTTTGGAAGTTATTCAATAATTTTGCATTTTTGTTTTGTGTATATGTTTATGGTTCTTTTTAAGTCTGTAAAATGTATTTTAAAGTGTGTATCAAGTGGGTTGTTTTTAGCTGTTTTTGCTGCTGAGTCTGCTATTTCGTTTCCTTGGATTCCGATGTGACTTGGTATCCAGCAAAGTATAATTTCTTTTTGGTTGCTATTATTGAATTTGGTGAGTAGTTTAGCTATTAATTTTTTTGTTTTTTTTCAATAGTCATCAAGAGTTAATGGAAGAAAACGTCTTCGGCATAAAATAACCCAACAACGGTTGACATGCTGTAAAATCGAAAAAAGAAAGATAGAAGAATATCTCAGCTTAAAGTAGATTTTTAACAATCTGAAACATGTGTTGCATCGAACTAAATATAAATATTACAAAGAAAGTGTGATGTTTATATCTATATGTATCTACATTGGGAACATTATGTACATTTATTTTAATTAATTGATATCTACCAAAATTCTACTCTTGATTTTTCTGGGTTTTTTTTTCTCTTTTTCTTCCGAATCAATTTCGATGTTTTACAAAATTTTTTTCTCTAAAATTATAAATTAATCGGCCATTCCAATTTCATATTCACCTGTCAATTTGTTCAGCAGAAAATTCTAAACTTTAAAGATTGAAATAAATTCTAAAGAAAAAAAAGAAAATAGAAATGAAATTTATTTAATTGAAATATTCCCCATGCATGGCTACATTTGTTCCATTTTGACAGCTTATTGTTAAATCCTTTCTGAAGTAGATATAATTTGATAAGCCATTACACTTATTGAAAGGCTCTGTTATTTTGATCCTAATTAGAGAAATTATATATATATATATATATATTATATATATATATATATATATATATATATATATATATATATATATTGTATATATTATATATATTATATATATATATATATATATATATATATATAAAAAGAGTGTACAGAGTGATTGTAAAGTAACTGTTACATAATCTATACGGTTGCATAGATTATTGTCAATCCCCTGTATTTCTGAATGGATGGCCCCTTTTCATATCACGGGCGGGACTTTACATGGTATATTACAGAAAACCCGCGAAATACGTGAAGTCCCGTGGGACCTGGTTGATTCTCAGTTTCAGCTTGGACGTCAGGCAGATAAGATATGTCTGCTTTAGCTGAAGCTCACTGCAGACGCGCGCTATGTTAGTCAGATAAAGATGTTAGTTAAGAAATAAAAGTTTAAATAAATAATATGGTTTTGTGGTTGATGAATGGATTGGCAACAAGACTGACCTAGAAGACCAGACACGAAGTCCCCAAGACTAGGTCCAGACGCTGGAAGAAGAACGTAAGATACCAAAGATGAACAGAAGAAAAATAGAAGTAAGGAAAGAAAGGGTATACAACATAAACCCTTCCTTATTTTAAAAGTCTTATAATTTATTTCTGAATCATTATCGTCACCTCAGTTAAATAATGGAGCATTCCGTTTTTATTATAAAGAAAGAAAAGGAAGAAGAAATACATTATACACAGAAAAATAGAATAAGATAGAATGAAATAAAGAAATAGAGAAGGTGAAAGATAGAGACAGTGCATGAGCGTGCGGAATCGATAACGCTAACATGTTTCAATCGAAAAATATAAAAAGAAGAAAAGAAAAAGAAAAAAAAGTAAGAGACAGTTAAATCAAGATTATTATACTTTTTATATGATGAACTATTTATCAATATCTATTAAATAAACGTTGTAATGATCAAATTATAATGCAGTGGTATATCCACAGGTCCTGATAGTGTTTAGTTATTATACGATATTGACTTTTTGTTACAATTTATGGAGTCGTAATTTGTTAGCAGACCCTGTTGCTGAGAATAAGGATTGTTACTTTGAGATTTTATTTTTGTTGTATTTAAAATAATTATAGATAGAATACATGTATGCATCGATATGCTCCTGGCTGAAACACGAGTCAGTAAAATAATATAAAATAAATCCTATTTTATCCATTCAACATTTTATT
>CM042155.1:86628181-86640681 GCA_023376005.1 Doryteuthis pealeii | reverse complement strand
TTAAATTCGATTTTTTAATATTAATATGCAAATTAGCCTTCCCGTTCACATTGTAAAGCGCTATTTTGTTGTATATATAAATATAATTGCATGTTGTCAGTATGTAGACATAGTTAACAGTATTAATAATGTATGACAATTTTATAAATAATTGAGGTTTAGATAAAAATAAAATCATGGAGAATGTGATGTCAATAACTAAGAGAATTGTGACTTGAGTAGGAATATAGTTTCGGTTACAGACAGAAAAACACACGATCTCCATTATAATAAGATATATATATGCATGCGTGAGTGTGTTTGTTTGTGCCTCTGTGTATATCAGTGGGTGGGTGTGTGTGGTAAGGGAGTGGGAGACGATTAACTTTAGAAACACGATAAATAGTAGGTGTATCATGTGTGCGTACGGTGTATATGCTGCTGTGAGTGGCGTATTTATATTGCTACTTTTTCTTCGTATAAACATTTACAGAAAATCACAAAAACCACACACACACACACAATCATCAGTTTTACGGGTACATATCCTATAAACCTATCGTGTTATTTCCGATATTCATGAAACGAATCCATGATCTTTAAGACACGAGCGTCTGCTTATCGCTCCTCAGTTTTCGGAGATGAAGGCAGATTTGCTAAAAAGGAGTCGGTAAGATAAAAAAAAAATCGGCTTATAATATAATCATATTATAATCCGAGTTAAACCAGCAGAAACGCACCACTGCTTCGGCATTCGGATTTGTAGAATTGAATGTATTTCGAAAAACTAAGAACTATTTGTAGGAAATGCAGTTTGCAACGTTACAACATAAAAAAAAACAACAACAACAAAAAAAAACTCTCTTCACACTTTTTCAGTAAAATCGATTCTTACAGATATTTAATAAAACTTAATTTGATCTGCAAAAATGATAAATGGAAATCGTTGGATGGATTTTACGGCATGTCAACCCTGGTTGGGTTATTTTATGCTGAAGACGTTTTTTCCCCATTCATATTCGATAGATACTCAATTTAAAAAAACAAAACAAAACATAATTCTATAAATACATATTTTAAAACTCACTCTTCAATTTAACCCATAGATAGGACTCTAACACGTACTGACCCGGAGGTCAAAGTGTATCTGGGCGTAATGGTGATGAAGCTCCAGAGCTCCAGAATTAGAACTTCATCAGATAGATGTTAATGTCATGCCCCAAACATTAAGACCGTCAACCACAGCCTTGTAGCACATATCTGATAATAGGAGTGCGTGGTGTAATGGTTAAAGTCATGGGAAATGGGCTCGTCGCCGCGAGTTCAAATCCTGGACGTGATAATTGCATTTCACTTAGCGCTAATACCCTTGAATCCTACTCTCCCTCCAGCTATGGGTAAAATAGTAGGGCAGACAGGGCTCTTTAACCGTGGTTAGGAAACCGGTCTAGGAGAAGGAAAACTCTGAATTCAAACCTATTAAACTCCGCTTAAGAAATTTACCTTGTGTCACATCCTGCTCGTGCGGAGGGGTTGGTAAATATATATATGATAATAAGAGATGGTGTTAGCCATTAAGGCAATAGGATTGGGATAATCATATAGGTGCTTGGTCTTGACATGACCAGCCGATTGATCGGAAGTGGGTCTCTCCGAATAGCCATATAATCTGGGTAAGTGCCAAAAGGGAGTGTTGCATGTCATGGACTGCTCATCCAGCATGATTCCCTCCTTAAGCATCACAGGTCCCCACGTGTATTCAGGCCGGGTAAATAGCAGTAGAGACCAGACTCTTTAACCTTAGTATGGCAACTGCTCTAGGAGAAGGAAAATTCAAACCGGCTGAACTTTTGCCCCATCTTGCGCTTGCAGAAGATTTGTGTAATTACAATTAACACGTAGGGTTTTTTTTTTTCAATTATAAATTAGAATCGGCTACCTGGCATTGCCTGGGTAGAAGGGTAAAATAAAAAGTTAGTCTCACAGATCCATTGATTTTTTTGGGGTCTTACATAATTGATTTATATTTTAATCATGAACACAACCAATGACTTTCCCTTTTCTTACTATTAAAATCCTAATTTTTAAATATCTTTCCTAATATAAATAAAATCTTCATTATTCTGACAGAAAAAGAGAGCTCTGGTGATAGTGAATGTGTACATATATTTACATTGTCGTTAATTGTTTTACTTTCGTAGTTTCCTCCGGACATACACACACACAACAGTCCTTTATATATATGTATATATCAAAACATAATAATAATCTTTACATGATGAATCATAATCTTATCAGAAATGTTTAGTCGTTTTGAAACTTCATAGACGAGAAGATTAAAAACAATAACCTTTCATTGAAAAAATGTCTATTGCGTGATCAACTCTCCCGAAGAGATCCATCAAGCAGAGATATTTTTGTTGGCAAATTCAAGTCTCGTCTTTAACAATGCAATCATCTTTTTTTTTTTTTTTTAATATAAAAGCAAATAGGAAAAAAGTTTCTAATGTTCTCTCTAAAAACTAAAAAATGCGCTATGAACAAAATAAAATGTCATTAATTTGAAGCAGAAGAAAATGAAAAAAAACTCGAGCAGAAGAAAAAATTCCTTACAAAGGTATTTGGATTATTTTTTTACATTTTGCCTAGAATGTCATCTTGATAATAATAAAAAAATGGTTATCGAGATGGAATTAGAAATATTCCTGACAAAAGAATCAGAGTTTTCACTTTTGTAGACGTGTTTAAAAAGGATGGACAAATACTTCCAAATCACTCGTGAAAAATTCTGAACTCAGATTAAACATATCTATCTACATTACGTACATAATTCATAAGCTGCCTACGAATTATGTGATAGAAGAATTGGAACCATACATACCAAAACACAGCTGAAATCAACTAGTATACATAGATGAGACCCGAAGAGAATTGCTTTCACCTAAACTGGATTGAAAAACAATTAGTTAGGGCTGGTGAAAAAAGTTCGCAAGGAAAAATACTACTACTACTACTACTACTACTACTACTACTACTATTACAGCCCTTGCTTACGGTCAACTCTCGTTGAGAACACTAGTTACCACTTGATCACAGAAGTTAAGTAGCGATGAGCCTGTTTAATACTTAAATTGTTGACCATTTAAGCAAAAGCGGGTACTGCAAGAAACTGAATATGAAAATGATTTATTTGGCATTAAATGGCCCAAATATGTCGTAAAACAGATAAACCAATCAACCAACCAACTACGACTCCTATTACTAATGATGATGATAATGAAGAAGAAGAAGAAGAAGAAGAAGAAGAAGAAGAAGAAGAAGAAGAAGAAGAAGAAGAAGAAGAAGAAGAAGAAGAAGAAGAAGGAGGTGGTTCTTTATTCTATGAATTGACGATTTTTGGTAATGTGACGTAAGCAGTGACAGATTTTGAAGAAGAAGAAGAACAACAACAACAAAAACATCACCACTACCACCTCTTAAATTGAAGAAAACGAGAAAGAATGAAAGAAAAGATAATACTTTCAATCACCGGTTTGTATTCATAAAAACAAAGAAAAAAGTTATTATTAGAGCAGAGAATAAAAGGCGAATTCAAAAAGGTTTTGGTAAAACTTCATCTGAATAAACAAAAGTCATATTCATAAATTAATTTCAGTTTTGCCCTAAAACCATATAGCAATAACAGCAGATGGATAGAGAGAGAGGAGAGAGAGAGAGGGGGGGAGAGGAAGAGAGCGAGAAAGAGAGAGAGGGGGTACAGAAAGAGGGGAGAGAGAGAGGGGGTGTAGATAAATGAATGAATTGAGAAAGGGAGAAAAAATGAAGAATATAATAGTAGAGAACAAAAGAATAGTAGATAAAAGAGACGCGAGAGAGAGAGAGAGAGAGAGAGAGAGAGAGAGAGAGAGAGAGAGAGAGAGAGGGAGAGAGAAAGAGAGAGGGAGATAAAGAGAGAGGGGGTACAGAAAGAGGGGAGAGAGAGAGAGAGGGGGGAGTAGATAAATGAATGAATTGAGAAAGAGAGAAAAAAGGAAGAATATAATAGTAGAGAAGAAAAGAATAGTAGATAAAAGAGACGCGCCGAGAGAGAGAGAGAGAGAGAGAGAGAGAGAGAGAAAAGGAGAGAGAGAAAGAGGAGGAGAGAGAAAGAGAGAGCGGGAACAGAAAGAGGGAGAGAGAGAGGGGGGAGTAGATAAATGAATGAATTGAGAATGGGAGAAAAAATGAAGAATATAATAGTAGAGAAGAAAAAGAATAGTAGATAAAAGAGACGCGCCAGAGAGAGAGAGAGAGAGAGAGAGAGAGAGAGGAGAGAGAGAGAGAAGAGAGAGAGAGAGAGATGGAAGAGGGGACAGAGAGGAATATAGATGAATGAAAGGATAACTCATGAAGAATATCATAAATAGTAGAGAAAAAAGTGAAGTTGATAAAAAGGGCGCGCGTGCGAGAGAAAGAGAAAAAGAAAAAGAAAGAAAGAGAGGGAGATAGGGTAGATAGATAGATAGATGAAAAGAACGAAAGAAAGAAAAGAAACGAGAGAGAGAGAGAGAGAGAGAGAAGAGAGAGAGAGAGAGGGAGAGAGTTGAATCAAGATTATTATTCCTTTTACATAGTGAACTATTTAGCGATAGTTCTTAAGTAAACACACCAAACGTTGTAATAATTAATTTATCATACTGTGGTATAGCCACAGGTCCTGCTAGCATTGATTAAAAAACAAGCAACATCTCACAGATTGAAAAATATAATAAAAAAGAAAGAGAGTAGGTGAAATATAGAGATAGGGGTGAGTGCGCGGAAGCGATAACGCTAACCTGTTTTAATCGGGCTTAATGAAAAAATGTAAAGAAGTTAAGAAAACAAAAAGACAAACAAAGGAGTGTCAGAGCGAGAGAGAGAGAGAGAGAGAGAGAGAGAGAGAGAGAGACAGACAGACAGACAGACAGACAGACAGGGATTATTATTCCTTTTACATATTGAACTATTTAGCAATAGCTCTTAAGTAAACCTGTAAAGAGGGTAAGAAAACAAAAACCAAAAACCAAAAACAAAGGTGTGTCAGAGAGAGAGAGACAGACAGACAGACAGACAGACAGACAGACAGAGATTATTATTACTTTTACATATTGAACTATTTAGCAATAGCTCTTAAGTAAACATGTAAAAAAGTAAGAAAAAAAAAAACAAAAAACAAAATCAAAGGAGTGTCAGAGAGAGAGAGAGAGAGAGAAGAGAGAAGAGAGAGGAGAGAGAGAGAGAGACAGACAGACAGACAGACAGATTATTATTCCGTTTACATATTGAACTATTTAGCAATATCTCTTAAGTAAACATATCAAAAACGTTTAATAATTGAATTATCATACAGTGGTATATTCACAGGTCCTGCTAGTCAAGATTATTATACTTTTTACATATTGAACTATTTAGCAATAACTCTTAAGTAAACATATCAAACGTTGTAATAATTGAATTATCATACTGTGGTATATTCACAGGTCCTGCTAGTCAAGATTATTATACTTCTTACATATTGAACTATTTAGCAATAGCTCTTAAGTAAACATATCAAGCGTTGTAATAATTGAATTATCATACTGTAGTATATTCACAGGTCCTGCTAGTATTGATAAAAAAACTAAGAAATTCTCAGAGATTAAAAACAAACAGGAAAAAAAAGAAAACTTTCTTTCAAGAGAAAATAATAAAAATGAAACAACGGGAAGAACGTGCAATCGTGTGAACAGAAACATCTGGGTTTGGATATCACTGTAACTTTACGTGGACTAGAAAAAAGTAAACGAACGCAAGTAGGTTTTTCAAGTAATAGTCAACATTTGTATGTGAAGCGCGTTTCTTTTTTTACATGCAACATTATTTCCTTGGATGAACACTAAGCATCTCGCCACAGGAACACTACGCACTGAAGCAGTACTCACTTTCACCGACAGATGGAACCACCATAGTAAATTATATCAGCTTGGAAAACTTCAATTATTTCCCCATTTCTAAATTTTGCAGATAACGTCTTAGTGATCGTGAGTGGTTTTTGAGCAGGGTTTTTTTTTCTTTTTTTTTTTTTCCATTTTTAAGAACATGTGAACGAGATCTTTCAAAATAAAAGAAAATACGGCTTTGTGACTTTTTAATGTATCACTGGAAATTGCGTTATAAGATCCAGAGAAATCTCTTTAAAACTGTTAGAAAAAAAAGAGATCTTTCTGAAAGTCATGTGCCAAATGTTTTTATTTAATAATAATGGAGTTTCAGTCTCAGTTTGTCTGTTACCGAAACTACGCCACTGCTTACGTCACATTACCGTAAATCGTGAATAAATAAATAAAGAACAACTTTATATTATATACACTCAAAATTTGAGTAGGCAACCTATACAAGGGGGGAAAATATATGGGGCGAAATAGACCTTCGAATCAACAAGCTCCCGCCAAGGGGGAAGCAAAAACAAGCGAGTTCTCAGTCTTCTCACAAGTCAGACCCTCTGTTGGTCAACACATTCTTCGTCTAGCCGCTGGAAAAACCCGTCGTCGTAGTCGAAATAATCTTTAGCAGTTCAAAATCACATGTCCTTACTGAAAAGCGCTTCATCGTCGACAGGTTCTACTGCTGCTGACTGCCCAGCGCTCGACGCACTTGTTATTTTATGGGCATATTAGCCAAACATCCGGGCACGACAGTCAAACCTTGCGTCCGTCCAGTTCCTACATCGCATCTGTTTACGCATGCGGGAGGACGCGGGTTCGATCCCAGCAGGCACGACAAAGTCTTGCTCTTTTTCGTTCTCCGTCACACAACCTTAGACGGTTCTTATTGTTTTTTGCAAAAAAGTTTTAATAAATAAAAGTGAATAAAGAGACAAAATAAATTGAACTACTGACGCTCTACCGCACTCTGATTTGAAATGACAATAGATTTTAGAATTTATAGACAGTCATGTTTATTGTCTACACTGATAGAAATAATTATGCGAACATCTATTAATAATGGAGTTTCGGTCTCTATTTGTCTGTAATCTAAACTATGTCACTGATTACGTCACATTACCCAAAATCGTCAATTCATAGAATAAAGAACCTTCTTCTTCTTCTTCTTCTTCTTCTTCTTCTTCTTATTATTATTATTATTATTATTATTATTATTATTATTATTATTCTTATTCTTATTCTTCATTATCATCCTTATCATCAGCAATAGTAATAGGAGTCGTAGTTGATTGGTTTATTGGTTGATTGGTTGATTGATTGGTTTTACGATATAATCCTGAACAAGTCACGGAAGCAGCACCCCACAAAGAAGCACCTGCCCCCCATCTCACAAACCATCCGGGTGAGACGGACTAGACATGCAGGACACTGCTGGAGAAGCGGGGACAAGCTCATAAGCGACGTTCTCCTGTGGAAGCCAACACATGGACATGCTAACGTAGGACGCCCGCTAAGGACCTACATTGACCAACTATGCAAAGACTCTGGATGCTGCACAGAGGACCTCCCAGGGGCCATGAGTAATAGGGAATGTTGGCGAAAGATTGTCATGGATATCCGTGCTGCGCGCGCGACATGATGATGATGAATGCCAAATAAGTAATTTTCATATTTGGTTTATGAGGGAAACTTGATCTTATTAGTAAGAAAATATATTCATCAGAATTTTGACTGGAAAACTATCTTTTTATGTCTACTATTAAAGAAAATATAAGATTCCAAAGATTTGTTTATATTTTTTTTTTTTTACAAAAAAGCGAGCAAAAATCCTTTTACTTTGTACTTTCGGGCGTAGAGATAGAATTGAGTTAACATATTTTTTTAAATGCACTAAAATTACAATATTTGTTTAGCTTTTGTAGAATAATGTAAAATTGAGTGTATTTAAACAAAAAATTGTCATCTGTCGTAAACCAAAAAAAAAAAAAAAACAAAAAAAACTTCCACTCTCTTAGGCAATATTTTTCAAAAAGTAGTTTTTACACCACCCGGAGGGCGTTTGTTTTTTTGCTAGTATTTCAGTTGAATCGTTGATAGAATATCGGTTACTCCCTATGCATTAATCATCATCATCATCATCATCATCATCATCCTGTCGCCCTGACTGCATAGATTCCTTTATACCCCTCTCGCTACACGTTCCTATCATCATCATCATCATCATCATCATGTAGCGCTAGTATCACGGATATCCATGACAATCTCCCTACACTAAACATAATATTGTGATAAGGTTCTACGTCTGGGGCTCTAGGTAGTATGGTGCCACCTCTGTTGTTATTACCCCCTTGTTTATTATTATTATTATTATATCACTCCTTGCGATATTTCACACCAGCGTCATAGATTGGCCTGGTGCACAGTGTTTCAGGCGACTCCATATTTTTCTTAGAGGCGGGTGTATTACGAATAAATAATACTCTTTTATTTATCTTTATTGCTGTTTCCTTAATATAACTAATTTCATTTTGTAACTGAATACATATGCTATATTTATTTTTCTATTATTTACATTATGTACATGTGACGATATACAAGGTGTGTCATAAAAGTATCAAGATTGAAGCTGTAATTACCAACATAGAAATGAACAATGAATGGAACGTTCATTTTTTTAGAATACAAGGTGTGTCGTAAAAGTGCCGAGTTTGAAGCTGTATTTACCAAGATACAAATGGAACAATCAATGGAACGTAAATATTTTCAAAATACAAGGTGTGTCAAAAAGTACAAAAAATCTCGAGACTTTTTTGACACACCTTATATATATATATATATAAGTGTATTTTGGCAGCATTTTTTCTTTTATACAAGTTTTGTTGAACAGTACAGACAATATATATATATATATATATAAATATATATATATATATATATATATATATATATATTCATATTATTCATATTCATTTTCATATTATCAATCATATTATCAATCAAAGCCTAAAGAAGATACCAGAAGATCTGAAACACGTGTTGCATATATAAAACAAAAAGAATTAAAAAAAAGATTTTCTGAGAACAAAATACATTTTGCAAACCTCCTTTTTTTTTTTTTTTATAAAATAGTGAATTTTCTCCCTTGGAACCAGAACAACATTTTATATATATATATATATATATATATATATATATATATATATATATATATATTATATATATATACACACACAATAGTTGGTGGTAGAAATGATTCTATTTTGGGCAGATTTTTTCCTATATAAATATGTATATTAAAAGAAGATTTTATTTATAAATAAGAATTTTTTTAGTCTGCTTGGAGAGCTCAATGCATATGTATTTGTATATGCACACTCTTATATGGTTTCAGGTAACTAATTATAATCTTTAGTAAACAATCATAACTTCAACTTATTAACATACTAATAATTTCCTATTATTTCCAAATACACATCTTTCTGTGGATGAGATATTACTACCTAGGTATGTGAACTGTTCCACTGGCTTAAGAGACTTACCATCAAGTGTGGAGATGTCTCCTTTCTTTTTGAAGCACATGAACTCGGTTTTATCGGAGTTCACATAGAGGCCGATATTCTTTGCTGCCGCCTCCAGGCTATGTTGTAGTGACACAACCTGTGCCGCCGGTGTGTCTGCAAGAAGCGCAAGGTCATCAGCGTAGTCTGCATCTGTGACTGTTAGTCACTACAAAATATACAAATAACATAGATAATCCTTCACTATTATAGATAAATCACCTGTGTTGTCATTTAAAAAAAAAGTTTTGTTCAGTTTAATATTCGTCAGTGATCACGATAGAAGTACATTATTATAACTACCAAATACTACTCCGGGTGCAAGTATTTAAGTTTTAATGTAATAAGATATTGTATTAAATTAGAAAGGCTAATGAAACTAAATAAGAATGCAGATAAAAAGATTTGTAATAGAGGAGGTATAATTAAAGAATAGAACAACTGAAACTTACTCTTCCATCACTCCCGTCTTTTATTGTTATTTTTTCTAATTTAAGTATTTAGTGAAAAGAGGAAGTAAAGAATAAGATGGCAGTTATTTCTTCTTGTTAATGGATTTCTTTTAAGATTCATTGAAGAGATTTTTGCTTATATTCATTAAAATAAAACCAAACAGTTAGAAATCAATAATACTAAGCACATATTTATTAAAATCACATTTTTAATATCAATATGCAAATTAGCCTTCCCGTTCACACAGTAAACCGCTATTCTCTTGTATATATAAATATAATTGCATGTTATCAGTATACAGATAAGGTCAACAGTATTAATAATGTAAAACCATTTTATTAATAATTGAGGTTTAAATAAAAATGCAATCATGGAGAATGTTATGTCAATAACTAAGGGAATTGTGACTTGAGTAGTAATATAGTTTCGGTTACAGACAGAAAAACACACAATATCCATTATAATAAGAGATGTATTTTCTTTAAGCCGCACTTCAAGAGAATCTGTGAGAAGCCTTCATTAATTCTGAACAAGTCTTTATGGCCTGGGAATCCTTACACAATAAAGTGGGGGGGGGGGGTGATTAAAATCAGTGCGGATTAGATTACAGGTCACTGGAGTTAAAGGACACGCGCTGTGTTACTTTGTTTATTCATGTCTCGAGGGCTAATTTGTCGGCAAATACTGACGTCGAAAACGTGTGGGTTGTGATGGAGAAAAACATTTCGGCGTTAAAGACTGTTTATATCCTCGAAGCCAAAGATGTGAGAGCAATTCTTGTGTATGTTATCTCGACTATTAAATAAAAGCCTCCTACAACAATAGGCCTCTCACCCCCGGCGTGAAAAATCACCTGAAAATGTAAAAAGCTGAAATCCTATTATTTAAGCAAGGGTCGGGTTAGCTCAGTCGGTAGAGCGTTCGGCTAGAAATCCCAAGGTTCCTAGTTCGATACCGGCCCTCGCCAACTCAGCGTATGAGTAGCACAGGGACCTGTGCGGTAAAGTAAGGAGCTGATGGTAGGTGTGGTGCTCCACCTCAGACGCTAAAATAATCTTCTTGGTCTAGCTCTAGTAAAAAAGGGGATAGACTCCCTCCCTCATTAGGCCGCCTCGACGATGTATGTATTAACACCTTCCGGACAGAACGTATGGAAATGTATCTGAGATGACCAAGTAATCAATTCCGCAGAATGTGACAAAAGACTGATGATCTCCTTGGCAAGAGATTGGTGTTATCTACTAAGAAATTACTTAAGTGGAATTTAATAGGTTTTAATTCAGAGTTTTCCTTCTCCTATAGTATACTACATACTATAGGAAAAGGAAAACTGACACAAGGAGAAGGAAATGTGACACAAGGCTGTAGAAATGTAAAATTTGTAGATAATTTAGAAGACCTAAGTGGTTTGTTAAGTACAATTCAACTGAAATCATTTTAAATTAAATTAGTTTTTCTAAAATTTTCTTAAATTGAATTAGTTTTAAAAATAAAATTGATTTTACTTTTAATCCCAAATGCACATCTTTTATACGAATTTCAAAAGATATTCCGGCCCAGAACGTGAGCGTTATTTGAACCTCTCGTACCAAACGGTTAACTATTCCTCCTTCTTTGTTTCATCAATATATTTGCTCTTGCAGAAGACCGGTTTTCTAAATAATTTAGAATGTTTTTAAAAAGTACAAGATTATATAATCCTCATCAGGTTGTGTTGGCTGCACATGACTCTCTCTCTCTCTCTCTCTCTCTCTCTCTCTCTCTCTCTCTCTCTCTCTCTCTCGGCAAACATCCATATCGGACTACATGCAGCATTCAGAATCCGTGCATACTTTTGCTGGTGCGTCCATGTTTAGGTGTCCATAGTTGAACATCATTTAAGAGCTCATTTTTCGTTCTCCAGAAGTGCCAAACATGTCTTATTCGTCTTACCCGAATGGTTTAAAGGATAGTATGGAATTTGCCGTATTGCTGTCTTTTGACGGTTGTTTCTCCCTTGTACAATTCCTATTAAGCTTTTAAGAGCCATTCCGAGGCCTTATAGCAGAAGCCTTATCTGGTGGAATATTGGTAAAGATCCCGGCAATCCTATGTGCGTCCGTCGTCTAAGAGAGCAGTTTTAATTATGACCAATGTGGGAGGGGGGTAAGTATCTTATCAGGCCACTAGTACTGCCAGTGATTGGTTAGAAGAGTCAATCACGTGACCTTGGCCAGTCTATAAGTATACGCGGGGAACTAGCACTTTCCTTATATCCAGAAATATTCAACAATTCTCATCTAGCATTTTCTCCAAACGTTTTGTTTGAGTGGTGCAGTCATACAGTAGCACCGACAAGGCTACGGCTTCGAAGAATTTTTGCTGATATTATCTGTAAGATCAGCTTTCCATATGAATACTTACCAACCTCTCCGCACGAGTAGGATGCGACAAAAAGTCAATGTCTTAAGTGGAGTTTAACAGGTTTTCCTACAGAGTTTTCCCTCTCCTAGACTGGTTACCTAGCCATGGTTAAAGAGCCCAGTCTGCCCTGAAATTTACCCATAGCTGGAGCGAGAATTGGATTCAT
>CM042155.1:86565018-86623081 GCA_023376005.1 Doryteuthis pealeii | reverse complement strand
TGGTGGTGGTGGTGATGTTGTTTGTTGTGTTGTTCTTTCTTCTTCTTCAACTATGTAACTGCTTACGTCACATTACCCAAAAATCGATCAATCATAAATAAAGAACCACCTTCTTCTTTTCTTCTTCTTCTTCTTCTTCTTCTTCTTCTTCTTCTTCTTCTTCTCATTATCATCATTATCAGTAATAGGAGTCGTTAGCTGGTTGGTTGAATTTAAGTCATGATTTTACGACATTATTCGGGCCATTTTTTAATGCCAAATAAGTAATTTCATATTCAGTTTCTTACAGTACCGCTCTGGCCTTAAATGGCAAACCATTTTAAGTATTAAAACAGGCTCATCGCTACTTAACTTCTGTGATCAGTGATAACAAGTGTTCTCAACGAAGATCGTGGCCGTAAGCAAGGGCTGTAATAGTAGTAGCTAGTAGTAGTAGTAGTAGTAGTAGTATTTTTTCCTTGCGAACTTTTTTTCACCAGCCCTAACTAATTGTTTTCAATCCAATTTTAGGTGAAAGCATTTCTCTTGTGTCTCATCTATGTATACTAGCTGATTTCAGCTGTGTTTTTGATGTATGTTCCCAATTCTTCTAATCACATAATTCTAGGCAGCTTATGAATTATGTACGTTATGTAGATAGATATGTTTAATCGAGTTCAGAATTTTTCACGTGTGAATTTGAAAAGTATTTGTCCATCCTTTTAAACACGTCTACTTAAAGTGAAAAACTCTGATTCTTTTGTCAGGAATAGTTCAATTCCATCTCGATAACCATTTTTTATTTTATCAAGGAGACATTCTAGGCAAAATGTAAAAAATAATCCAAATACCTTTGTAAGGGAATTTTTCTTCTGGCTCGAGTTTTTTTTTTCATTTTTTCTTCTGCGTCAAATTAATGACATTTATTTTTGTTCATAGCGCATTTTTTAGTTTTTAGAGAGAACATTAGAAACTTTTTTCGTATTTGCTTTTATATTAAAAAAAAAAAAAAAAAAGATATTGCATTGTTAAAGACGAGACTTGAATTTGCCAACAAAAAATATCTCTGCTTGATGGATCTCTTCGGAGAAGTTTGAATCACGCAATAGACATTTTTTCAATGAAAGGTTGATTGTTTTTAATCTTCTCGTCTATTGAAGTTTAAAAACGACTAAACATTTCTGATAAGCATATGATTTCATCATGTAAAAGATATTATTATTTTTGAATATACATAATATATAAAGGACTGTTGTGTGTGTGTATGTCGGAGGAAACTACGGAAGTAAAACAAATTAACGACCAATGTAAATATATAATACACATTCACTATCACCAGAGCTTGCTATTTGTGCAAAAGATCATGAAGATTTTCATTTATATTAGGAAAGATGTTAAAAATTAGGATTTAATATAAGAAAAGGAAAGTCATTGGTTGTGTCGTGGTTAAAATATTAAATCAATATGTAAGACCAAAAAAAAACAAGGCATCGTGCGAGACTAACTTTTTTATTTTACCCCTCTACCCAGGCAATGCCAGGTAGCCGATTCTAATTTAAAATTGAAAAAAAACAAACTCTACTGTTAAATTGTATTACACAAATCATCTGCAAGCGCCAAGATGGAGCAAAAATTCAGCCGGTTGAATTTTCCTTCTCCTAGAGCAGTTTGCCATACTAAGTTAAAGAGTCTGCGTCTCTACTTGCTATTTACCAGCCTGTTGGCTAGGCTGCTAGAATACACGTGGGACCCGTGATTGCTTAAGGACGGATCATGCTGATGATTCAGTCCCATGACATGCAACTCTCCCGTTTGCCCTTACCCAGATTATATGGCATCAAACCACCCACAACGCTGGTCAGGTCAAGACCAAGCACCTATATGATTATCCCAATCTATTGCCTAATGGCACACCAACTCTTATTTATCATATATATATTTACCAACCCCTCTGCACGAGCAGGATGTGACAACAAAGAAATTCTTAAGCGGAGTTTAATAGGTTTGAATTTCAGAGTTTCTTTCTCCTAGACCGGTTGCCTGTAACCAAGGATTAAAGAGCCCTGTCTGCCCTACTATTTACCATAGCTGGTAGGGAGAGTAGGATCATAACCTTTCCCAAGGGGTATTTAGCGCTAAGTGAAATGCAATTATCACGTCCAGGATTTGAACTCGCGGCGACGAACTCATTTCCCATGACTTTAACCATTTACACCACGAACTCCTATTATTATAATAGTGCTTACAAGGCTTGGTTGACGATGTATAGAAAAATAAAAAGAAGAAATATTATCCGAAGAATTAATATAAATAATCTTAATGTTTTGGGGCATACGTTAAAATCTATCTGATGAAGTTCTAATTCTGGAGCTCTGAGCTTCATCAGCATTACGCCCAGATACACTTTGACCCGGAGTGTTAGTACGTATTAAGAGTCCCACTATGGGTTAAATTTGAAGAGTGAGTTTTAAAATATGTATTTTACAGAATTATTTTTTTTCTTTTAATTGAGTAATCTTATCGAATATGGATGGAAAAAAAATGTCTTACAGCATGAAAATACACCAACCAGGGTTGACCTGCCTTGAAAATGATAAATGGAATTGCGTTGGATGGATTTACGCAGGTCAACCCTGGTGGGGGCTTATTTTATGCTTGAAGACATTTTTTTCCATTATATTTCGATAGAAGATACTCAATTAAAGAAAAAAAAATAATTCTGTAAATACATATTTATAAAACTCACTCTCAATTTAACCCATAGATGGGACTCTTAATACGTTACTAACACTCCGGGTCAAAGTGTATCTGGGCGTTAATGCTGATGAGCTCAAGAGCTCCAGAATTAGAAACTCATCAGATAGATTTTTAACGTCCATGCCCCAAACAGTAAGATCGTTCAACACCAGCCTTGTACATATATAATAATAGGAGTTCTGGTGTAATGTTAAAGTCATGGGAAATGAGTTCGTCGCCGCGAGTTCAAATCCTGGACGTGATAATTGCATTTCAGCTTAGCGCTTAATACCCTGGAAAGGTATGAATCCTACTCTCCCTCCAGTTATGGGTAAATAGAGGCAGACAGGCTCTTAACCTTGTTAGGACCGGTCTAGGAGCAAGGAAAACTCTGAATTCAAAACCTATTAAACTCCGCTTAAGAAATTTACCTTGTTGTCACATCCTGCTCGTGCGGAGGGGTTGTAAATATTATAATTGATAATAAGATGTTGGTGTTAGCCATTTAAGCCAATAGGATTTGGTATAATCTATAGGTGCTTGGTCTTGACCTGACAGCCGAGTGGATCGGAAGTGAGTCTCCGAATAGCCCATATAATCTGGAAAGGGCCAAACGGTAGAGTTGCATGTCATGGACTGGATCATTCCAGCATGATTCCGTCCTTAAGCTCACGGGTCCCCCGTGTATTCTACAGCCCTAGCCAACAGGCCTTGTAAATAGCATTAGAGACCAGACTCTTTTAACCTTAGTATGGCGCAACTGCCTCTAGGAGAAGGAAAATTCAAACCGGCTGAATTTTTTGCTCCATCTGCGCTTGCAGATTGATTTGTGTAATTACATTTACACGTAGAGTTTGTTTTTTTTCAATTTTAAATTAGAATCGTACCTGGCATTGCCTGGGTAAGAGGGCGTAAAATAAAAAGTTAGTTAGTCTCGCAGATCATTGATTTTTTTTTTGTCTTACATAATTGCATTTATATTTTAATCACGAACACAACCAATGACTTCCCTTTTCTTACTATTAAAATCCTAATTTTAAACATCTTTCCTAATATAAATGAAATCGTCATGATTTTGCACAAACTAGCAAGCTCTTGTGATAGTGAATGTGTTATATATTACATTTGTCGTTAATTGTTTACTCCGTAGTTTCCTCCGCGACATACACACAACAACAGTGCTTTATATATATGTATATATCGAAAACATAATATAACTTTACATGATGAATCATAAGTCTTATCAGAAATGTTTAGTCGTTTTGCAAACTCATAGACGAGAAGAATTAAAAACAATAACCTTCATTTGAAAAAATGTCTATTGCTGATCAACTCTCCCGAAGAGATCCATCAAGCAGAGATATTTTGTTGGCCAAATTCAAGTCTCGTCTTTAACAATGCAATCATCTTTTTTTTTTTTTTTAATATAAAAGCAAATACGAAAAAAGTTTTTCTAAATGTTCTCTCTAAAACTAAAAAATGCCGGCTATAACAAAATAAAAATTGTCATTAATTTAAGCAGAAGAAAATGAAAAAAAAAACTCGAGCAAGAAGAAAAATTCCTTACAAAAGTATTTGATTATTTTTTTACAGTTGCCTAGAATGTCCAATTCTGATAATAAAAAAAAATGGTTATCGAGATGGCAATTAGAACTATTTCCTGACAAAGAATCAGAGTTTTCACTTTTGTAGACGTGTTTAAAAAGGATGGAACAAAATACTTCCAAATCACACGTGAAAAATTCTGAAACTCAGAGTTAAACTATCTATCTTACATTACGTAACATAATTCATAAGCTGCCTATGAATATATGTGATTAGAAGAGATTGGCAACCATACATACCAAAAACACAGCTTGAAATTCAGCTAGTATACATAGATGAGACACGAGAGAATTGCTTTCACCTAAATTGGATGAAAAACAATTAGTTAGGGCTGGTGAAAAAAAATGTTCGCAAGGAAAAAATACTACTACTACTACTACTACTACTAGCACTATATTACAGCCTTGCTTACGGACCACTCTCGTTGAAGGAAACACTTGTTATCACTTTGATCACAGAAGTAAGTAGCGATTGAGCCTGTTTAACTTAAATGGTTGACCAGTTAAGCCAGAGCGGGCTTACTGTAAGAAACTGAATAATGAATTACTATTTGGCATTAAATGGCCCGAATATGTCGTAAACATGACTTAAATCAACCAAACCAGCTACGACTCCTATTACTGATAATGATGATAATGAAGAAGAAGAAGAAGAAGAAGAAGAAGAAGAAGAAGAAGAAGAAGAAGAAGAAGGTGGTTCTTTTTCTATGAATTGACGAGTTGGTAATGTGACGTAAAGCAGTTACATAGTTTTGAAGAAAAAGAAGAAGAACAACAACAACAACAACATCACCACCACCACCTTCTTAAATTGAAGAAAACGAGAAGAATGAAAGAAAAGATAATACTTGTATCACAGGTTTGTATTCAATAAAAACAAAGAAAAAAAATAGAAAATTACTATTAGACGAGAATAAAAGGCGAATTCAAAAAAGGTTTTGGTAAAACTTCATTTGAATAAACAAAAGTCATATTCATAATTAATTTCAGTTTTGCCCAAAACCATTATAGCAATAAACAAGCAGATGGATAGAAAGAGAGGGAGAGAGAGAGGGAGAGAGAGAGTGAGAGAGAGAGAGAAGAGAGAGAGAGAAGAGAGAGAGAGGGGCAGATAAGAGGGGAGATTAGAGAGAGAGGGGGTACAGAAAGAAGAGAGGGTGTAGAATAAATGAATGAAATGAGGAGGGAGAAAAAAATGAAGAATAATAGAGAACAAAAAGAATAGTAGAATAAAAGAGACACGCCCGAGAGAGAGAGAGGGAGAGAGATAGAGAGAGAGTGGAGAGAGAAAGAAGAGAGGGAGATAGAGAGAGAGGGTACAGAAAGAGGGGAGAGAGAGGGGGGAGTAGATAAAATGAATGAATTGAGAAAGGGAGAAAAAATGAAAGAATATAATAGTAGAGAAGAAAAAGAATAGTAGATAAAAGAGACACGCCCCGATAAGAGAGAGAGAGAGAAGAGAGAGAGAGAGAGAGAGAGAAAAGGAGAGAGAGAAAGAGAGAGGGAGATAAAGGGAGGCGGGAACAGAAAGAGGGGAGAGGAGAGAGGGGGGAGTAGATAAATGAATGAATTGAGAATGGAGAAAAAATGAAGAATATAATAGTAGAGAAGAAAAAGAATAGTAGATAAAAGAGACACGCCCGAGAGAGAGAGAGAGAGAGAGAGAGAAGAGAGGAGAGAGAAGAGAGAGAGAGAGAGATAGAGAGAGAGGGGGTACAGAAAGAGGGGAGAGAGAGGGGGAGTAGATAAATGAATGAATGAGAAAGGGAGAAAAAATGAAGAATATAATTAGTAGAGAAGAAAAAGAATAGTAGGTAAGAGACACGCCCGGAGAGAAAGAGAGAGAGAGAGAGAGAGAGATGAGAGAACGAGAGAGAGAGAGAGGGGGGAGAGAGAGAGGAGAGAGATAGAGAGAGAGGGGGTAGATAAATGAATGGAAAAAGGGAGAAAAGAATGAAGAATATAATAGTAGAGAAGAAAAAGAATAGTAGATAAAAGAGACACGCCCGAGAGAGAGAGAGAAGAGGAGAGAGAGAGAGAGAGATGAGAGAGAGAGAAGAGAGAGAGAGAGAGAGAGATGAAGAGGGGGACAGAGAGAAGAAGTATGAATGAAAGGATAACTCATGAAGAATATCATAAATAGTAGAGAAAAAAGTGAAGTTGAATTAAAAAAGGGCGCGCAGTGCGAGAGAAGAGAAAAAAGAAAAAAGAAAAAGAAAGAGGGAGATAGGGTAGATAGATAGATAGATGAAAAGAACGAAAGAAAGAAAAGAAATGAAGAGCGAGAGAGAGAGAGAGAGAAGAGAGAGCAGATGAGAGAGAGAGAGAGAGAGTGTTTGAATCAAGATTATTATTCCTTTTACATAGTGAACTATTACGATAGTTCTTAAGTAAACACAGCCAAACGTTGTAATAATTAATTTATCATACTGTGGTATAGACCACAGGTCCTGCTAGCATTGATTAAAAAAACAAAACAACATCTCACAGATTGAAAAGATATAATAAAAAAGAAAGAGAGTAGGCTGAAATATAGAGATTGGGTGAGTGCGCGCGGAAGCGATAACGCTAACCTGTTTTAATCGGGCTTAATGAAAAATGTAAAGAAGTTAAGAAAACAAAAAGACAAACAAAGGAGTGTCAGAGCGAGAGAGAGAGAGAGAGAGAGAGGACAGACAGGACAGACAGACAGACAGGGATTATTATTCCTTTTACATATTGAACTATAGCAATAGCTCTTAAGTAAACCTGTAAAAGGGTAAGAAAACAAAACACCAAAAACCAAAAAAACAAAGGTGTGTCAGAGAGAGAGAGAGACAGACAGACAGACAGACAGACAGACAGAGATTATTATTACTTTTACATATTGAACTATTTAGCAATAGCTCTTAAGTAACATGTAAAGAAGGTAAGAAAACAAAAAACAAAAACAAAATCAAAGGAGTGTCAGAGAGAGAGAGAGAGAGAGAGAGAGACAGACAGACAGACAGACAGCAGACAGACAGAGATTATTATTCCTTTTACATATTGAACTATTTAGCTCTTAAGTAAACATATCAAACGTTGTAATAACTGAATTATCATACTGTGGTATATTCACAGGTCCTGCTAGTCAAGATAATTATACTTTTTACATATTGAACTATTTAGCAATAACTCTTAAGTAAAAATATCAAACGTTGTAATAATTGAATTATCATACTGTGGTATATTCACAGGTCCTGCTAGTCAAGATTATTATACTTCTTACATATTGAACTATTTAACAATAGCTCTTAAGTAAACATATCAAACGTTATAATAATTGAATTATCATACTGTGGTATATTCACAGGTCCTGCTAGTCAAGATTATTATACTTTTTACATATTGAACTATTTCGCAATAACTCTTAAGTAAACATATCAAGCGTTGTAATAATTGAATTATCATACTGTGGTATATTCACAGATCCTGCTATTCAAGATTATTATACTTTTTACATATTGAACTATTTAGCAATAGCTCTTAAGTAAACATATCAAACGTTGTAATAACTGAATTATCATACTGTGGTATATTCACAGGTCCTGCTATTCAAGATAATTATACTTTTTACATATTGAACTATTTAGCAATAGCTCTTAAGTAAACATATCAAACGTTATAATAATTGAATTATCATACTGTGGTATATTCACAGGTCCTGCTAGTATTGATAAAAAACAAACTAAGAAATCCTCAGAGATTAAAAACAAACAGGAAAAAAAAAGAAAACTTTCTTTCAAGAGAAAATAATAAAAATGAAACAACGGGAAGAACGCTTGCATTCGTGCAATCGTGTGAACAGAAACATCTGGGTTTGGATATCACTGTAACTTTACGTGGACTAGAAAAAGTAAACGAACGCAAGTAGGTTTTTCAAGTAATAGTCAACATTTGTATGTGAAGCGCGTTTCTTTTTTTACATGCAACATTATTTCCTTGGATGAACACTAAGCATCTCGCCACAGGAACACTACGCACTGAAGCAGTACTCACTTTCACCGACAGATGGAACCACCATAGTAAATTATATCAGCTTGGAAAACTTCAATTATTTCCCCATTCTAAATTTTGCAGATAACGTCTTAGTATCGTGAGTGGTTTTTAAGCATTTTTCTTTTTTTCTTTTTCCATTTTTAAGAACATGTGAACGAGATCTTTCAAAATAAAAGAAAATACGGCTTTGTGACTTTTTAATGTATCACTGGAAATTGCGTTATAAGATCCAGAGAAATCTCTTTAAAACTGTTAGAAAAAAAAGAGATCTTTCTGAAAGTCATGTGCCAAATGATTTTATTTAATAATAATGGAGTTTCAGTCTCAGTTTGTCTGTTACCGAAACTACGTCACTGCTTACGTCACATTACCGTAAATCGTCAATACATAAATAAAGAACAACTTTATATTATATAGACTCAAAATTTGAGTAGGCAACCTTAGACGGTTCTTATTGGGTTTTTTTAAGAAGTTTTAATAAATAAAAGTGAATAAAGAGACACATTGAATTGAACAATTGACCCTTTACCACACCGAGATCTGAAATGACACTAGATTTTAAAATTTATAGACAGACATAATTATTGTCTACACTGAGAGAAATAATTACATCAATATCGATTATTAATGGATTTTTGGTCTCAGTTTATCTGTTACCGAAACTACGCCACTGCTTACGTCACATTACCCTAAATAATCAATACATAAAATAAAGAATAACCTTATATTATATACACTCAAAATTTGAGTAGGCAACCTTAGACGGTTCGTATTGTTTTTTGCAAAGAAGTTTTCATAAATAAAAGTGAATAAAGAGACAAAATAAATTGAACTACTGACACTCTACCGCACTCTAATTTGAAATGACACTAGATTTTAGAATTTATAGACAGTCATGTTTATTGTCTACACTGATAGAAATAATTATGCGAACACCTATTAATAATGGAGTTTCGGTCTCTATTTGTCTGTAATCTAAACTATGTCACTGCTTACGTCACATTACCCAAAATCGTCAATTCATAGAATAAAGAACCACCTTCTTCTTCTTCTTCTTCTTCTTCTTCTTCTTCTTCTTCTTCTTCTTCTTCTTCTTCTTCTTTATCATCAGCAATAGTAATAGGAGTTGTAGTTGATTGGTTGATTGGTTGGTTTTACGATATAGTCCTGTACAAGTCATGGAAGCAGCACCCCACAAAGAAGCAACTATATGGTCACCTGCCCCCCATCTTACAAACCATCTGGGTGAGACGGACTAGACATGCAGGACACTGCTGGAGAAGCGGGGATGAGCTCAGAAGCGACGTTCTCCTGTGGAAGCCACCACATGGACATGCTAACGTAGGACGCCCGCTAAGGACCTACATTGACCAACTATGCAAAGACTCTGGATGCTGCACAGAGGACCTCCCAGGGGCCATGAGTAATAGGGAACTTTGGCGAAAGATTGTCATGGATATCCGTGCTGCGCGCGCGACATGATGATGATGAATGCCAAATAAGTAATTTTCATATTTGTTTATGTGGGAAACTTGATCTTATTAGTAAGAAAATATATTCATCAGAATTTTGACGGGAAAACTATTTTTTATGTCTACTATTAAAAAATATAAGATTCCAAAGATTTGTTTATATTTTTTTTTTTTTTACAAAAAAGCGAGCAAAAATCCTTTTTACTTTGTACTTTGGGGCGTAGAGATAAAAATTGAGGTAACATTTTTTTTTTAAATGCACTAAAATGACAATATTGTTTAAGCTTTTGAGAAAAATTGTAAAATTGGTGTATTTTAAACAAAAAAATGTCATCTGTCGTAAACCAAAAATAAAAAAAAAAACACACTCTCTTAGGCAATATTTTTTCAAAAAGTAGTTTACACACCCGGAGGGTGTTTGTTTTTTGCCAGTATTCAGTTGAATCGTTGATAAAATATCGGTTACTCCCTATGCATTAATCATCATCATCATCATCATCATCATCATCCTGTCGCCTTGACTGCATAGATTCTTTAATACCCCTCTCGCTACACGTTCCTATCATCATCATCATCATCATCATGTAGCGCTAGTATCACGGATATCCATGACAATCTCCCTAAACTAAACATAATATTGTGATAAGGTTCTACGTCTGGGGCTCTAGGTAGTATGGTGCCACCTCTGTTGTTATTACCCCCTTGTTTATTATTATTATTATTATATCACTCCTTGCGATTTTTCACACCAGCGTCATAGATTGGCCCGGTGCACACTGTTTCAAGCGACTCCATATTTTTCTTAGAGTCACGTGTATTACGAATAAGTAATACTCTTTTATTTATCTTTATTGTTGTTTCCTTGATATAACTAATTTCATTTTGTAACTGAATACATATGCTATATTTATTTTTCTATTATTTACATTATTTAGACTAGCAAATATATGCACCCTCCGGGTGCACGTATTTAAGTTTTAATGTAATGAAATATCGTATTAAATTAGAAAGTCTAATAAGAATTCAGATAAAAAGATTTGAAACAGAGTGGGGTATAATAGAAAAATAGAAATGAAACTTACTCTTCCATCACTGCCGTCTTCATTGCTGAATTTTACTTTATTTAACTATTTAGTTAAATTAGGAAATAAAGAATAAATGACACTTATCTTTTCTTGTTAATGGATTTCATTTAAGATCATTGAAGAGATTTTTGCTTATATTCATTAAAATAAAACCAAACAGTTAGAAATCAATAATACTTAAGCACATATTTAATAAAATCACATTTTTAATATCAATATGCAAATTAGCCTTCCCATTCACACTACAAACCGCTATTTTTTTGTATATATAAAATACAATTGCATGTTATTTGTATGTAGATATGGACAAACACTAATAAAAAGTGAAGCAATTTTATTAATAATTGAGGTTTAAATATAAATAAAATCATAAAGAATGTAATGTATATAACTATGTTAATTGTGACTCGATTAGTAATATAGTTTCGGTTACAGACATTAAAACACACAATCTCCATTATAATAAGATGTGACGATATACAAGGTGTGTCATAAAAGTATCAAGATTGAAGCTGTAAATACCAACATAGAAATGAACAATGAATGGAACGTTCATTTTTTTAGAATACAATGTGTGTCATAAAAGTGCCGAGTTTGAAGCTGTATTTACCAAGATACAAATGGAATTATCAATGGAACGTAAATATTTTCAAAATACAAGGTGTGTCATAAAGTACAAAAAATCTCGAGACTTTTTTGGACACACCTTATATATATATATATATATATATATAAGTGTATTTTGGCAGCATTTTTTCTTTTATACAAGTTTTGTTGAACAGTACAGACATATATATATATATATATATATATATATATATATATATATATATATATATATATATATTCATATTATTCATATTCATTTTCATATTATCAATCATATTATCAATCAAAGCCTAAAGAAGATACCAGAAGATCTGAAACACGTGTTGCATATATAAAACAAAAAGAATTAAAAAAAAATTTCTGAGAACAATATACATTTTGCGGACCTTCTTTTTTCTTTTTATAAAATATTGAATTTTCTCCCGTTGGAACCAGAACAACATTTTATATATAATATATTATATATATATATATATATATATATATACAATAATTGTTGGTGGAAATGATTCTATTTTGGGCAGCTTTTTTCCTATATAAATATATATATTAAAAGAAGATTTTATTGATAAATAAGAATTTTTTTAGTCTGCTTGGAGAGCTCAATGCATATGTATTTGTATATGCACACTCTTATATGGTTTCAGGTAACTAATTATAATCTTTAGTAATCAATCATAACTTCAACTTATTAACATACTAATAATTTCCTATTATTTCCAAATACACATCTCTCTGTGGATGAGATATTACTACCTAGGTATGTGAACTGTTCCACTGGCTTAAGAGACTTACCATCAAGTGTGGAAATGTCTCCTTTCTTTTTGAAGCACATGAACTCGGTTTTATCGGCGTTCACATAGAAGCCGATATTCTTTGCTGCCTCCTCCAGGCTATGTAGTAGTGACGCAGCCTGTGCCGCCGGTGTGTCTGCAAGAAGCGCAAGGTCATCAGCGTAGTCTGCATCTGTGACTGTTAGTCACTACAAAATATACAAATAACATAGATAATCATTCACAAATCACCTGTGTTGTCATTTTAAAAAAAAGTTTTGTTCAGTTTAATAGTCGTCAGTGATCAGGATAGAAGTACATTATTATTACTAGCAAATATATGCACCCTCCGGGTGCAAGTGTTTAAGTTTTAATGTAATAAGATATTGTATTAAATTAGAAAGGCTAATGAAACTAAATAAGAATGCAGATAAAAAGATTTGTAACAGAGGGGGTATAATTGAAGAATAGAACAACTGAAACTTACTCTTCCATCACTCTCGTCTTTTATTGTTATTTTTCTAATTTAAGTATTTAGTGAAAAGAGGAAGTAAAGAATAAGATGACAGTTATTTCTTCTTGTTAATGGATTTCATTTAAGATTCATTGAAGAGATTTTTGCTTATATTCATTAAAATAAAACCAAACAGTTAGAAATCAATAATACTAAGCGCATATTTATTAAAATCACATTTTTAATATCAATATGCAAATTAGCCTTCCCGTTCACACAGTAAACCGCTATTTTGTTGTATATATAAATATAATTGCATGTTGTTAGTATGCAGATATGGTTAACAGTATTAATAATGTAAAACCATTTTATTAATAATTGAGGTTTAAATAAAAATGCAATCATGGAGAATGTTATGTCAATAACTAAGGGAATTGTGACTTGAGTAGTAATATAGTTTCGGTTACAGACAGAAAAACACCACAATATCCATTATAATAAGAGATGTATTTTCTTTAAGCCGGACTTCAAGAGAATCTGTGAGAAGCCTTCATTAATTTCTGAACAAGTCTTTATGGCCTGGGAATCCTTACACAATAAAGAGGGGGGGGGGGGGGGGTGATTAAAATCAGTGGCGGATTAGATTACAGGTCACTGGAGTTAAAGGACACGCGCTGTGTTACTTTGTTTATTCATGTCTCGAGGGCTAATTTGTCGGCAAATACTGACGTCGAAAACGTGTGGGTTGTGATGGAGAAAACATTTCGGCGTTAAAGACTGTTTATATCCTCGAAGCCAAAGATGTGAGAGCAATTCTTGTGTATGTTATCTCGACTATTAAATAAAAGCCTCCTACAACAATAGGCCTCTCACCCCCGGCGTGAAAAATCAGCTGAAAATGTAAAAAGCTGAAATCCTATTATTTAAGCAAGGGCCGGGTTAGCTCAGTCGGTAGAGCGTTCGGCTAGAAATCCCAAGGTTCCTAGTTCGATACCGGCCCTCGCCAACTCAGCGTATGAGTAGTACAGGGATCTGTGCGGTAAAGTGAGGAGCTGATGGTAGGTGTGGCGCTCCACCTCAGACGCTAAAATAATCTCCTTGGTCTAGCGCTAGTGAAAAAGGGGATAGACTCACTCGCTGTATGGCTCATACAGACATTAGGCCGCCCCGACGATGTATGTATTAACACGTTCCGGCTAGAACGTATAGAAATGTATCTGAGATGACCAAGTAGCCACTTCCGCAGAATGTGACAAAAGGCTGATGATCTCCTTGGCAAGAGATTGGTGTTATCTACTAAGAAATTACTTAAGTGGAATTTAATAGGTTTTAATTCAGAGTTTTCCTTCTCCTATAGTATACTACATACTATAGGAAAAGGAAAACTGACACAAGGAGAAGGAAATGCGACACAAGGCTGTAGAAATGTAAAATCTGAAGATAATTAGAATACCTGCGTGGTTTGTAAAGTACAATTCAACTGAAATCATTTTAAATTAAATTAGTTTTTCTCAAATTTTCTTAGATTGAATTAGTTTTAAAAATAAAATTGATTTTACTTTTAATCCCAAATGCACATTTTTTTATACAAATTTTAAAAGACATTCCGGCTCAGAACGTGAGCGTTATTTGAACCTCTCGTGCCAAACGGTTAACTAGTGCCCCTTCTTTCTTTCATCAATATAGTTGCTCTTGAAGAAGACCGGTTTTCTAAATAATTTAGAATGTTTAAAAAAAGTACAAGATTATATAATCATCATCAGATTGTATTGGCTGCACATGACTCTCTCTCTCTCTCTCTCTCTCTCTCTCTCTCTCTCTCTCTCTCTCTCTGCAAACATCTTTATCGGACTACATGCAGCATTCAGAATCCGTGCAGACTTTTGCTGGTGCGTCCATTTTTAGGTGTCCATAGTTGAACATCATTTAAGAGCTCATTTTTCGTTCTCCGGCAGTCTTATTCGTCTTACCAGAATGGTTTGAAGGATAGTAAGGAATTTGCCGTATTGCTGTTCTTTTGACGGTTGTTTCTCCCTTGTACAATTCCTATTAAGCTTTTAAGAGCCATTCCGAGGCCTTATAGCAGAAGCGCTTATCTGGTGGAATCCTTGATAAAGACTCCGTCCACAACGTGAATCCTTTGGTTACTAAAGTGTCCTCAGTTACTGGTAATCGTATAAGTCCTTCGTGATTATTGGTAAAGATTCCGGCAATCCTATGTGCGTTCGTTGACAAAGAGGGCAGTTTTAATTATGACCAATGTGGGAGGGGGGTAAGTATCTTATCAGGCCACTAGTACTGCCAGTGATTGGTTAGAAGAGTCAATCACGTGACCTTGGCCAGTCTATAAGTATACGCGGGGAACTAGCACTTTCCTTATATCCAGAAATATTCAACAATTCTCATCTAGCATTTTCTCCAACGTTTTGTTTGAGTGGTGCAGTCATACAGTAGCACTGACACGGCTACGGCTTCGAGGAATTTTTGCTGATATTATCTGTAAGATCAGCTTTCCATATGAATACTTAGCAACCTATCTGCACGAGCAGGATGCGATAAAAAGTCAATGTCTTAAGTGGAGTTTAACAGGTTTTCCTTCAGAGTGTTCCCTCTCCTTGACTGGTTACCTAGTCATGGTTAAAGAGCCCAGTCTGCCCTGAAATTTACCCATAGCTGGAGCGATAATTGGATTCATACATTTCCCGAGGGTATTAGCGCCATCTGAAATGCAAACAGCTTATCTTTATTATTATCTTTCTTTCTTTCTTCTTTTGTTTGTTTGTTTGTTTGTTTGTTTGTTTGTTCCTTATGACTTGCTTAATTTTTTCTTTCTTTCTTTCTTTCTTTCTTTCTCTCTTTCTTTCTTTCTAGCATTTACCGTCTTTCTTTAATATAATCTGTCTTTCAAGTTTTCAGTTTTTTGTTTATTTTCTTCTTTCTTTCTTTCTTTTCTTTCCCTTTTTCTTTCTTTCTTTTCTTTCTTTCTTTATCTATCTATCTATCTCAATTGAATCAGAGAGATATTTTTGTTTTTTTCTTTTCTTTCTTCCTTTTTTTCCTTCTTTGCTTCTTCTTTCCTGTATTCCTGTCTTTCTTTAATATAATCTGTCTTTCTTTCAAGTTTTCGAGTTTTTTGTTTATTTTTCTTCTTTCTTTCTTTCTTTTTCTTTCCCTTTTTCTTTCTTTCTTTTTCTTTCTTTCTTTATCTATCTATTTATCTATCTATCTCAATTGAATCATAGAGATATTTTTGTTTTTTTCTTTCTTTCTTTCCTTTTTTTCCCCCTTCTTTGCTTCTTTCTTTCCTGTATTCCTGTCTTTCTTTCTTTCTTCATTTCTTTCTCTCTCTCTCGGCTAAAAGGTGGAGACACTTTCTCTTTCAATCTTTCTTTCTTTCTCTATCTATATCGACTGAAAGTCCTTCTTTCTTTCTTTCTTTCTACTATGAACTACTATAGAGTGATTATCTATCATATTAATGTCCTACGTTAGGTTACCATTCTTTGGACAATCTAATGTATTATAAAAGATTGGTGTTATCTACTACCAAATATAATAAGAAAGAAAAGAATAAAATTTAGTTGAAAATAATCTAGAATTAGATATTTTATTCCTCCGATTAAAAAAAAATAATTAGGTATTATTTGCATTTGAATATTTGATTTAAGTATCATTACTCTATTATTTTATATATATTTATTTACACTAAAACTAAATGTTTGTTAAATGTAAAGTTGAATTTTTTTTTCAAAATTTTTAGAAATAATCAAAACAATAAAATATCATTTTGTATAGTTAATTGTTTTATTCATTGATAAACTGAATTTAATTTTATTATTAAATATTATTTCAGGAAAAACTTTGGTGTAGAAAAGTTAACTTTCCTAATTTCTATTTCAAATTGTTTATTTTTTACTCCTTTGGTGAATTTGATGATTTTAATTACCAAAATGATTAAATGTTGAACGTCCTTTTAAAGTTTTTGGCATATTTTGGCATTGTTTTTTTTTTATTACTTTAATTGATTTATTAATTTTACTTGGATACTACCCCTCTAACATTGAATTTTAACTCCCACTCCCCTAAGACTATATTTGTCAAAAGATTATTTTTACACCGCCCGTAGGGCGGTTTTGTTTAGCTAGTACCATTAAACGAAGAAGACAAACCACCCCATTTTTCTTAGCCGTGTTACACCTTGTTTTAGTGAATAGTCTATGAATAAACGACAACACCGGATTCCAGTGTCTCTGAGATGGCCAAATAAACCACTTCCGCTTCTTTATTAGAAACAAGCCAAGCATGCTGAAGTGATACTTCCGTTCCCTAGAACAATGGCCGAAAGAATTTTTTCCGGTTCGGCAAGGATGGCCGAAAAGGTACATCCGTTTTCTGTTGGAACCAATAATACAACAGACGATAAACTAACGAGTCACCAAATCATCCAACACATGTTTAAGATCGATAAACTAATCTCTATTATATGAACCAGAGATATTTACAAGTACCATCTTTAAAATCTATATTTATACTTCATGTTCCTTATTTGTACGACCGTTATCATATTGCAATACCCCTGGTTAAAAATAAGACCGCTCAAATTGTCGAAGATGCAATGCAAAAATGTAAATCCTGATCATCTGGTGTGGCTTATCCACCAAATTATTTTCTGAATATAGATAATGTGTTTTTGTACAATATCTAACGATAGAAGCACTACTATATTAACATTCCGATGAGTTATTAAAGAATAACCCACCTGACTTTTCCTCTCTCTCTCTCTCTCTCTCTCTCTCTCTCTCTCTCTATATATAACTATATATATATATATATATATATATTATATATATGAGTCAGACGAACCCACTATTAGTTTCACTTAATGCTCTTCGGGGCTAAGATCTGAGCCAGATCTTAGCCCTGAAGAGCATTAAGCGAAACTAATAGTAGGTTCGTCTGACTCATTAGATTTATCTTTATTATCTGCTCTACTTAGGTATTTGAGCACTTTTACTTATTAGCTATTCTCCTGGCGGTTATATGAATATATATATATCTTATATACATATATATACATATAAATTTGTTTTTTATTGGCAAAATACTGTACCAATAGATTATTTTTTGTTGGTACGACTATCTTGGTCTTTTTCTTTTTTCAAAATTTTTTCTCCCCGGTTGATGTTTGGTAGTATATTTTTACAATCAAACTATTTGCTGGGTTTTTTTCTCACCGCAAGGATTTACCAACACACCTTGGTATATTACAGATATATTTATATATAATATATATATATATATATAATTGTGTGTGTGTGTGTGTGCGGTGGGTGTATGTGTGTGTGAGTGCGTGTGTATGTGTGTTTGAGCGTGTGTTGTGTGTGTTGTTAATCAAGCATTAGCTATGTTTTTTTGCCTGGCTACCCATTGCGGGAAAATATTCTTATTCGTTTTTTTTTTTTTCTGTGAAAAAATGTTGACAGAATAACCAATAATTTTCGCCATTGACTGCGTCTTGTCTCGACTTTTTTTCCCCCTCAGGAAAAAAAGTAATTATTATAGTAGAAGGGGATAAAACAAATTCATTGAAAAAGGAAAGAGCATTAGAAAATGTTTCTCGCATAATATGAATCGAAGGCTAGAATCACATTTTATTTTTGATCGATTGATGGGCGACAAAAAATCAATATTTACTCATATCAATATGTAAACCTTTCGCCATGCTTTCATAATATATATATATAATATATATATATATAATATATATATATGTATATGATCATTCTCCGGAAATTTTGATCTCTCAGTGACCGAAAGATACAATTCCATGTACTTAACAGTTGAAAAACACCAGTCCCCGCATCAGCTGTCAGTGGGCGAGGGATAAGATATCGGACTACCATGCGGTCGGTCTGAGTTCGACCCTACCCGGGGACAGTTGTGTCTAGCCACACTGAAGAGGCATGAAATGGCCGAAACACGTGTCTGTGGATGACTTTATTAATATATATATATATATATATATATATATATATATATATATATATATATAAAAGTTAAGGTAGCATGAATATTGAGTCAACAGCGCCTGGTTACTAGCAGTTTCTCGCTTATGCACCCGTCAGACTGAAGATCTCATTGGCAAAAAATTGTCAGTAACCAGGGATTGAATCTATGTCCACGTGATCTTAACTCACACACACACACACACACACATATATATATATATGTGTGTGTGTGTGTTGGTGTGTGTGTCGGTCTATCCATATTTATCCAATCCCTCCGTCAGAGCTGCACAGTCTTCCCTCTTCTAGACAGATTTCAATATCAAAATTAAAGAGCCAAGTCTGCCCTGGTATTTACGCATAGCTGGGGCCGAATAGTTGGATTTATAATCATCATCATCAGGTCGTGCCGTCAGTGCCGATCTCCATGACTCTTTCTCGACACCCTTCCCTATCGGCAATTGCTCCTCAAAGGTCTTCTGCTCAGCATCCGGTATCTGTGCAAAGCTGATCATATGTAGTCTTTTGCTGACCGATCCACATCGGAGTACGTCAGTTATGACCTCGTCTTTGCTTCTTCATATGAAGGGTAAATAAGTAACACCTGAACAAGGCCCGACGATATCGAAGATACCACCATTAAGATGATGATGATGATGATGATGAAGACTAACGTGGTTATTGTTGGGATTTTGTCGATATAAGGTGTGTATCAGATGGCTACATCTAAATATAGACTCGCCGACTACCATGTGACCAGGGAAGGCAACCTCTTATCCAATCACTGGCAGTGCTGCTGCTGTTGTTGTATTTATACTGACCTGATTCTAATCTTATCTCATTGCTACTTGGATCATCTTGGACGTCGGACCTAAAGGATACTATACCACAGGACTTATTGACTTACCAAAGGATACTATACCACAAGACTTATTGACTTACTTACTTTTTTACTTTAAGTTCTTTTACAACTGGCCAAGGGTGGCGGCAAGATACTTAACAGTTATGATGTTACTGCTGATGATGATAATGATGATGTCAGTTGCGCGGGTGTCTTGTTGATTTTGTAGATACAGCATTATTTTGAAATCATGAGATCATAGTAATTATTAAGATTTGGTTATGAAAACACATTCAATTTAAAAAGCCAACAAATAAATAAATAAATAAATAAATATACTTTTAAATACGTTGAAAGCCTTTTTAATGAAGCTTTCTCCAAATATGATTGGTTGAATGATTGCAGTAAATAAACATTATACAACCAAATATATGCACCCTCCGGGCGTAAGTATTTAAGTTTTAATGTTATGAAATATATTAGATTAGAAACACTAACGAAATTAGCGCCTATTAAAGTAAAGACTACAATTAGTCTAATTATATTTTGATGGGTTTCCATATAAAATATAAAATCATTTATAGGATTGACTTTAATACGATGGAGAATAAAAAAATAATATCAAAGATCAATAGCATCAAATAAATATTTATTAAAGCCGGTAATTAACCACATCGCATGTCTATAAACCTTTATTACTTAGTGAGGAAGCGTGTGGTGTAATCGTTAAAGTCATGGGAAATGGACTCGCCGCCACGAGTTCAAATCCTGGACGTGGTAATTGCATTTCACTTAGCGCTAATACCCTTGGGAAAGGTATGAATCCTACTCTCCCTCCAGCTATGGTTAAATAGTAGGGCAGACTGGACTCTTTAACCTTGGTTAGGCAAACGGTCTAAGAGAAGGAAAACTCTGAATTCAAACCTGTTAAAAAACTCCGCTTAAGAAATTGACCTTGTGTCGCATCCTGCTCATGCGGAGGGGATTGTAAATATATATTTCTTAGTGATATATAAGACACATTGCAGGATTTTAAATGCACGAATGACATGGGCTGTTTTGAGGCAAATCACTCAGATTTCCATCGTGGCTTCGTTAATAAATAATATATAGTATATGTATTAATGATTTTGATTGTAAATTATTGATAAACTTATTTAATTCCTGAGGGTATATTGTCGTAAGAAGTGACATCGTTTCGGTTACAGACAGAGAGACACTTAATGTTCTTTATAATAAGACTAGCAAATATATGCACCCTCCGGGTGCAAGTATTTAAGTTTTAATATAATAAAATATCATGTTAAATTAGAAAAGCCAAAGAAACTGAATAAGAATTCAGATAAAAAGATTTGAACAGAGGGGGTATGATTTAAAAATAGAACAACTTTGAAACTAACTCTTCCATCATTTTCCCTTACTCCCGTCTTTCATTGGTAAATTTTCCTAAATTAACTATTTAGTTAAAATAAGAAGTAAAGAATGAAATTACAGTTATTTCTTCTTGTTAATGGATTTATTTTAAGATTTATTTCTGAGATTTTTGCTCATATTCATTGATATAAAACCAAACAATTAGAAGAAATCAATAATACTAAGCATATATTATTAAAATCAAATTTTTAAGATCAATATGCAAATTAGCCTTCCCATTCACACTGTAAACCGCTATTTCTTTGATATATAAATACATTGCATGTTATTAGTATGTAGATATGGTCAACAGTCTTAATGATGTCAAATAATTTTGTTAATAATTGAAGTCTAAATAAAAATAAAATCATGGAGAATGTGATGTAAATAACTAAGGAAATTGTGACTTGAATAGTAATGTAGTTTCGGTTACAGACATAAAAACCCACAATCTCCATTATAATAAGATGATGCAATATTAATGGGAGACAATCAATGCTTGACATAGCACTTCATTGAAAAATGTACAACTATTCAGCAGTTTTTATTACCTCTTTTTTTTTCTCCCATAAAAGAGAAATTACCGAAATTATACTTCATTGAAACTACATATTCTACTTTAGTGGCAAATGCACCTCCCTTTTCTTTTGTCATAACGTTTTCTGTCGTCTCAATGAGAAGAAATTACTGTCTGCAATGATAGCCGTTAAAACACACTTTCCAACTTGAAGACTTCGATTATCTTTCCTGAGTAATCACTTCTATTCATATCGATTTTGTCAAGAGATACAGAATCAATTAGTTCCTCATACAAGTCTAATTTAATAGCTGACAAAACGTATCTTGTTTCCGTAGACTAAAAAAATCTATTTTTCAAAGTATCAATCCAACTGACACAAAAATTAACTATGATGTTCCTTGAAATGTTATAAAAATCAGAGGCGTTGTTTTGTTGTGTAATAGTTCTGTATGTTACACAATGATATTGCAAAGTTTCTCATGACAATAGGTTGGTTGGATTTGACTGAATGTCAACCCTTGTTTTTTTTTGTTTTGTTTTTTTTTTTGGTTTGTTTAGTTTTACGGCATATCAACCTCAGTGGGTCATTTAATACCGATAAAGTTTTGAAATTAATCAATTCTTAATGGATAATACAATTTTTTTATAAATACATTTTTCTATTTAACCCATAGATGGGACCCTAACAGTTACTACCACTCCGGGTCAGAGTGGACCAGGGAGCAATGGTGATGAAGGGGTGCTCCACATTCCCCAGACCTCCATAACTGGAACCTCACCATCAGATAGAGCTTAACATCATTCCCAGGACATGTAAACCCGCAGCCACCGCCTTCTAGCACCCATATGATAAAAATGGGTTGGGGCTTGCCATAAGGGCAATAGGTCAACCCTTGTTGGGTTATTTTATTCCGAAGACGTTTTCTTTTATTCGTTTTTGTTGGGGATTCAATTTTTTTAAACTCAATTTTTTAAACAGAAATGTTTAATTCCTTTTTTGCTATTCAACACATATATATTACCCTAACAGGTACTACTACTCAAGATCAGAGTGGACCTGGGAGTAATAGTATGGAAGAGATACTTCACACTCCTTAATGAAAGATGCAGTTTAACCTTATGATTTCAATAAGAAAGTAGTGTTTGACCATCAACCACCGCATTCTAGCACCGATATGATAAAAAAAGGGCTGGATGTTAGCAATAAGAATAATGTAAGGAATATGGGTCGCAGAATCATATACGTTCCAGGGTAATCCTTAACTTGTTCCTCGTAAATTTCTACCATAAAATAAACTGAAGCTTCATTTTATGTCCGTGTTTTGCAATAAATGTTCTATTTTTCTTGCACCTATTATTTTACAATACTGAATATATTTTCTTTATTTAAAAACATTTATTGCAAACATATTTAAAACATTTATTGGAAAAACACGGAGATAAAATGAGGGTTCAGTTTATTTTATAGTAGGAATTTACGAGGAACAAGTTGAAGATTACCCGTTCCAGGGTTTGACATGTCTAACTTATTGATCTAATGGAGCCTCTCCGATCGCTCGTCGAGCAAAAGTAAAAACCGAAGTGGAGTAGTGTATATCACGAGGCCACTTGGTGTTACATAATCTATGCGGTTGCATAAGATTATTGTCGGTCCCCTGTAATTCTGAGGGGATGACCCTTTTCATAACATGGCCAGGTCCTTCAATGGAAAATTACAGAAGCCCGCCAAAATACGTGAAGTCACGTGGGACCTGTTCGGTCCCCAGTCAGTTTGCAGTTGGACGTCAGGCAATGAAGATGCGAGCTGTGACTCACTCTGCATACGCGCGCTATGTTGGTTAGCAGATGTCTGGTGGGGATTTAACAATAAAATAAGATCAAAAGTAAATCGAAATCTTGTGTTTATTACCTAAAAACTAACAATGACACAGGGCTTCTGATAAGGAGAAATCCCTAACAGAAAACCAGACCGAAGTTCCCAAGTCAACTCCAGACGCTAGGCCTCAGAAGATTCCAGACGCAAGATGTTAGAAGATATACCAAAGACGATCAGAATAATATAAAGACGACCAAGAAATAGAATTAAAGAAAGAGGTATGCAACATTATAATAATTTAGTGCGAGTGGGGATGGGTATGCAACATTGATACTCTGGTAAGAGACCGCTTAGTCACCACAATCCTCAACTCAGGCATTATGGGTCACCGCCCATGACTAATAGATGACTCCATGGAGGGTGTCTAACCTCACTGTAAAATTGATGTCGGTTTATTCTACAGACCCAGCCGACCTGGCGGACGAGAGATTGAGTATAATATAAGGCAAAAAGCTGACAGCATACCTAGACCTTGACAGAGAGTTGAGGATGCAGTAGATATTTAGATTGTTTACGTAAAGTTTATTCCAGTTATCGAATATTATTTTTAAAAACTTATATTGAAGTTTGAGGTTCATATGACCATGAAATTAAGCTTCAGGCCAGACAGAAAAAGAAAATGTTACTATTTTTTATTTTGTTTAAGCTTCCCTGGTTTAACAAAAATACGCTATACAAATGTAATTGCATTATTACGCACAATAGTTACACAAAAAAGGGATCAGTTTAGCAGGGTATTTAAATTGTTCAAACTAAATCTCTTACATATATATATATATATATATATATATATATATATATATGTATATATATTATTGCACGTGTGTAGGTCATTACTGTGTACCATTATAATAATAATAATTAATATATATATATTTTATATGAAAAAGGTGATTTACCTACCATATATATATATATATTTTTTTTTTAAATGTTTTTTTTAAATTAGGCGTTATTGTGAAGCATTGAAAATAAATAAAGGAATGAACTCGATATTGATATATATATATATTATATATATATATATATATATATATATATGTATATATATATATATATATGTGTGTGTGTGTGTGTGTGTGTGTGTGTGTGAGTAAGTAAACAATGTGTTTATTTGATATGGCTTTTTAGCCGACAATTTTTGGAGGATATGTGCTTAATTGAAGTCATACCTAATTTTGAAAATTAATTAGTTAATAATTAATGAATTTAGGCAGGCATATATGTTCAAATGTAAGGCTAAACATTTTGACATTTTCTCGATTTGTTTAGCCTTACATTTGAAAACATATGACCGCCTAAATTCATTAATTATTAACTAATTAATTTTCAAAATTAGGTATGACTTTAATTAAGCACATATCCTCCAAATATATATATATATATATATAATATATATATATATATATTGCTAGAAATTCTTTTATATATGTTTGATTTATTATTCTTTATGTGTTTGGTTTTTTTAATCATTCTCTTGTTTATATTATTTATTTTATTCTATATTTTATTTGCTTTTTATTGTATTTTGTTCCATATTAATTTGTCTTATTTTTAATCATGTTTTTAAATTTATCTTTTATTATATATTTTTATTTAGATTTCCAAATGAAAAATGAGGGTAAAAATATATTTAACCATCTCTCCGAAAAAAAAAATAGGGGGTAGATTTTATTGAACTAATTTTCCTGTATAAAAAACGTGATGCTTAAGGATGGAATCCTGGTGAATGATATGCAACACACTACTTTGGTCCTTACTTTGGCAAGACGGACGGTCGGCTGGTCATGTCAAGCACCTATATGATTGCCCCAACCCTATTACCTTTGTGGCTGAGGGTCTTTATGTCCTGAGAATGACGTTAAACTCTATCTGACGCTGAAGTTCCAGTTCTAGAGGTCTGGAGAATGTGGAGCACCCCTTCATCACCATTGCTCCCTGGTCCATCTGACCCAGTGTGGTAGTAGGGTTCCATCTATGGTTTAAATTGTAAAATCAGTTTATAAATAGTAAAATGTGTTTATTATAAACTGAATATCCATTAAGAATGAATTTATTTCAAAACTTTGTCGGCATTAAATGAGACACCGTGGTTGATATGCCGTAAAAGCAAACAAACCAAACCAAACAAACCAAGCCAAACAAACCAAACCAAATAAACCAAACCAAACCAAATCAAACCAAATAAACCAAACCAAAAAACCAAACCAAACAAACCAAACCAACAAACCAAATCAAATAAACCAAGCCAACAAACCAAACCAACAAACCAAACCAAAGAAATCAAACCAAATAACCCAAACCAACAAACCAAACCAAATAAATCAAACCAAACAAACCAAACCAACAAACCAAACCAAATAAACCAAACCAAACCAAACAAACCAAATAAAACCTAATATCTACACATTAGAAAATCTTGGCGGATTGACTATGATGGCAATAAAAATGTTCTATACAGAAACTGATTTATTTTCCCCACCATTTTTGTTTGAATTGATGTCATTTTTCCCCATTATAGTCTGAGTTCTATAATTTAACTATTAAAGTGACAACTGATTTTACAATGTTTTAACCTAATTGTATGTATGCAGTGTTTTGTTAAATCAAACCGATTTTATGCTAAAGTGAAATTAACATTTTAAATTCATCAGGGAAGAAGGTGTCAATATAATAAGGTAAGTAAAAGTTAAATAAATGTCTCTTATGAAAGAATTGTGTGGAGTAGGAGAATTAACAGTACAAGATTATTCTCTGCACTAATCAATATCACCACACTATTTTTCACTGTAAGAATATCACTTAGTACACAAGATTGAAGAGAAAAAAAAGAGGTTAAAACTAAATTTTTACCCAAATTTAATAATAAAAAAAACAAAAAAACATTTGGTACGATAAGCTAATAACATTTTTCGGTATTCTTTAGGTTAACAAAATCTTTTAATAAATCAACCAATTAAAATCAAAATTATCATCAATAAATATTTTCAAAAACTAAAAGATATTACACAACACTTCCATCAAAGCCAGGATGTGATACAAGGTCAATTTGGAGTTTACCTCTTCCGCAAACGATTGTCATATTAAACATAAAGAACCCAGGCTACCCTACTATTTACCTGTAGCTGGAGTCCTAAAAGACTGCAATTTTAACTGGTGGCTAATTTGATAAATTGTTTTTTTATTAGTTTGTGAGAACATTTACGCATTTCTCATGTATAATCAAATTCCTCCTTTGTGCTGTGGCGAGCATTCTCTTTTGATACATGTCGAAATCACTTTGCATTTCATGATGCACCGCTCTTTGAAGTGTCACGTAACCATTCCAGGATTTATGACATCCATTGTTCGATGTCAGTGGAAAACATTTAGCATGTATCCATTGCTACACAACTTCTAATGGCGGCTTTCATTTCCAATATGCGCCATTTTTTTTTTCTGACAATTTTAAACCCGATGTTGATGTGACGAAAAGCAAGAAATTCGGTGGATATTTTGCGAGAAAAAAGTCAGTTTTCTAATTTTCGGGAAAAGTACTAAACTCTTCTATTGATCCACTGAAGAACGCGGAAGAGAAATAAAAATGAAAATATGACGGTGTTACATAATTGTCAGAACCCTGAAAATTATTTAGAAATCAAAATGGCTGTTAGAAATTACAGCTAGCCGTTTTCTGAGTAGGGGTATGTGACGATATCATGGAAGGTTGAGTGGCACATGTTAGCCTCGTGTTAACCCCTTTTACAGTAGATACCGTGAGAATTAGTAGAGAAATGAGAAACAATGGCTATTTCCGGTTTTGATTTGAAAGAGTTAGTTAAGTCAGTACTTGGCAAACCATGGAGATATCAAGTCGCGATAGGCGCGCTCCCACACTCACACTCTGCGCACTTAGTCTGGATGGGGATTTCTAAATAAAATATGATATAAAGAAAATCTAAGTCTTGGATTTTTTATCCAAAAACTACTAATGACCCAGTGCTTCTGATAGACGATACATCCCTAATGGTAGACCAGACACGAAATCTCCAAATGAAAGTTCCACACCCTAGAAGAAGAACTCCCAGCTACATAAGATACGAAAGAGGATCAGAAGAATATATAACAACAGAATGATGGATAGAAAAACCACTTCTGAAGAAAATCTAAATGCAAGTTAGTTTTTTACATCAGTGTTTGTGTTACATAATCTATGCGGTTGCATAAGATTATTGTCAATCCCCTGCAATTCTGAGGGGATGACCCTTTTCATATCATGGCCGGGTCCTTCCATGGAAAATTACAGAAGCCCGCCAAATATGTTAAGTCACGTGGGACCTTTTGAGTCCCCAATTTGCAGTTAGACGTCAGGCAGAGAAGTCGGCCATTTTTAGGCCCTGCCTAAAACTGGAACTCACGCACGCTATGTTAGTTAGCAGATGTCTGGGTTGGGGATTGAAAATAAAGTAACATCAAAATAAATCGAAGTCTTGTGTTTATTATCTAAAAACTAACAATGACACAGGGCTTCTGAGAGAGAGAAATCCCTAACAGAAAACCAGACCGAAGTCCCCAAGTCAATTCCAGACGCTAGACCTTAGAAGATAGCTGATCCAAGACGCTAGACCAGACCAAGTCAAGATGAAGATATACCAAAGACGATCAGAATACTAAAGACGGCCAAGAAATAGAATTAAAGAAAGAGGTATGCAACATTATAATTATTTAGTGCCAGTGAAGAAGGCACTATGCAACATTTGTGACAAAAAGTACATCACTGTTGTTATATACCATAGATGTGTAGATGATGAGGGTGAAAGCTTTACACCCCAGTGACAATAGATATACGCTATATGTATCAGGAAAGGAAGTTGAAAGGTCTTGCCAACATATAGGACTGCGTAGAGGCCACAATCCAAGGACTCGAAGAATACACAAAAAGGGCAAAGAAAGATTACTTATGATAGCCATTAACAGCAGATGCAACATAAGGGACAAACAGAAAAAAACGAAAACTAGAAAACAAAGATGGGAAGAAAAACAATTCCAAAAAAAATGACCTTCCAATTCCAAAAATAGGCGGAATTATGTAGATTTAAATCTCAAAAGTTGAGGGGGGTCGTGAAAATTGAAAGTTTTGAATTCTCAATATTGACAGATAAAGGTTTGGTTTTGTGAATTAGTAAAAACTTTAATTAGTAAATACTTAATATAATTTTAGATAAAGCTATGAATTAAAAAAATGTTTGTTGCGTACATTAATGTCTGCTCACGAAGAAACCCGCAAAAAAAAAACTGTGTTAACAAAATCAACAATGTGAAAAAGAGATCCCCTTATCTTATTATAATGGAGATTGTGTGTTTTTCTGTCTGTAACCGAAACTATATTCCTACTCAAGTCACAATTCTCTTAGTTATTGATATCACATTCTCCATGATTTTATTTTTATCTAAACCTCAATTATTAATAAAATTGTCTTACATTATTAATACTGTTAACTATGTCTACGTACTGACAACATGCAATTATATTTATATATACAACAAAATAGCGGTTTACAGTGTGAACGGGAAGGCTAATTTGCATATTAATATTAAAAAATCGAATTTAATAAATATGTGCTTAGTATTATTGATTTCTAATTGTTTGGTTTTATTTTAATGAATATAAGCAAAAGTATCTTCAATGAATCTTAAATGAAATCCATTAACAAGATAAAATAACTGTCATTTTATTCTTTACTTCCTCTTATAACTAAATACTTAAATTAGAAAAAATAACAATGAAAGACGAGAGTGATGGAAGAGTAAGTTTCAGTTGTTCCATTTTTTATTATACTCCCTCTGTTTCAAATCTTTTATTATACTCCCTCTGTTTCAAATCTTTTTATCTGTATTCTTATTTAGTTTCATTAGCCTTTCTAATTTAATACACTATTTTATTATATTAAAACTTAAATACTTGCACCCGGAGGGTGCATATATTTGCTAGTCTAAATAATTACTACAGAGAAAAAACAGTTTTGATTTGTAGATTTACAAAATGTCCAATACCTTTTGTGTATGTTATACAATATATCAGAATGTTATTATTGCAGACGGGGAAAACAATCAAAAGTAATTGGTGGCCTCTTATTACGCCGCAGTAACCAAGCTTTTTAAAAATGACAATAATGTTATGAAGGAAAACAGTGAATGAACACAAAAAGAAAATCTGTTTTCGTTGACATTATTTCAAACGTCAAATTGGAGAAGTTGCACATTAAAACACTCTCAAGTGAGAAACGGAATCACTAATAATTGCTGCCGAAAATGATGCCATAAGAACAAATTTTATCAAAGCAAAATTGATAAGACACAACAAAACAGTAAATGTATACTGAGTGGTGACAGAGATGAGACCATAAACCATTTATTAAGTGAATGTAGCAAACTAGCAAAACGGGAATACAAAGCTACGCATGACTGGGTTGGGAAGATGATGACCATACAGCACAAGGATATATGCATAAACCGGAATCTGTTCTTGAGAAAGAAATGCATAACATTCTCTGGGACTTCAAGATAAAAGCAGATCACTTTATCCCAGCAATAAGACCAGACCTAGTATTGATTAACAAAAAAAAAGGGAACTTATCAACTGGCAGATTTTGCAGTTCCAGCATATCACAGGGTGAAGATGAAGGAAAACGAAAAGATAGACAAATACCTGGACGTTGCCAGAGAATTGATAAAACTTGGATATGAGGGTAAAAAAATACAAAAAACAAAGACATTTACTTTACAAAAAAAAAAAAGAAAAAGAAAAAGAAAACGGACAAAGAAACTGTTGTATCGCGAGGTGGATAGATACACAATGAATAAATACACACATTTATCAAACACCAATACAACTCACATTAAAATAGGAGGGGAAGTTTGGTATAGACAATGCAGCAAAGTCAGTCTGGATATCATCCCCCTAGTTAATCTACTTGAATCGTAGGCTATTTTATGGATATGAGCCAGTCCATCTTGTAGAGTGCTGAAGGGATGTTAGCTACCCTACAATTCAAAAACAAAAACAAAACAAAAGCAAGATGGCAAAAACAGAAAGACGAAAAGCCACAAACAATGGTTAGTTGATTGAATTTTACGGCATTTCAAGCCTTGTTGGGGTATTTTATACCGAAGACATTTAGTTTCATTCATTCTAGATGGGTACTCAATTTTCTTCTAACTCAATTTTTTAAACTCAATTTTTTTTGTATTCAACCCTAGATGGGACCCTAACAGGCACTACCACTTCGGGTCAAAGGAACAATAAGAGAAAGCCTTTGAGGCTGGAAAGAATGAAAAGGAAGTAAAAAGAAAAATGAATGAAGCCAGCGATGAGTATGGTTATAATAGTAATAAGGAGGAGAATGATAAAGAGAAAAATAAGAAAAGGCTCGTGAAAACTAAAATAGCGTCAGAAAGCAGGAATGCTAACGACGTTATATAATGGCACCCTGGAAGAGCCTTTTAGCATTCAGCCTATTCATGTTATTAGAATGGAAAAATATGGATGAATTAAATTATTACATTAATTCTATCATCAACAGCGACAACGCTTTTATTATAATTGAAGTTAGTAATAATAAGAAAATATATTAAAATATAAAAATATCAAACGAAATATATGCGAAAGAATAAACAAGAAGACGGACACTGTTGAATAAAAATATGAGGAATGAAGAAAGAATGAGAGTATATGTGTAATGAATGAAAGAATGAAGAGAAGAAAAGATGTCCAGGATATGAAAGAAACATTGAATAACCGTGAAAACGACAAAGAAAGATTGAGAAGTATAATGAAAAACTGGAAAATGTAGAGAGAATGAACAAGAAGAAGAAGAAGAAGAAGAAGAAGAAGAAGAAGAAGAAGAAGAAGAAGAAGAAGAAGAAGAAGAAAATAAAAATGATTGAAAGAAAGAATAGGCAACGAAGAAGAGAAATAAATAAGAAGAGAAAAGAAAGAAATAATGAAGAAAAAAGGAAAAAAAGACGATTAGAAATGAAATAAAGAATAAATTCAAGAAACAAAAAATGGAAGAGGAAGAAAAAAAGAAAAAAGAAAGGAAAGAAAAAAAGAAAAGAAAAAAGAAAGAGCCTTGGGAATGAAATAAAATAAATAAATGAAAGAAAGAATGGACAACGAAGGAAATAAAGAAATAAGAAGAAAAATAAATAAAGAAATAAAGAAAGAAAGAAAGAAGAAAGAATAAGAAAGAATATTAGAAAGGAAATAAAGAGTAAATCAAATAAAAAAAAAGAATGGAAGAGGAACGAGAGAAAGAGAGAAATGAGAAAAAAAAAGAAAGAAAGAAAATTTTGGTAATAGATGAATAAAAAGGATTGGAATGAAATAAAAAAATAAAAAAGAATGGAAGAGAAAGGAAAGAAAAAAGAATGAAAAGAAAGAAAAAAACGAAAGACAGTGGATTTGTAATTAAATAAAAACTAAAAACGAACAAATGAAAGAGAAAGAAGATAATCATTATCTTCTTTCTCTTTCATTCGTTCGTTTTTAGTTTGTATTTTTCATAAGAAAAGGAAAGAAAGAAAGAAAGTTTTGGGAATAAATAAATAAAAAGGATTGTTAATGAAATAAAAAAAGAAAAAAAAATGGGAGAGGAAGGAAAGAAAAAAGAAGAAATAAAAATAAAAAACAAAGGACAGTGGATTTGTAATTAAATAATAGATAAAAACGAATGAATGAAAGAGAAAGAAGATAATGATATAAGAAAAGAAAAGAACGAAAAAAGAGCCTTGGGAATGAAATAAGATAAATAAATGAAAGAAAGAATGGACAACGAAGGAGATAAAGAAATCAGAAGAGAAAATAAAGAAATAAATGAATAAATAAATAGATAAATAAAGAAAGAAAGAAAGAAAGAAAGAAAGAAAGAAGATTAGAAAAGAAATAAAGAGTAAATCAAATAAATAAAAAAAGAATTGAAGAGGAACGAGAGAAAGAGAGAAAATGAGAAAAGAAAGAAAGAAAGAAAGTTTTGAGAATAAATAAATAAATAAAAAGGATTGGGAATGAAAGAAAAAAGAAAAAAGAATGGAAGAGGAAGGAAAGAAAAAAGAAGAAAAAAAAAGAAAAAACAAAGGACAGTGGATTTGTAATTAAATAATAGATAAAAACGAATGAATGAAAGAGAAAGAAGATAATGATATAAGAAAAGAAAAGAACGAAAAAAGAGCCTTGGGAATGAAATAAAATAATAAATAAATGAAAGAAAGAATGGACAACGAAGGAGATAAAGAAATCAGCAGAGAAAATAAGTAAGTAAATAAATAGATAAATAAATAAAGAAAGAAAGAAAGAAAGATTAGAAATGAAATAAAGAGTAAATCAAATAAAAAAAAGAATGGAAGAAGAACGAGAGAGAAAGAGAAAATGAGAAAAGAAAGAAAGTTTTGGGAATGAATAAATAAATAAAAATGATTGGAATTAAAGAAAAAAGAAAAAAAATGAATGGAAGAGGAAGGAAAGAAAAAAGAATAAAAGAAAGAAAAAACGAAAGACAGTGGAATTGTAATTAAATAAAAACTAAAAACGAACGAATGAAAGAGAAAGAAGATAATGATATAAGTAAAAAAAAGAAATAAATAATGAAAGTAAGAAAGAAAAGTGGAACATATGACAAGACAGATGAATGGCGGGAAAATAACGTCAACGATAAAAAAAAAAGATGGAGTAAAAAGAAAAGCATAATCATAGTATCAAAGATGAAGTGTAAGAAGAAAACAGTTGATAATTATGGTAGCAAAGGCAATGATAGCCTCTGCTGAAGAAAAATAACCCAAAATTATCATAAAAATGACATTCCTCGTTTTATATTAGTTTTTGTTTATTTGCTTTTTTTAATATTAGAGGTTGAACGTTTTCAGACAGGCTTTTAACAGCGGAGACGCGAAATGGCTTTTTCATATCTGAACCGGCAATTTATCTGTCCATTCTAAAAAATTCATTTGCATTAATCAAGTCCGTTGAATCAAAACGAAAGACGTAAGAGCATGCAGAATTCTTCCATTGTCATACATGCATTAAAATATATATATATATATATATATATATATATATATATATATATGATCTGAAGAAACTCGTGAACATACTCGCGAGTGAAATGGTCCATAACCACGATACCCATGGTATTTAAGGCCTTTTTATTCCCAAATAAATTTGCTCTGTTTACAATAATTAAACATTGAGCTCTCATACGGAACCTGAACTCTACAACAAACTACGGGTAGAGAATTAGGACCACCTAGAATCACCTTGTACAAGAAACTTGGTACCGCACCAAAGTATATATATATATATATATATATATATATATATATATTATATATATATATGTGTGTGTGTGTGTGTATGTGTATGTGTGTATGTATGTGTGTGTGTGTGTGTGTGCATGTCATTGACACTGTTGGAGAAGTAAGGATGAACGTCCTCCTGTGCAAACCATCACAGGGACATGATAGTGCGGGCCGTCCAGCAAAGACGTACATAGACCAGCCCTGTGCAGATACTGGATGCAGCGCGGAGGACTTGCCGGGGACAATGATTAAAAGGGACGGTTGGAGAGAGGTAGTCATGGATATCCGTGCTGCTGGCGTGATATGATGATGATGATGTTGATGATGATGTTGATGATGATGACATATGTTTATATATAAATAAAGTCGGAGATGTAGCCTAATGTCGGCATCTACCAGAGAGTGAGTTATTCAATCCCCTTTTCACTAGCGCTAGACCAAAGAGATTGTCGTTGAGTCTGAGGTGGAGTGATACATCTACCACCAGCTCCTCACTTTACGATATACACGAGGTAGAGTAAAAAAGTATCTGCACTTTCGCCAAAACATATCTTTATTATTGTCATACTGCGTTCTGCACATGAATCCTTAAAGTTAGCAACGTTGAAATCACGTGTTCCAACGTTGAGCCTAATCGCGACATTTTGCTTGCTGTCTTTACAGTGTAAACATGGCCGCTCCACAAGAAGTATGCACCAAGGAAGTAACCTGATTTCTCTGGTCGGAAGAAGTATCGGGGGCTGGATGCAGAAGGCGGGGACTGTGCACTATCGCGTAAAAATGTGCATGAGTGGATAAAGAAGTTTAAAAGTGACCGGAAAAGCGTGACACACGAAGAGGGAGCGAGATACCCGTCAACCTCTACCACTGATGAAAAGATGCATCGTTCAAGCGATACGGCGATTTATCATCGATGAGGTAGCTTGTTCCGTGCAGGTTAGTTATGATTTCTATCTATCAAATCATCCACGATGAGCTCGACTTCCATAAAAGAAGAGTGCAGATAGATAATTTTATAATCTATCTTATTCCGCAAAATGTATTATGTTTTCAGAAAAAATGTTTTTATTCTTTTTATCTTACATATGCAAAACGTGTTTCAGATCTTCTGATATCTTCTTCGGGCTTTGATTGATAATATTACAGGTGAAGAAAATGATGGATGTTTTTTTATAAATGACAGATGAAATTCTTTTTAGTTGTGTAACTGTATTTGATCAGCGTTAAATTTTTGAAAGGCAAGTCGCGATCCACACACGCGAAGATGTCATGACGCGTGACGCAACTTGAAGAAATGCAAAATTTTCGAGAATTAAATACAGGTTAACACACAACATCATTGTTACCGTATTATTATTTTTTCTTTACACCTGCATTGTGATAGCCTTCTAAATCAACCTCCTAACCGATATATATATATATATAATATATATATATATATATATATATATATATATATAGAGAGAGAGAGAGAGAGAGAGAGAAAGAAGGGGGGAGAGATACATAGAGAGATAGATTGATAGATAGATAGATAAAACCATTACTATTGACATAAGCAGTCTGTTTCTAAACAGAGAAAAGACTTTCTTTGTGCATCTAATAACACATATCACTTGAACCCCCCCCCCTCAATCGTAAATTGGCTTACGTTTAATTTACATGTTCAGTTTACGTTCCGTTACAGTGGGGCAAACATCTACAGTCTATCATCTACTTCATTTTATATTTCCTCGAGAATCTCGCCTAATTTATTAAGATGACTGCGATAGTTGGCTATAAATTATACGAATGCATCATGGTCTCACCTTTCCAGCTGGGATGACGTTAACTACCCAGCAGGGACGTAACGATAGTGATCTTCTCTCCCCACTGGCAAAAAAAAAGAGAAAAGGAAAAGAAAAATTTATTGGCCCTTTAAGTCTCCCATCCGCACCCACCATTCCCAGCTGATATGCAAAATCTTAATTAGTTGTATGTAAAACCCCATGTCTTACATACATATATACAGTAATCTATTACAGTGTTTATTTATGGTACTTGGGTACTTGCGGGTATATCTAAGGGGTTATATTTCTAAAACTTAGAGGGGCCGGATTAGCTCAGTCGGTAGAGCGTTCGGCTAGAAACCAAGAGGTTCCTAGTTCAATAACAGCCCTCCTCAACTCAGCGTATGAGTAGCACATGGATGTGTGCGGTAAAGTAAGGAGCTGACCGTAGGTTTGGCGCTCCACCCCAGACGCACAAACAATCTCCTTTTCTAGCGCTAGTTAAAAGGGGATAGACTCCCTCGCTGATAGGCTGATACCGACTTTAGGCTACTTCCGACGACTTTACTTTACTTACTTTTACAATATATGGTTTAACCCTTTCAGCCCTTTAACTGGTATGTCGGAAGTACTTTTTACTTTTCTCACACTGTAGCACCGGTTTAATCACTCGTGAAACGTGCCCTTATGTCAAACTTCCAACCCTTTTATCATTTATGTACCAGACGGCTGTATTTGAGTATCTTGGCGTCCTAGGTATGACGTTAAACTGCATCTGACCCGGAATGGTATTACCTACTAGGGTCACATCTATGGGTTAAATAGAACAATAGAGTTAAAAATGCGTTTTAAAAAAAATTCAGTTTTCTTTTTATATTCAATACCCATAAATAATGAATAAAAATATGTCTTTTTAACATAGAATAACCCAACAAGGGTTGATATGCCGTAAATCCAATCAACCAATCAACCAACCACTTTTAAAAATTAAAGAGTGAATTTAAACTGAGGATGGTAGTATACTGCTTAAATTCTTCGATTGGGTTCACCACTGTAGCTGGACTTGGGAAAGAACGATGAACATTTGTATGAAAATATATCTTAGATCTCCCAATGTTAAAAGTTCTTGTTCTTCGAGGCGAAAGAGTTCTTCATTTTAGCTTCCACCTCCTCTTGTTTGTTAAAGCTTTGAGGGTGGAGGATGTGATCCATGGATCAGAAAAGGTGATCATCCGAGGGAGCTAGGTCTAGACTATATGCTGGGTGATGCCACCTTTCTGCCAGTTTGTTTAACCAACGCCTTCACCAAATCGCAATACTATGAAACCAAGATATCCAGACGAAAGCGGCGGTAACAAAGCATAGGCACATTAACATCTTCAGGTCAGCCTTCATATGCGACATCAGTGGCCGAGAATGTTTTTCGAACATCGGATTCACAGTCACAGGAGGCGCTGTAACTTCAGGGGCACAAAAAATCTATAGTCTTCTGAGACTGCAATGCCAATGACGAATGAAGATATTCATCTAATATATCTTCCATACAAAGTAAATTCTAAAATATTCCCATTATATATAAATATATATGAGAGTGAGTAAATAAACAATGTGTTTATTTGATATGGCTTTTAGCCGACAATTTTTGGAGGATATGTGCTTAATTGAAGTCATACCTAGTTTTGAAAATTGATTAGTTAATAATTAATGAATTTTAGGCGGGCATATGTGTTCAAATGTAAGGCTAAACAAATCGAGAAAATGTCAATCCCTGAATGTACATTTCGATCTATTAGGTCTCATCAGCAAGGTTATAGACATGGGAGACTGCTCCGTGTGTGACTCGAAACCTCGACTGCCAAGATGACAGGCGTAGATTCCTACCACCACACCAGCTACACCATCCTCCAAATATATATATATATATAGGGTCATCCACAGACACGTGTTTCGACTTATCAAGTCTCCTCAGTGTAGCTAGACATTTTGTAAGCTACCTACATCCTGAATTGAAATCCGATCGGTTGGGTGCCAGTCCGGCACCGTAACCATTAGGCTGTCTTCACTTACATAATGGGAAGGGGATTTTAACTGTTTTAATACACACATCGCTTTGCGTGTAAAGGCCGTCACAAAGTGCTCCATTCCTTAGAAGAGCTTTGCGTTTACGCTTGAGTTGGCGGCCGTCAGCAAGATCCCCCCCCAGAGTGCTCAACCCTAGGGGATGGGGAGCATATATATATATATATATATATATATATATATATATATATATATATGTGTATGTGTGTGTGTGTGTGTGTGTGTGTGTGAAAATATGAATAATCCAATATTTTAGAACATTATATGATATTGAAAGGAAATATGAGATTTTAGTCAAATAAATTTAACTATTTTCTTTATTTTTCAAAGGATTTAAATTCTTAAGGACAGGGTTATATAATTTGCTGTTTTCGCTAGAGCACATCTCACAGGAAGCTTAATAGTCGCACGCATCGTTTAAACTAGGTCTACAATCAGTGATTCCTTTTAAAATACTTTGTTGATAGAAGCTGGGAGCATTCGTCCCTGAAGCAATTAAAATCCCTTTCAGTTTCAGAAAAATGATGTGGCACGGAGTGCAAACCAATATCTACTGTAAGTGGCTTGAAGGTTTTTTTCTAAGTTGCTGGGATTTCTATTGCGTTATTATCTTCCTACGCAATAGAAGTCACTTCTTTTATATATTACGATATGGCATATTCAGTTTATCTCAATTGCTCTTATATATATATATATAATATATATATATATATATATATATATATAGAGAGAGAGAGAGAGAGAGAGAGAGAGAGAGAGAGAGAGATGAGAGGTATCCAAAACTTGGTAGTAAGGGATGATTCTATATGTGATTTCTAAGATACACTGTATTATTATTGTATGATCCAGTATGTATAAATATAGTGAATCTTTAAATCACTAATGAATGCTCAATGTATAATAAACTTGTTAGATTATATACAGAGCAATATTTATCTTAGAAAGGAAAGAAAAAAAGAATTCAAATAACCTGATCTTCCATCTGATGAGACTGGATTTTGGATATATTGAATCAACTTAGATTTATATAGGCCCCAATTTTGGTCGAAATAAATTTATTATGGAATTACGGTGTTGGGTTTTCCTTCCTTTCTAGGATATATATATATATATATATATATATATATATATATATAAAGATTTTTTTTGTTTTTATAGTGTGTTTGAAGCATTAATTATAAAATGTAATAGGATATTTTTTTGAAGGCGAAATAATGCAAATTTAAATAGAAAAACATATTTATCTAAATTTTCTTTTTTTTTCCTTTTTTTTCTCTTAATATTTTCGGAGTAAAATCCATCCTCAGAGAGTTCTGCAGAGCGGAGCATTATTATTGTTTTTTTAGTATTATAAAAAAAAAAAACATATATATATATATTTTTAGTTAAATTTTATAATAAAATATCATATTAAATTAGAAAGGCTAATGAAACTGAATAAGAATGTAGATAAAAATTTTGAACAGAGGGGGTATGATTAAAAAATAGAACAACTTTGAAACTAACTCTTCCATCATTTTCCGTTACTCCCGTCTTTCATTGGTAACTTTTCCTAATTAAACTGTTTAGTTAAAATAGGAAGTAAAGAATAATATTACAGTTATTTCTTCTTGTTAAGGGATTTCTTTTAAGATTTATTGAAGAGATTTTTTCTCATATTCAACAAGATAAAACCAAACAATTAGAAATCAATAATACTAAGTATATATTTATTAAAATCAAATTTTTAATATAAATATGCAAATTAGCCTTCCCATTCACACTGTAAACCTCTATTTTGTTGTATATATAAATACAATTGCATGTTGTTATTATTATGTAGATATGGTCAACAGTGTAAGTAATGTAAAACAATTTTATTAATAATTGAGGTTTAAATAAAAATAAGATCATGGAGAATATGATGTAAATAACTAAAGGAATTGTGACTTGTATAGTAATATAGTTTTGGTTACAGACAGACAGACCTACAATCTCCATTACAATAAGATGTATGTATCAATCTATCTATCTATCTATTAATTTTTAGTTTATAAATAGATACATATATACATTCATATATACATACATATATACCTACATGAGAGCAATTGAGATATACTGAATATGGCAATATTAATATATATAAATAATATATAAATATATATAAATATATATAAAATAAATGACTTATCATATGCCATAATCAGTATATCTCAATTGTTCTTATGTATGTATATATGTATGTATGTATCATTTCAACATATTGTCAACAAACTTTGTGGATCTGCAGCAGGTATGATGAGTCATTTGAGGGCTCATGCAAGGAAGGGTTCTGGTGGTGGAGTTGTGGGATTGTGAGGGACGGCAATGATCTGTAAAGATTATGCTATTGCCATGTATCATTTCAACATATTGTCGAATTCATTTCCATTTTCAACTTAAATATCTATCTATCTATCAATCTATATTTTAGGTTTACATACAATCACCCGTATCTCAATTGCTCGTGTGTATGCATCTATCTATCTATCTATCTATCTATCTATATACATATATATATATCTATCTCAATTGTTCTTATGTATGCATATATGTATGTATGTATCCTTTCAACATATTGAATATATTAATATTATGTTTAAATACATAGATCCATATCTAACTTGCTCCTATGTATGTATGTATGTCGGTATCTATCTATCTATCTATCTAACTATCTGTCTGTCTATCAATAATATTAGGTTTAAATACACACACCTATATATCAATTGCTCGTATGTATGCGCGTATCTATATCTCTATTTATAATATTATGCTTACATATATAGATACATATCTCAAAAGCACGCACGTGTGTGTATGTGTGTATCTATTTACGAATAATATTAGTTTTACATACATATATATCTCAATTGCTCGAATGTATGTATGTATGTATGTATATATCAATCAATCAATCCATCTATCTATCTATAAAATTAATCATATCTTAATTGTTCGTGTGCATGTATGTCTATATATACGTATATATCTATCTATCACACACACACACACACACACACACACACACACACACACACCATAAAGAATAATACTTGATGTCATATTTCAAACTGTCTATCTTTCCAGCGTTTCTCCAATTTTCAAATTATTGTAAGAACATTAACTCCCTTTCAAAACATTTTTGACCAAATTGATAAACAAGGAATATCACATTCTCCTCATTATTCTTTGATAATTTTTGTTTTACTCTTCCTTATATCAACAAAAGCCCTGAAGAAGATCTACTCAACAGATCGAAACAATTCAGCGTCGGCGAATAAACTTACCACTCGTTTTATCTAAACCTGTGTTTTTTTAAATTTCTCACTATACTACATACCGTCAGATTCACTTTCATTTCTCTTACACACACACACACACACACACACACACACACACACACACACACACACACACACACACACACACACACACACACACACACACACACACACACACACACACACACACACATATATATATATATATATATATATATATATATATATATATAATTTAATATACCAAGCGTGTTGGTAAATCCTCGCGGTGAGAAAAAACTAGCAAATAGTTTGAATGTAAAAATATACTACCAAACATCAACCGGGGAGAAAAGAATTTTTGGAAAAAAGGAAAGACCAAGATAGTCGTACCAACAAAAAGTAATCTATTGGTACAGTATTTGGCCAAAAGAAAAACAATTTATATGTATATATATGTATATAAGATAGATATATATTCATACAACCGCTAGGAAAGTAAGCTAATAAGTAAAAAGTGCTCGATACCTAAGTAGAGCAAATAATAAAGATAAATCTAATGAGTCAGACGAACCTACTATTAGTTTCGCTTAATGCTCTCCAGGGCTAAGATCTTAACCCTGAAGAACATTAAGCGAAACTAATAGTAGGGTCGTCTGACTCATTAGATTTATCTTTATATATATATATATATATATATATATATATATATATATATATATTATAATGGAGATTGAGTGTTTTTCTGTCTGTAACCGAAACTATATAACTACTCAAGTCACAATTCCTTTAGTTATTGACATCACATTCTCAGTTATTTTATTTTTATTTAAACCTCAATTATTAATAAAATCGTTTTACATTATTAATACTGTTAACCATATCTGCATACTAACAACATGCAATTATATTTACATATACAACAAAATAGCGGTTTACAATGTGAATGGGAAGGCTAATTTGCATATTGAATAAAAAAATTGATTTTAATGAATATGTGCTTAGTATTATTGATTTCTAACTGTTTGGTTTTATTTTAATGAATATAAGCAAACACTTCTTCAATAAATCTTAAATGAAATCCGTTAACAAGAAAAAATAACTGTCATTTTATTCTTCACTTCCTCTTAAATGAGAAAAAATAACAATGAAAGACGAGAGTGATGGAAGAGTAAGTTTCTGTTGTCCTATTTTTCGATTATACTCCCTCTGTTTCAAATCTTTTTATATGCATTTTTATTTAGTTTCATTAGCCTTTCTAATTTAATACGATATTTTATTACATTAAGACTTAAATACTTGCACCCGGAAGGTGCATATATTTGCTACTATATATATATATATATATATATATATCCATGGGTTGACATGCCGTAAATTCCAACCAACTACCAACCAATCACCAACCAAACAACCAACGAAATCTGATCACCAGTTTCCCCAGTGTCTTTTTCCCGGCCACTGGCGACAGTTCCAAGCGCACCAACTATAATTGGTCTCACGGTCATTGGTCTTGTGTTCGAGGTATTTGTATATCCTTTCGCTTTTCGTTTTTTTTTTTTCATTTGCACTCTTTAGCTCGCTAGACGTTAAAAGAGACGAGTTAACAAGTTCTTTTCTTCTTGTTAATTGACACTAAGTCTGGTGTTCTATCTTGCACGATATTAAGAACTTAACGAGTTGGCTGATGGTGATTCTAAAGAACATTGTAAACTCTTTTGACCTTGTAGACTATGTGCATACTGGTCTGTACTAATAATATTTACTTGCATAACCTATGGATATAACACAGTATAATAATCTAATTATTACGACGTTTGATAAGTTTTCTTCGGAGCTATTTCAATATAGTTGAATATGTAAAAGTATAATAATCTTGATTTAACTCTCTGTCACTCTTTTTTCCTTTCTTTGCTTCTTTTCATTTTTTCATTATGTTCGATTGAAACAGATCCTCATTATTGTTTCTGTGTACTCCCCTTATTTCTCCTACTCTCTTTCTTTCTTTCTCATTATGTTTTTCTGTGTAGCATGTCCTTTCTTTATAATAAAAAAAGGAATGATCTGTTATTTAGTTGAGGTGACGACACTCATAAGAAATAGGAATTCGGCGAATAAGCGACACCAGATAGTCAGGATGATACATCTCATCTTGAACGATCTGGACTGTCTTGTTTGTAACGAGAGGATGTTTGTTGCAAGATGATAACGGATTATTAATTAATGCGTATCAATATATATAGATTGAGCTCTTCAGATCACACACACACACGCACACACACACACACACACACACACACACACACACATATATATATATATATATATATATATATATATATATATATACATACATTGTAGATACCACTAAACTTCATGATTTATATCGTAAGACCACTAATAAATTTTGGTTTAGTAAATAGTTTTCCAAATATCATTCTAATCAAAATCCACTAACTTCAAATTTGTTTCCATATTAGTTGTCATGATTTATGAAGCCAGCGACTGACTAGATGCTATATAATTTATAGAAATAACCTACTCGAGTTTCAACTTTATTATCGCTGATGAGACTTAATAAATTTGAAACAGCTGTACGGTGTTCCACGTGGCGCACGTTATTCGCCAGTTTTGTTTGTCATGATTATTTTCAATAATTAATCGAATTTATACGATATACGCATTGCAATTGCCTTCAAAAAATATAAATAATAATAATAAGGATAATATATATATATATATATATATATATATATATATATATATATATATATATATATATATTAAATTTAACATTTTTGAAAAAACAAATGTTGTCATGTAATTGCTGACAGAAATCTGTTTCGACTTAATCGAAAAATTGGTCATCTTTACGAGCAACGCAGATGGGAAAATAAAAATTTAAAAAAATAAATAAATAAAATAAAATTTTTTATTTTTTTTATTTTTATTTTCCCATCTGTGTTGCTCGTGAAGATGACCAATCTATCGATTTGGTCGAAACAGATTTCTGTCAGCAATTACATAACAACATTTGTTTTTTTCAAAAATGTAAAATTTCATACTGTCGGATTAATTTCCATCTATTTTTTATATATATATATATATATATATATATACATATATTGCTTTTATTACTATTTCTATAACTTTGACGACAGGAAAAAATATATAATGCAATTTATTAATAAAGAAATACATTAAAAACTGATAGCAGGAGAAAATAAATATATAAATAAGAAAAGACCAAAACATCGGTACTGTCTGAAAATTATAAAACAGTAGCGTAATGACTGACTAAAAGAAGAAGAAAAAAAAAACAACGAAACAGTTGGCTAATCCAATATGTAAAAGTGCTCAACACATTAAGTAGAGAAAAACTATAAAACCCAAAAGATATATATATATATATATATATATATATATATAATAGATAAATAATCTACAGACACGTGTTTCGAAGTATCACATCTCATCAGTGTGGTTATACATTAACAGCTACCCCTGGCCGGGTTTGAGACCTGAATGAACTTTCGTTCGCCAATCCTCATACCCGTACGGCCAGAGGCAGCTGTCAAATAAAGGAGAATATTTAATTGCTACATTTCTAAGCGGAAATGAATTCACTAGAGGCCTAAAACATTTGTAAACAAAGCGGGGTTTAACTGCACGCCAGATACAGTGAATCCACAATTAAATCCCTATTTAAAGTACTCGACCAAAGTGGGAGCATATATATAATAAATAATCCACAGACACGTGTTTCGAAGGATCACTTCTCATCAGTGTGGTTATACATTAACAGCTACCCCTGGCCGGGTTTGAGACCCGAATGAACTCTCGTTATATATATATATATATATATATATATATATATATATATATATATATATATTGTCCACGAAAACATATTAAAAGTTATAAGAATTCACATACACAGACACACAGAGATACATACAAATACACACAGTTTACACAGACATAAAAAGTCACACACACCTTCATACAGAGACAAACACATACAGATATACATACATACAGACACACTCACATTTACACCAAACCACAGAGACATTCACGCAAATTCGCACGGACAGACATTCGCACGCATGACACTAGACACATATAAAAAACATATTCACTCAGACACACAGACTATACACATACATAAAGACACACAAACACATTCATACAGACATACATATTCACACAGATGCACGTACAGACTCACATATTCACACACACAGACACACAGACACATTTACTCAGACACACAATCATTCACACAGACACAGACACACATGATTAATATATTGTTCAAGGCAGACTGTATGTGGCACTCAGTGAGAAATAAACTCGCTAACAATGTGTTGTACCGGCCGTTCCTACAGTGGAGAATATACACCGGTTCTCACTATAAATAGTGAGACACCGAGTGAAAAGGTTGTACTGTTACCGTTTAGCGGCAAGCTAGCCGTTCTTGTACCTTATTGTAAATACACTTGTCTCATTTTACCCTACCTCGACTTCTTTTTTTACTGTTGAACTAACATCACAACACAATGATATGCTAGTCTAGCATATACAACTTGAGGTTGGAGGTGCGTGGTGTAATGGTTAGAGTTGTAGGAAATGGACCCGTCGACCCGAGTTCAAATTCTAGACGAGGCTGTTTGCATTTCACATAGCCCTAAAAACCTTGGAAAAGGTATGCATACAACTGATGCCTCTCCACTATGGGTAAATATTAGGGAAGACTGGGCTCTTTAACCTTGGCTAGGTAACCAGTCTAGGAGAAGGAAAACTGTTAATTCAAAACTGCTATCCTCCGCTTAAGAAATTGACCTTGTATCACATCCTGCGGCGAGGTTGGGATATATATATAATTATACCACTTGAGGTGCCCGTAACTGTTTTGAAAAATTGTTTGGTTGAGTTTCACGGCATCCTTGGATATATCTTTGAAGCGTAACACAGATTCTCAAAGATACGGGGTTCAAATTTAACTGACCTGAAAAGATGTAAAAGTTTCTTTTAAATAAAATAACTGGTGCATTATATCTTTTATTTATTAATATATCAACACTGAAAAATTCATTAAATTCGGTTAATTCCCTGATTTTTGGTAATTTTTTTTCTTCCGGCGGGGTCGCATACGATGTTGGAATTTGTGTCCGTTAAATTCGATTTAACCTATATATATATATATAAACTCATATAAAGCCCCATAAACGCAGGCACACAAATCAATTAGCATCTTTTTCGGACGTGACCACAATTGCAACTTACTTTTAATGGAATTATTTATATAAAAAAAAACTGACTTAACATGCGCAAAAAACATTCCACACACAAATACACACATACATACACACATAGAACACATGCAAACTCGTATAAATACCCACATACACATGCACTCCAGTTAATTAGCATCGTGTTCGGACTTGACCAAATTTGCAACGCACTTTTAATGGAATTATTGTCAACAAAAAACTGACTTGGAACAGGGTTAGGGTTAGCGCAAAAATCATTCCACACATAAAAACACATGCACATACGCACACAAACACAAACGCATCCACGTACACACGCATATATACAAACTAATATAAATCCCCACGTACATGTGTAGAAATTATTCAGCATTCTCTTTGGACGTGACCAAATTTGCAAAATATTTTTAATGGAATTATTGATATCTAGGAAACTGACATAAAACATGAACAACAATCATTACACACACACACACACACACACACACACACACACACACACACACAAATAACCAACTAACAACACACACATATACAAACACATACACATGCAACAAAATTAACTACCGTCCTTTCCGGACGTGAACAAATTTGGAACATCGTTTTTATGGAATTATTAATATCTAAGAAACTGACTTCAGAAACGCACAAAAATCATTCCACACATATACACACAAGCACATAGACTAACAAAAAGAAACACACACACACGCACACGCACACACACACACACACATATACACACACACACACACACACACACACACACCTGCAAATACGCACATACACAATAATTAGAATCCTTTTCGGTCATGACCAAATTTGCAACGTAGTTTTAATGCGATTATTGATATTCAGAAATTGACTCGAGACATACCTAAAAATAATTTCACGCACACACACATACATACACACACATGAAAATTCATTTAAATACACTCATACACAGGTACACCAAATTAATTAGCATCCTTTTAGGACATGATCAAATTTGCAACATAGTTTTAATGGAATTATTCTTAATAAGAAACTGACTTTAGACATGCGCAAAAATCATTCCACTCTTATACACGCATGCACAAACACACACAAACACACACATATGAAAACGCAAGCTGGAGGAGGTTCCTGTAATGGTTAGAGTCGTTGGTAATGGACTTGTCGAGCCGAGTTCAATTCCTCGACGAAACTGTTTGCGTTTCACATTGCGCTAATACCCTTGGAAAAAGTATGGATTCAACTACTCTCCCTCCAGCTATGGGCAAATAGTAGGCCGGTCTGGGCTCTTTAACCATGGCTAAGTAACCAGTCTAAGAGAAGGAAATCTCTGAATTCAACCCCGCTTAAGAAATTGACTTTTTGTCACACCCTGCACGGTGGGTAGGTAAATATATATATATATACGAAAACTCATATCAATCCCCACATACACATGTACACAAATTAATAAGCGTCCTTTTCGGACATGACCACATTTACAAAAACTTTAAGGGAATTATTGATATCCAAGGAACATTCAAAAAATAATTACACACACACACACTCTCTCTCTCTCTCCCTCTCTCTCTCTCTCTCTCTCTCTCTCTCTCCTCTCTCACACACACACACACACACACACACATACGCATACACACACAAATAACCAACCAACCACTTACACACATATAAACTCAAATAGATCCCCAAATATACATGCACACAATTTGATTAGCCTCCTTTTCGGAGGTGACCAAATTTTTTATACATAATTTTAATGGAATTATTGATATCGAATAAAGTGACTTGACACACGAACAAAAATCATTCCACACATATCCACACAAGCACATACACTCGCAAGAACACAGCCACACAGACACACAGACACACTCACACACAAACATGCAAACTCATATAAGTATCTACATACACAGGCGCATAAATTAATTATAATCTTTTTCTGGCCAAATTTGCAATATAGTTTTAATGGGATTATTGATATAAAGAAATTACTGAAAACATGCACAAAAAATAATTAACACACATACACACATACACACATATACATACACGCACAGACACATACACAAATGCATATACATACCCATATACATAGACACAAAAAATAATTAACATCCTTTTTGGCCATGACCAAATTTGCAACGTAGTTTTAATGGAATTATTGTTAATAAGAAACTTACTTGACACATGCACAAAAATCATTCAACACACACACATGCATGCACATACACACACAAATACACATCCACCTAAACTCACACACATATGCAAACTCATATAAATTCCCTCATACACATGAACACAAATTAATTAGAATCCTTTTCGGAGATGACCAAATTTGTAGCATAGTTTTAATGGAAATATTGATAATCGGAAATTGACTGAAGACATACAAAAACCATTCAACATACGCACACATACTCACATACCCATACTGACACACACATACGTACACACACACATACGTACACACACACACACACACACACACACTAAAAAACATACTCAGACACGCGTACACAGAGAGAACATGACCTACATAGATGATGATCAGCATAATTATTGGTATTTTATAAATAACAAAAAAAAATAATGGCGATCTCATGACGTCTAATAGAATAAAAGTAAAATGATAATATGACGCGCATGCGCATATACGTTTGACATGACGCATAATCTCGTCTGCTTTCTTGGCGGGAAAAAAAAAACGTAAAGAGAAAGTGAGATAATAGGAAATGGTGCAAAGAAGTAATTGGTAGGAAAAATAAATTTTGCCGATGTGTTCCCATTTTATTTTATCATTGACAAGATTCGATGTAGAAGGTGAGAAATAATTTTAAAAAGAGAAAAAAAAGAAAAGAGAAATTTTATGTGAATAGCGTTTTATGATGAAATGAAGGAATCGATTGAAATAAAAAAAACTTATATATATATATATTATAAACTTTAGATGAGCTTGGAGAAAGATGAGGAATATACGCAGTTTATGTACGCTCTCACACGAACATAAAATGAGTAGGTACTTGCATTTATGCGAATATATACATCCGTGATTTTAGTCGTATTGCAGCGGTGAGGTAGGGTGAGTTTTAAAAGACATATGCGTACTGTTCACACAAGTGTATTTAAAGGAGTAAGCATGTACACACACACACACACACACACACACATATATATATATATACACGTCAAGTCAGTGCGTCGAGTCTGCGGAGCGGTAGGAGCAATTTTATAAGACACTGTCACACAAGCATATCTAAAAGTGTAAGAATGAACACACACAAACACACACACACACACACACACACATATATATATATATATATATATATATATATATATATATATATATATATATATATACGTCAAGTCAGTACATCGAGTCTTGAGCGGTAGGAGCAATTTTATAAGACACTGTCACACAACCATATTTAAAAAAGTAAGAATGAACACCCCACACACACAAACTCTCTCTCACACACACACACACACACACACACACATATATATATATATATAATATATATATATATATATATACATATATATATATATTCTCCTATATTTGACAGCTGCTTCTGGCCGCACGGGTAAGAGGATTGGCGAACGAAAGTTCATTCGGGTCTCAAACCCGGCCAGGGGTAGCTGTTAATGTATAACCGCACTGATGAGAAGTGATACTTCGAAACACGTGTCTGTGGATTACTTATTTATTATATATATACTTACACTTTGGTCGGGTACTTTAAATCGGGATTTAATTGCAGATTCACCGGTCTGGCGTGTAGCTAAACATCGCTTTATTTACAAATGTTTGAGGCCTCTAGTGAATTCATTTCGCTTAGAAATGTAGCAATTAAATATTCTCCTTTATTTGACAGCTGCCTCTGGTCGTACGGGTAAGAGGATTGGCGAAACGAAAGTTCATTCGGGTCTCAAACCCGGCCAGGGGTAGCTGTTACAGTATAACCACACTGATGAGAAGTGATACTTCGAAACACGTGTCTGTGGATTACTTATATATATATATATATATATATATATATATATATATATGTGTGTGTGTGTATGTGTGTGTGTGTGTATGAATATACAAGTCAAGCCTTTTGAAATATATATACATAGATATTTTACCAAATTTATTTATCTTATTTGAAAAAGGCTTAAATTTTGACCTAAAGGTTAACCGGTTTTCTTTCTTCTTCTCTTTTATTCATATAACATCAATGTATCTATTAATTTCATATCATGAGCCGTCTATATGTACATTGATTTTGATAAATTCACACACACACACGCACTCACACATACTCACAAACGTAGACACACAAACAAACAAAAATAAACACACGCACACACGCATACATATGTATATATGTGTGTGTATGTATGTATGTGTATGTATTTAGTGGAATTGGATAAGTGATAGAGTCTCTCGATAATGAATCCTTATCGTTACAAAAGTGTTCTCAGTTACTGGTATAGAGTCCTTCGATAATAAATCCTTTGGTTACTCTGGTAATCGTATATATATCTACCAACCCCTCCGCCCGAGCAGGATGCGACACAAGGTCAATTTCTTAAGCGGAGTTTAACAGGTTTGAATTCAGAGTTTTCCTTCTCCTAGACTGGTTACCTAGCCATGCTTAAAGGGTCCAGTCTGCCCTGCTATTTACCCATAGCTGGAGGGAGAATTGAATTCATACCTTTCCCAAGGGTATCAGCGCTATGTGAAATTCTGGTAATCGTATAAGTCCTTCCTGAGTATTGGTAAAGGCCCGACAATCCTATGTTCCTCCTCTAAGAGTGCACTTTTGAATTGTGACCAATGCCGGGGGTTTAAGTATTCTATCAGGCCAGTAGTATTGCTAGTGATTGGTTGCAAGAGTCAACCACGTGACCTTGGCTAGTCTATAAATCTAATGGGTATTTAGAGCTAGTCTATAAATCTAATGGGTATTTAGAGCACATCTTATATCCAAAATATAGTCTAATGGTTAGAGTCGTAGGAAATGGAATCGTCGACCCGAGTTCAATTCCTAGACGAAGCTGTATGCATTTCACATAGCGCTAATGCCCTTGGGAAAGTCATGAATCCAATTCTCCCTCCAGCTATGGGAAAATATCAGGGCTGATTGGGCTCTTTAAACATGGCTAGGTAATCAGTCTAGGAGAAGGAAAACTCTGAATTCAAACCTGTTAAACTCCGCTTAAGAAATAGACTTTGTGTCACATCCTGCTCGTGCGGAGGGGTTAGTAAATACATACATACATATATCCAAAATAATTCCAACAATTTATTATTATAAGTTATACATTCAATGGCTTTTTGTTACCATTGGTTTCAGAGCATTAGCTGCTTTTCATTAGACAAATCACTTTGAAAAGATTACATCCAAATCTTCTTTCTCTTCTCTTTCGACGGGGCGGCGTAGAGTCGGTATCAGCCAGTCAGCGAGGGAGTCTATCCCCTTTTCAATAGCGCTAGACCAAGGAGATTGTTTTAGCATCTGAGGTGGAGCGCCACACCTACCATCAGCTCCTTACTTTACCGCACAGATCCCTGTACTACTCATACGCTGAGTTGGCGAGGACCGGTATCGAACTAGGAACCTTGTGGTTTCTAGCCGAACGCTCTACCGACTGAGCTAAACCGGCGTTATATGAAACGTTGAGCTATTTTCGCTTTCTTAGTCCGCTTGTTTCCCCTCGTCCGTGTATGATGATTAAAATAACACTTGGAAAATATATTTTTCTTTTAAAGTAGTATATATCTTATGTTGTTTTCCAGTAAAATTGCTTGATAAATAGTTGTTGCTTTTTTTTCTGTGCGTGCAAGCTCTGTATATTTCCAATTTAGCATTTAGGTGTCTGCCCGATGAAATTAGTCCTTGTAGGATTCGGAAATTTTCTGTAGAGCATAGTGCACATTTCTCAGACCCATTGATATATGGTCTGGGCTGGTTTAAAATGTTCAATTCCACGAGGGAGAATAAAAAAAATAATGCCATTATGACAGGAACATGAATCATACATCAAAATGAAGCTGATCCTCTATGGATCACATCCCTACTCCTCCACATAGTCATCGTTTCTCTCAATAGCAATGTCCCACCTTTGAATGAGAGCATGTATCTCTGCCCCGTAAAATTATGTTGACTGTTCTTTGAGCCATTTCTTCACTACAGATTTCACATACTCTTCACTGGAATAATGTTTGTCTCTCAAACTCTGTTTTATGGGACCGAAAAGAAGGAAGGATTATTCCATTGTTCCTGTGTTGGTAATTATACCTGTCCTAAACAAAATGGTATTACTTTATTTTTTTAAATATTCACGCATTAGACATGCTGTGGCGCTCCACCTCATACGCAAAACCAATCTCCTTGACGACGTAATTACTAGTTACTAGACCTGCTGGACATTGTTAGAGAAGAAAGAACGAACTCATAAGTGACGTTCTCCTGTGGAAGCCAGCATACGGGCACGCCAGTGTGCGGATTCTAGATGCTGCACAGAGAACCTCCAGGTGCCGATGCCCTATAAGGACGGTTGGCGAGAGATTATCAATGATATCCGTGCTGCCAGCACTACCTGATGATGATGATGATGATGATGATGATGATGATGATGATGATATATCTTTTACGTTCTATGTAAAAATGAATATAGATATCAGCATTATTCTTATCTTTTATCGCGACAATTGAATAAAAAAAAGTAGCAAACATAATTAGATATCTAATCACTCCTGGCAGCAGGACGTTTGCTTTTTTTTCTCTCTTTTTACTCGATTTTTCTTTTCTCTTTTTTTTTCTTTTCATATCTTACGCATGGTAATGTTAAAGATTAAATAAGCTTTGCTAGGAAAAGTCATAAAAGCTCTTACGTGTCATCAAATATATTGCATTTAGACACACACGCGCACGGGCACACGCACACACAGACAGACACAGACACAGACAGACACACACACACACAGACACACACACACACACACACACACACCTTCAGCAAATTTTAAATTAGATTTCGCATAGATATTACTGCATAAATACTGATATGTATAAAAAGTCAGGTGTATGTTCAAGCTCACACGTATATATATATAATATATATATATATATATATATATATATATATATATGTATGTGTGTTATATATATATATATAAGGAGGCTAAAGAGCAATATTTTTACACACATACACACACACGCACGCACACATACACACACTCTCTCTCTCTCTCTCACACACACACACGCATATATATATATATTTGCTGCCAAAATATACACTGTACATATATATATATATATATATATATATATATATTATGGACTCTCTTATCGATTTTCGACGCATGAGGGTTCACACACACAATGAACGTCCACACAGTGATTTGTTTATAGTGGTGAATATATCTCATTATGTGTTGGACCATCCACACTTTTTGGCACAGTCGATAGGAAAGAATTGGTGCATCAAGGGTTGCCACAAACCCAATCAACGACCGACCTCAGGAATTTTCAATTCAGAGTTATCCCTCTCCTAGACTGGTTACCTACTCAAGGCTGAAGAGCCCTGTATGCCCTACTATTTAACTCATAGCTGGAGGGATAATATATGGATTCATATTTTTCCCAAGGGTATTAGCGAAATGTGAAATGCCAACAGCTTTGTCTAGGAATTGAACTCCAATCGACGAATCCACTTTCCACGACTCTAACCACTATATATATATAATATATATATATATATATATATATATATATATATATATATATATATATATATAGTCTGCATATTTTGGCTGCAAGTTGATATTTAAACAGGTTTTGTTAAATACCAAGGAATATTTCTTCTTGATGATCTTCAATTGGTCCTAGAAAAACCCTCATAACTGAATAACCCTGTAACTACAAAAAAAAAAAAAAAGAAATAAAAAAAGAAAAAATAGAAAGAAAAACTACAAGGAGGTGTCAAAAAGTAATGCCATTTTCTTTAGGATATGTATCCTTACCAACACAGGAACGTGTATCATACATCAAAATGAACCTCGTCGTCAGTGGATCCCATCCCTACTTCTCCACATAATCACCATTTTTAATAATAGTGATGTCCCGCCTTCGAATGAGAGCATTTATCCCTGCCCCGTAAAATTCAGTTGACTGTTATTTGAGTCACTTCTTCACAATAGATTTCACTTCCTCGTCACTGGAATAATGTTTGCCTCTCAAACCCTCTTTCATGGGGCCAAGAGATGATAGTCTGAAAGCGCTAAATCCAGTGAGTATGGACGAAGCGGTAAAGTTGTCGACCCGAATGAGGAGATTTTCTCCCTTGTCTTGATGATTGCGTGTGGTCGAGCATTATCATGCAGAAGGAGGACTTTGTCGATTAGCAAGTTGGGTCTTAATCATCGGATTCTTGTTCTGAGCCTCTTTAGGGTCTGAATGTAGGCCTTAGTTTTAAAAAAAAATTCACATGAAATAAAAAAAATTGCATTACTTTTTTATTCTAATTGTTTAAAATGTTGAACACGGTTGAAATGAAATACCCCCATACCTTCCCTCTAAAATAAACTCCAAATTATATAAAACATCACGTAAATAACCCTCTCAATACATAGAAATATATAAAAATTCAACCTATTTAAGACTCGTCACAATTCAAGAATAATCCTTTTTTTTTAGTTAAAATATCACCATATCATACAGCATTCGTCCATGGTAAATATTTAAAAAAAAATAATTTGCAACTTGCAGACCATCTCCCAATAAAAAAAAACACATTAACTTTTACTCCCTTAATCGGACAATAAAATAATGAGTATATATATATATATACATTACCGTATCAACCAGAACCTTCAATTCGGACACAGTTAGTAAGTCTACAGTTTTTTTTAAACATTTAACTCGGGTAACCATGCTTCAAAAACCCAGTACTTTTATTTCATTTTTTATCAAAGAAATATGCGCAACATATGCGAAACGCTTACAATAGCACACACACACACACACACATACTATAATATATATATATATATATATATAAGTGTGTGTATATATATATAAGTGTGTGTGTGTGTGTGTGTGTGTGTGAGAGAGAGAGAGAGAGGAGAGAGAGAGAGGGGGGGAAGTATATTTGCATAAGGACTCATTATTGCATATCGGTTCTTGGCAGGTGAAAAGAATAGAATTACAACAAACTTCCGACGTAATTTCCTGTTAAAGTCTCTCTCAATATATATATATATATATATATAATATATATATATATATAAAAGGAGACTAAGGAGGTGCCTTTATACACACACACAAACACACATATAGGTATATCATATATATATATATATATATATATATATATATATATTATGTGTGTGTGTGTGTGTGTGTGTGTGTGTGTATGTGTGTGTGTGTAAAAGCATGGCTCCTTAGCCAATGAATAATTTCAAAAAGAATTTTTAACATTTTATGCTATTTTACCCACTCACATTCCCAATCCCATAATAAAAGACATTTGTAACAACCTCTTTCCGTCAGAATTATCCTGAAGAACCATTCGGGTGAAACCTAGATAGTATCGGATTCATGTAGGTCCTTATAATTATGATTTACTTAGCGTATTGAGCACTTTTTACATATATAACTTAGCAAACTCCAACGGTGTTTTTTTCTCTTTATTTTGGTCGCTACATACAATACTGATGCTTATTTTCAGAAAGTACGAGTGTGCTGTTTTTTTCTTTATTTATGTCCCCAGATCTCAGTTACTACTTAAATGTAAGGCTAAACAAATCGAGAAAAATCAATCTCTGAATGTACATTTCGACCTATTAGGTCTCATCAGCAGAGCTATAGATACGAAAGATCGCCTCGTGCGTGATTCGAAACCCGTATGTCGAATCGACACGCAAGCCTCTTACCCTTACACCCCAGACCTCGCAATTTTTCATCGCTTCGTTTTAGGTAGTAGTAGTACTCATATTCCTCTTAAGCGACTTCGCACGACCTTACGTAACGTAAACAATATGGCTATTTTCAGCCGACAATAGGTCCGAAAATGTACATTCAGAGATGATTTTTCTCGACTTGTTTAGCCTTACATTTAAGTAGTTAATCCCGCCTAATTAATCATTAATGAATTAACTTTCAAAAAAAGATTAGGTTGACTTCAATTAAGCACATATTCTCCCAAATATTGTCGGCTGAAAATAACATATTTGTTTATAATATATATATATATATATATATTATTATATATATCATCATCATCATGTCGTGCAGGCAGCACGGATATCCAAGACAATCTCTCGCGCAACCTTCCCTATCATTCATCGCCACAGGGAGTTCTTCTTCGCTGCAGCCAGCATCTTTACATAGCTGGTCGATATAGGTCCTTGCTGGCGGCCCACACTGGCATATCCATGTGTTGGCTTCCACAGAAGAACATCACTTATGAGTTCATCCTTGCTTCTCCAGCAGTGCCCTGCATGCCTAGTCCGTCTCACTCGGATAGTCTGTGAGATAGGGGGCAGGTGACCATACAGCTGCTCCCTTGTGGGATGCTGTTTCCACGACTTGTTCAGAACTGCTCGCAGCATTCTTGTGCAGCTCCCATCTAGCTTATTTCTCGAGGCGCCTCGTTAGGGTCCAGGTAGTGCAGCCATACAGCAGTACTGATATGACACAGCCTGGAAGAGATGTCGCTTTAGCTTGTCAGTGAGATCAGACTTCCATATGACAGACAATTTGTTTGTGGCCATCCATGCCTTTCCTATTCGTTGTTAATATATGAAGAAAATGACATAACCACTATATTCAACAAATCTTACTAACTAAAATAAATTCGTGTTCCTTTCCCACGACGATAACCATGACAGAAGGAATGTCTGATTTTCTCTATACATGTTCTCTCATTTGAACTATAAGAACTTTAACATTTGTAAAAGATTAAAATGTAACCATATATATTTCATTGCACTGTTTTTCATCCGACGCTAAGCTCCATATTTGATATCATTGTAACATTTCAAATATAATATTACTGAGTAAACAGTATTTCATTTGGATGTCTTTTGGTGTAAATATTCATTGAAGCCGTTCAAAATAATGTTATACATCATTGATACGTCGCCGGGTTTGTTTACGTTTTAGTTTCATCAGCAACAGATGAAATATTATGGCTATGAAGGAACCTTTAAATTGCACTTGTGTAATGAAAACAATTATTCATTAAATGAATAATGATTGCAACAGTAAAACTAAAGATTATATATATATATATATATATATATATATATATATATAATATATATTAATATATTATATATATATATATAGGCTTAAAATCGACTATTTTGCGGTTAAGACACCGAACCGTTTCCACTCGCAGGTATCTGAATATACTGAATATATAGTAAAGAAAGGCTTAAAAATCTGCAAAATACGAATGTTATTAACATGATGTTCGGTTTTGATTTGGGTTTAATGGCAAAACAGTCCTGTGGTTGTTATCTAATGCACACTCTTTATATATATATATATATATATATATATATATATATATATATATATATATATATATAATAATGCAAGTAATATCATATATAATATATTATATATATATATGTGTGTGTGTGTATATATATATATATATATATATATATAATATTATATAATATATATATATATATATATATATATATATATATATATAACGTGCTCAACATATACATTATTATAAATATACAATATAAAAACGAATAATAATATTTTTATATATATAAATATAATAATTAATTATATATATAATATATTTATAATATATAATAAATATATATATTATATATATATATATATATATATAATATATGTTATATATATAATAATATTATATATAATATTATATATACTTAATTATAATACTTA
>CM042155.1:86552317-86564918 GCA_023376005.1 Doryteuthis pealeii | reverse complement strand
GCGCAGCATCCCACAGGGGAGCGCTGTATGTCACCTGCCCCCTTATCTCCACAGACTATCGAGTGAGACGGACTAGGCAGCAGGGCATGCTGGAGAAGCAAAAGGATGAACTCATAAGTGATGTTCTCCTGTGGAAGCCAACACATGGACAGCCAGTGTTGGGCCGCCCCAGCACAGGACCTATATTCGACCAGCTATGTAAAGATGCTGGCTGCCAGCGAAGAAGAACTCCCTGTGGCCGATGAAATGATAGGAGGTTGGCGGAGAGATTGTCTTGGATAGCCGATGCTGCCTGCACGACATGATTGATATATATATATATATATATATTATATATATATATATATATATATATATATTATATAACAAATATGCAATTTTCAGCCACAAGTTATTGGGAGAAATGTGTGATGAATGTCAAACCTAATCTTTTTTGAAAGTTAATTCGCTTAATAGATTAATTAGGCGGATTAACTACTTAAATGTAAGGCGAAACAAATAGAGAAAAATCAATCTCTGAAATAATTCGACCTATTGTCGCTGAAAATAGGCCATATTTGTTTACCTTTACGTAAGGTGTAGCAAGTCTCTTAAGAGGAATATGAGTACTACTCTACCTAAACAAAAGCGATGAAAAATTGCGAGGTCCGTTTGGTGAAGGGTAAGGGGCTTGCGTGTCGATCGACATACGGTTTCGAATCACGACGCACGAGGCGATCTTCGTATCTATAGCTCTGCTGATGAGAACCTAATAGTCGAAATGTACATTCAGAGATTGATTTTTCTCGATTTGTTTACCTTACATTTAAGTCAGTTAAAATCCCGCCTAATTTAATCATAATGAATTAACTTTTAAAAAAAATAGTTTGACTTCATTAACAGCACATATTCTCCATAATATATATATATATAATTATATATATATATATATATATATATGTGTGTGTGTTGAGGAAAAATGGAGTAAAGAAAAAAGAAATGTAGATGGATAAAATGAATTTAATCGATTCACATTAATCGATATCACTTACACATGTTTTCGGCAGTTATGTGTGTTGCAAAATATTTCGCACACAGAAGAATTGCCTTCATCAGAGTGAACTTTATTTGAATTATTTTATATTCAAAATAAATGTTCAGCTCTGATGAAAAAGGTCGATTTACTATGTTGTGCGAAATATTTTCACACACATAAACCGACCGAACACATGTGATATCGATTAATGGATATCGATTAAATTCTTTTATCCATCTACATTCTTTTCTTTACTCATTTTTCCTATATTGTCGGATTCCAATTTCCTTTTCCATTCTTCACAATATATATATGTGTATGGAATAATATTATATATAATATATATATATATTATATATAAATTATAATGATATATATAATTATAGATATATATGAATTATATGATTAATAATATATATAAATTATACATAATATATGTAAATTACCGTTTATCATTACTGAAAATATATATATATATATAATATATATATATATAGTCATCCACAACACGTGTTTCGACGTTATCAAGTCTACTTCAGTGTGGCTAGCATTTTCTGAGTTACCTACAGCCGAAAGAAATCCGATTGTTTTCAGCAGCAGTTCGGACAGGCTTAACCACTTGACTATCGTCACCCACAGAATGCCGAAGAGGATTTTAACTGTTTTTAATACACACATCTGTATGTTGTAAATGCCGTCATAGAGGCTTCCATACCTATAGAAAGAACGTTGCGTTTAAAACTTTAGCGGCGGTCGTCAGCGCGAAATCCCTCAAGGGGCTCAACCCCATACTATATATATATATAATCATTAAAGATAAACGGTAAAAGCCTACTCGGTTTCACATATGGATCCACTGTATTGGGTTTCGCGACTGCAATTAATCTGATTATCAGTGATTTAACCCTAAGATCCTTATGGTGAAGCCGAGTAGGTATTACCGTGTACTCTCATGATAATAGATTTGCTCTACTAAAGTATTGAGCACTTTATATTTTTTATATCATGTCTTATCATTGTAAAACTTGCACCAACTAACCATTGGGACCAAATTTCACGGTAAGTACTTTTCCAACAAATACCATATGATATATATATATATATATATATATATTATATATATTCTTCTAAACTACCTGCTGTGAAACAAAAACCACAGATAAGTCAATTTTCAAAATAAATAAAAAATTAAAAAACTGGAGATCTTGGGACATAAATGAAGAAAAAAAACAGCACACCGTACTTTCTGAAAATAAGCACAGTAGTGTATGGTAGTGACCAAATAAAGAGAAAAAAACACCGTAGAGTTGCTAGTTATATATTAAAAAGTGCTCAATACGCGGAAGTTAGATCATAATTATAGGACCTACATGATTCCGATACTATCTAGGTTTACCCGAAGGGTCTTCAGGATTAATTCTGACTGAAAGAGGTTGTTACAAATGTCTTTTATATTTGGATTGGGCTATGTCATTGGGTAAAATTAGCATAAAATGTTAAAAATTTTTTGAAATTATTTATTGGCTAAGAGCCATGTTTTTACCCCCCGCCCCACACACATATATATATATATATATATATATATACATATGATATATATCTATATGTGTGTTTGTGTGTGTGATATAAAGGGCATCAACTCCTTAGTCTCCTATATATATATAATATATATAATATATATATATAAATATAATATTATGAGAGAGAAACTTAACAGGAAATTACGTCGCAAGTTTGTTGTAATTCTATTCTTTTCACCTGCCAAAACCGTATGCCAAAATGAGTCCTTTGCCAATATACTCTCCTCTTCTCTCTCTCTCTCTCCTCCCTGTCTTCTCTCTCTCTCTCTCTCTGACACACACACACACAAACACTATATATTATATATAGTATATATATATATATGATATAGGTAGTGTGTGTGTTTGTGTGTGCTATTGTAGGAGTTTCGCATTGTTTGCGCATATTTCTTTGATAAAAAATGAAAAAAAGTACTGGGTTTTGAAGCATGGTTACCCGAGTAAATGTTTAAAAATACTGTAGACTTAATAACTGTGTCCGAATTGAAGGTGCTGGTTGATACGAGTAAGAGATATATATATACTCATTATTTATTGTCCGATAAGGGAGTAAAAGTTAATGTGTTTTTTTTTATGGAGATGGTCTGCAAGTTGCAAATTATTTTTTTAGATATTTACCATGTACAACTGCTGTATGATATGTTTTGGTTCTGTTGTTTTACGCATATCAAACCAGTGGGGTCATTTATGCCGATAAAGTTTTGAAAATAATCAATTCTTAAGGATAATACAATTTTTTTATAAATACATTTTTCTAATTTAAATCCATAGATGGGACCCTAACAGGTACTACCACTGCGCGGTCGAGGACAAGGGAGCAATTGTGTATGAAGGGTGCTCCACATTCCCCAAACCTCGCAAAACTGGAACCTCACCATCAGATAGAGTTTAAGGTCTTCCCAGGACATGTAGACCCCAGCTACGCCTTCTAGCCCGTATGATAAAAAGGGTGGACTTTGCCATAAAGGCAGTAGGGTTGGAAATTCATATAGGTCAGGCTTGACGTGACCAGCGATTGATGGAGGGGCCTCTCGACCGCCCGTCTAGCCAAGAAAGGGCCAAAGTGGAGTTATTGCATTGTATGATATGGTGATATTTTAACTAAAAAAAAGATTATCTGAATTGTGGACAGTCATAAAAATTTAGGTTGAATTTTCATATATTTCTATGTATGAGAGGGTTATTTACGTGCATTGTTTTATATAATTTGGAGTTTAATTTTAGGTGGAAGGGGTAATATGGTGTATCTCATTCAACTGCGTTCACTTGAACATTTTAAACAATTAAAAGAAAAAAAGTAATGCAATTTTTTTATTTCATGTGAAGTTTTTTTTTTAAACTAAGGCCTACATTCAGACCCTAAAGAGGCTCAGAACAAGAATCCGATGAGTAAGACCAACTTGCCAATCGACAAAGTCCTCCTTCTGCATGATAATGCTCGACCACACACAATCATAAAGACAAAGGAGAAATCGCCTCATTCGGGTGGACAACTTTACCGCTTCTCCATACTCACCGGATTTAGCGCTTCAGACTATCATCTCTTTGCCCCATGAAAGAGGTTTGAGAGGCAAACATTATTCCAGTGACGAAGAAGTGAAATCTATTATGAAGAAGTGACTCAAATAACAGTCAACTGAATTTTACGGGGCAGGGATAAATGCTCTCATTCGAAGGCGGGACATCACTATTATTAAAAATGGTGACTATGTGAGAAGTAGGGATGGGATTCCACTGACGACCAGCTTCCTTTTTGATGTATGATACACGTTCCTGTGTTGGTAAGGATACATATCCTAAAGAAAATGGCATTAGTTTTTGACACCTCCTCATAGTTTTCTTTTCTTTTCTTTTTTCTTTCTTTTTTTTGTTTTGTTGTATTACAGGGTTATTCAGTTAGGATGATTTTTCTAGGACCAATTGAAGATCATCAAGAAGAATATTTCTTGGTATTTAAACAAACCTGTTTAAATATCAACTTGCAGCCAAAATATGCAGACTATATATATATATATATATATATATATATATATATATAATATGGTTAGAGTCGTGGAAAATGGACTCGCCGATTGGAGTTCAATTCCTAGACAAAGCTGTTGGCATTTCACATTTCGCTAATACCCTTGGGAAAGATATGAATCCATATATTCTCCCTCAGCTATGGGTTAAATAGTAGAGCAGACAGGGCCCTTCAGCCTTAGGTAGGTAACCAGTCTAGGAGAGGGATAACTTGAATTCAAAATTCCTGAGGTCGGTCGTTGATTGGGTTTGTGGCAGCCCTTGATGCACCAATTCTTTCCTATCGACTGTGCCAAAAAGTGTGGATGGTCCAACACAAGCCTTCACCATTATAACCAAATCACTGTGTAGGTGTTCATTGTGTGTGTGAACCCTCATGCGTCGAAAATCGACGAGAGAGCCCATAATATATATATATATAATATATATATATATTATATATATATATATATAATATATATGTACAGTGTATATTTGGCAGCAAATATATATATATATGTGTGTGTGTGGTGAGAGAGAGAGAGGTGTGTATATGTGTGCGTGCGTGTGTGTGTATGTGTGTAAGAATATTCGCTCTTTAGCCTCCTTATATATATATATATATATATATATATATATATATATATATATATATATATAAACACATACATATATACATATATTATACGTGTGAGCTTGAACATACACCTGACCTTTTTATACATATCAGTATTTATGCAGTAATATCTATGCGAAATCTAATTTAAAAGAAAGATCAGTCTTGTGAAGTGTGTGTGTGTGTGTGTGTGTCTGTGTCTGTCTGTGTGTCTCTTTGTCTGTTTTGTGTCGTGTCTGTATCCGTCCGTGTGTGCGAGTGCCCGTGCGCGTGTGTGTCTAAATGCAATATATTTGATGACACGTAAGAGCTTTTATGACTTTTCCTAGCAAGCTTATTTAATCTTTAACATTACCATGCGTAAGATATGAAAGAAAAAAAAGAGAATAAAAATCGAGTAAAAGAGAGAAAAAAAAGCAAAACGTCCTGCTGCCAGGAGTGATTAGATATCTAATTATGTTTGCTACTTTTTTTATTCAATTGTCAGATAAAAGATAAGAATAATGCTGATATCTATATTCATTTTACATAGAACGTAAAAGACATATCATCATCATCATCATCATCATCATCAGGTAGAGCTGGCAGCACGGATATCATTGATAATCTCTCGCCAAACCGTCCTTATAGGGCATCGGCACCTGGAGGTTCTCTGTGCAGCATCTAGAATCCGCACACTGGCGTGCCGTATGCTGGCTTCCACAGGAGAACGTCACTTATGAGCTCGTTCTTTCTGCTCAACAATGTCCAGCATGTCTAGTAACTATTAAGTACGTCGTCAAGGAGATTGGTTTTGCGTATGAGTTGGAGCGACACAGTATTTCTAATGCGTGAATATTTTTAAAAAATAAAGTAATGCATTTTGTTTTGGACAGGTATAATTACCAACACAGGAACAATGGAATAATCCTTCCTTCTTTTCGTCCCATAAAACAGAGTTTGAGAGACAAACATTATTCCAGTGAAGAGTATGTGAAATCTCTGTAGTGAAGAAATGGCTCAAAGAACAGTCAACATAATTTTACGGGGCAGAGATACATGCTCTCATTCAAAGGTGGGACATTGCTATTGAGAGAAACGATGACTATGTGAGGAGTAGGGATGTGATCCATAGAGGATCAGCTTCATTTTATGTATGATTCATGTTCCTGTCATAATGGCATTATTTTTTTTATTCTCCCTCGTGGAATTGAACATTTTAAACCAGCCCAGACCATATATCAATGGTCTGAGAAATGTGCACTATGCTCTACAGAAAATTTCCGAATCCTACAAGGACTAATTTCATCGGCAGACACCTAAATGCTAAATTGGAAATATACAGAGCTTTGCACGCACAGAAAAAAAAGCAACAACTATTTATCAAGCAATTTACTGGAAAAACAACATAAGATATATACTACTTTAAAAGAAAAATATATTTTTCCAAGTGTTATTTTAATCATCATACACGGACGAGGGGGAACAAGCGGACTAAGAAAGCGAAAATAGCTCAACGTTTCATATAACGCCGGGTTAGCTCAGTCGGTAGAGCGTTCGGCTAGAAACCACAAGGTTCCTAGTTCGATACCGGTCCTCGCCAACTCAGCGTATGAGTAGTACAGGGATCTGTGCGGTAAAGTAAGGAGCTGATGGTAGGTGTGGCGCTCCACCTCAGATGCTAAAACAATCTCCTTGGTCTAGCGCTATTGAAAGGGGATAGACTCCCTCGCTGACTGGCTGATACCGACTCTACGCCGCCCGTCGAAAAGAGAAGAGAAAGAAGATTTGGATGTAATCTTTCAAGTGATTTGTCTAATGAAAAGCAGCTAATGCTCTGAAACAATGGTAACAAAAAGCCATTGAATGTATAACTTATAATAATAAATTGTTGGAATTATTTGATATATTGTATGTATGTATTATTACTAACCCCTCCGCACGAGCAGGGATGTGACACAAAGCATTTCTTAAGCGAGTTAACAGGTTTGAATCAGAGTTTTCCTTCTCCTAGACTGGTTACCTAGCATGTTTAAAGAGCCCAATTCAGCCCTGATATTTTCCCATAAGCTGGAGGGAGAATTGGATTCATGACTTTCCCAAGGCATTAGCGCTATGTGAAATGCATAAGCTTCGTCTAGAATGAACTCAGGTCGACGATTCCATTTCTACGACTCTAACCATTAGACCATATTTTGGATATAGATGTGCTCTAAAATACCCACCTAGATTTATAGACTAGCAATGCTCACGTGGTTGACTTTTGCAACCAATCACTAGCAATACTACTGCCTGATAGAATACTACTTTAATTTTTCAAATTGCACTCTTAAAGACGGTTTAAAGATTGCGGAATATTTACAATTACTCAGGATGGACTTATACGATTACCAGAGTAACCGAAGGATTCATTATGAAGGGACTATATACCAGGTAACTGAGAACACTTTAGTAACGATTAAGATCATATCGAGGACTCTATCACTTATCCAATTCCACTAATACATACAGATACATACATACAACACATATTATACATATGTTATGTGTTGTGCGTGTGTATTTGTTTGTTTGGTGTCTACGTTTGTGAGTATGTGGTGAGTGCGTTGCAGTGTCTGTGTAGATTTATCAAAATCAATGTACATATAGACGCTCATGATATGAAATTAATAGATACATTGATTGTTATATGAATAAAAGAGGAAGAAGAAAGAAAAACAGTTCACCGTTAGGTTAAAATTTAAGCCCTTTTCATATAAGATAAATATATTTTGTTAAAATTATCTATGATATTATTTCAAAAGGCTTACCTTGTATATTCATACACACACACACACACACACACACATATCTATAATATATATATATTAAGTAATCCACAGACACGTGTTCGAAGTATCACTTCTCATCCAGTGTGGTTATACATTAAAACAGCTACCCGTGCGGGTTTGAGACCTGAATGAAACTTTCGTTCGCAATCCTTTTACCCTACGACCAGAGGACAGCTGTAAATAAAGAGAATATTTAATGCTACATTTCTAAGCGGAAATGAATTCACTAGAGGCCCAAACATTTGTAAACAAAGCGACCTTTAGCACACGCCAGAACGCGTGAATCGGTGCAATTAAAATCCCTATTTAAAGTACCCGACCAAAGTGGGAGTATATATATAATAAATAAGTAATCACAGGACACGTTGTTTCGAAGTATCACTCCACCAGTGGTTGGTTATACATTAACAGCTACCCCTGGCGCGGTTTGAGACCCGAATGAACTTCGTTCGCCAATCCTCTTACCCGTACGGCCAAGGCAGCTGTCAAATATAGAGCAATATATTATAATATGTATAATTATATAAATATAGTGTGTGTGTGTGTGTGTGTGTGTGGTGTTTGGGAGAGAGAGAGAGAGTGTGTGGGTGTGTGTGAGTAGAGTTTGTGTGTGTGTGTGGGGGTGTTTCTCTTACTCTTTTAAAAAATATGGTGTGTGACAGTGTCTTATAAAATTTGCTCCTACCGCGCAGAACTCGATGTACTGACTTGACGTATAATAAACACTATATTATATATATATATATATATATATATATATATGGTGTGTGTGTGTGTGTTGTGTGTGTGTCATTTCTTACACTTTTTAGATATGCTTGTGTGACAGTGTCTTTATAAATTGGTCCTACCGCTCCGCAGACTCGATGTACTGACTTGACGTGATATATAAATATATATATTATATTATAATATATTATATATATTATGTGTGTGTGTGTGTGTGTGTGGTGTGTGGTGTGTGTACATGCTTACTCCTTTAAATACACTTGTGTGAAGTACAGCATATGTCTTTTAAAACTCACCCTACCTCCACCGCTGCAATACGACTAAAATCACGGATGTATATATTCGCATAAGTGCAAGTACCTTCTCATTTTATGTTCGTTGAGAGGTACATAAACTGCGTATATTCCTCATCTTTCTCCAAGCTCATTTAAAGTTATAATATATATAATAAGTTTTATTATTTCAATCGATTCCTTCATTCATCATAAAAACGCTATTCACATAAAATTCTCTTTTCTTTTTTTTTCTCTTTTTAAAATATTTCTCACCTTCTAATCGAATCTGTCAATCGATAAAACTAAAATGGAAAACATCGGCAAAATTTATTTTTTCCTACCAATACTTTCTTTGCACCATTCCTAATCTCCAACTTCTCCTTACGTTTTTTTTCCCGCCAAGAAAGCAGACGAGATTATGCGTCATGTCCAAAACGTATAATGCGCATGCGCGTATATTATCATTTACTTTATTCTATTAGACGTCATGAGGATCGCCATATTTTTTTGTATTTATAAAAATACAATAATTATGCTGATCATCATCTATTGTAGTCATGTTCTCTCTGTTTACGCGTGTCCTGAGTATGTTTTTTAGTGTGTGGTGAGTATGTGTGTGTGTGAACGATGTATGTGTGTACGTATGTGTGTGTCAGTACGGTATGTGAGTATGTGTGCGTATGTGAATGATTTTTGTATGTCTTCAGTCAATTCCATTATCAATATTTCCATTAAAACTTATGCTACAAATGGTCATTCTCCGCAAAAGGATTCTAATTAATTGTGTTCATGTGTATGAGGGATTTATTTTAGTTTGCTATGTTTTTGGAGTGTAGTTGATGTGTAGTTTGTGTGTGTATGCAGCATGTGTGTGTGTTGAATGATTTCTGTGCATGTGTCAGTAAGTTCTTATTAACATAATTCCAGTAAAACGATGTTTAAAATTGTCATGGCCAAAAAGGATGCTAATTATTTTTTGTGTCTGTGTTTATGGGTATGTATACGCATTTGTGTATGTGTATGTGCGTGTATTTATATGTGTGCATGTGTGTTATTATTTTTGGATGGCTTCAGTAATTTCTTTATATCAATAATCCCATTAAAACTTATATTGCAAATTTGGCCAGAAAAATTATAATTAATTTATGCGCCTGTGTATGTAGATACTATATGAGTTGTCATGTTGTGTGGACTGGTCTGTGGGTTCTGTGTGGCTGTGTTTTCTTGTGAGTGTAGTGCTTGTGTGGATATGTGTGGAATGATTTTTGTTCGCGTGTCAAGTTCCCTTTATTCGATATCAATAATTCATTAAAATTATTGTATAAAAAAATTTGTCACCTCCGAAGAGGGAGGGCTATCAAAATGTGTGCAGTATATTTGGGGATCTATTGAGTTTACATGTGTGTAAGTGGTCTGGGTGGTTATATGTGGTGTATGCGTATGTGGTGTGTGTGTGTGTGTGTGTGTGTTAATTATTTTTTGCATGTGTAAATCAGGTGGATATTCAAAATTCCCTAAAGTTTGAAATGGTGGTCATGTCGAAAAGACGCTTATTAATTTGTGTGCATTGTATGTGGGATGATATGAGTTTCGTATATATATAATATTTACCTACCCAACGTTGCAGGCCGTGTGACAAAAAGCAATTTCTTAAGCGGGTGAATTCAGAGATTCCTTCTCTTGACTGTTTACCTAGCCATTGTTAAATAGCCAGACCCGCCTACTATTTGCCCATAGCTGGGGAGATTAGTTGAATTCATACCTTACAAGGGTATTAGCGCATGTGAAATGCAAGCAGTTCGTCGAGAAATGAACTCGGCCTCTGACAAGTCATTAGCCATAGTGACTCTAACCATTACATGAACCTCCTCCAGTTGCGTTTTCATATGTGTGTGTATGTGTGTGTTGTGGTGTATGTGCATGCGTGTATAAGGTGGAATGATTTTTGCGCATGTCTAAAAGTCAGTTTCTTATAAGAATATTCCATTATAAACTATGTGCAAATTTGATCATGCCTAAAAGGCATGCTAATTATTTGTGTACCTGTGTATGAGTGTATTTAAATGTAATTTTCATTGTGTTGTATGTATGTGTGTGTGCGTGGAAATATTTTTAGGATGTCTCGAGTCAATTTCTGAATATCAATAATCGCATTAAAACTAACGTTGCAAATTTGTCATGACACCGAAAGGATTCTAATTATTGATGTATGTGGTATTTGCAGGTGTGTGGTGTGTGTGTGTCTGTATGTAATGTGTTTGTGTGTGTGCGTGTGCGTGTGTGTGTGTATGTGCGGTGCGTGTGTGTGGTTCTTTTGTTAGTCTATGTGCTTGTTGTAATATGTGTGGAATGATTTGTGCGTTCTGAAGTCAGTTTCTTAGATATTAATAATCCATAAAAACGATGTTCCAAATTGTTCACGTCGGAAAGGACGGTAGTTAATTGTTGCATGTGTATGCGTATGTGTGTGTTGTTGGTTGGTTATTTATTGTGTGTGTGTGTGTGTGTGTGTGTTGTGTTGTGTTGTGTGTTGTGTGTGTGTGGTGTGTGTGTGTAATTGATCTTGTTTCATGTTTTATAAGTCAGTTCCTAAGATATCAATAATTCCATTAAAATATTTGTGCAAAAATTTGGTCCACGTCCAAAAGAGAATGCTAATAATTTCTACACATGTACGTGGGGATTTATATTAGTTTGTATACATTGCGTGGTACCCGGATTTGTGTTGTGTGCGTATGGCATTTTGGTATGTGTGGAATGATTTTTGCGCAACCCTAACCCGCTCCCAGTCAGTTTTTGTTTGTGACAAAATTCCATTAAAATTAGTCTTGCGCAAATTTGGTCAAGTTCGAAACACGATGCCTAATTAATTTGAGTGCATGTGTATGGGTATTTATACGATTTTGCATGTGTTTTATGTGTGTATGTATGTATGTGTGTATGTGTGTGTGGAATGTTTTTGTGCATGTCAGTAGTCTTTTTTTTATATAAATAATTCCATTAAAAGTAAGTTGCAATTTGTGGTTCACGTCGAAAAAAAGATGCCTAATGATTTGTGTGCTTGCGTTTATGCGGATTTAAATGAGTTTGTATTATATATATATATAATATATATATATATATGATATATATATATAAATATATATATATAGGTTAAATCGATTTAACGGACACAAATTCCAACATCGCATATACCACGCCGGAAGAAAAAAAATTAACAAAATCAGGGAATTACGAATTTAATGAAATTTCAGTGTTGATATATTAAGTGGGAATCAAAGAAAATTACACCAGTTATTTTATTAAAAAAACTTACATTTTTTCAGCCGTAGTTAAATGACCCGTATCTTGAGAATCTGTGTACGTTTCAAAGATATATCCAAGGATGGCCGTGAAACTCAACCAACAATTTTTCAAATAGGCACCCAAGTGTAAATTATATATATTACCAACCTCGCCGCCAGGGATGTGATACAAGGTCAATTCTTAAGCGTAGGATAACATTTTAAATTAACAGTTTTCCGTTCGTCCTAGACTGCGTTACCTAGCAAGGTTAAAGAACCAGTTTCCCTAATATT
>CM042155.1:86542317-86547317 GCA_023376005.1 Doryteuthis pealeii | reverse complement strand
AATGGAATTATTGTTAATAAGAAACTTACTTGACACATGCACAGAAATCATTCAACACACACACATGCATGCACATACACACACAAATACACATCCAACTACACTCAAACACATATGCAAACTAAAATAAATTCCCTCATACACATGAACACAAATTAATTAGAATCCTTTTCGGAGATGACCAAATTTGTAGCATAGTTTTAATGGAAATATTGATAATCGGAAATTGACTGAAGACATACAAAAATCATTCAACATACGCACACATACTCACATACCCGTACTGACACACACATACGTACACACATACATACGTACACACACACACATACATACACACACACACTAAAAAACATACTCAGACACGCGTACACAGAGAGAACATGACCTACATAGATGATTATCAGCATAATTATTGGTATTTTATAAATAACAAAAAAAAAATAATGGCGATCTCATGACGTCTAATAGAATAAAAGTAAAATGATAATATGACGCGCATGCGCATATACGTTTGACATGACGCATAATCTCGTCTGCTTTCTTGGCGGGAAAAAAAAACGTAAAGAGAAAGTGAGATAATAGGAAATGGTGCAAAGAAGTAATTGTAGGAAAATAAATTTTGCCGATGTGTTCCCATTTTATTTTATCATTGACAAGATTCGATGTAGAAGGTGAGAAATAATTTTAAAAAGAGAAAAAAAAAGAAAAGAGAAATTTTATGTGAATAGCGTTTTATGATGAAATGAAGGAATCGATTGAAATAAAAAAACTTATATATATATATATTATAAACTTTAGATGAGCTTGGAGAAAGATGAGGAATATACGCAGTTTATGTACGCTCTCACACGAACATAAAATGAGAAGGTACTTGCACTTATGCGAATATATACATCCGTGATTTTAGTCGTATTGCAGCGGTGAGGTAGGGTGAGTTTTAAAAGACATATGCGTACTGTTCACACAAGTGTATTTAAAGGAGTAAGCATGTACACACACACACACACACACACACACACACACACACACATATATATATATATATATATATATATATATATATATATATATACACGTCAAGTCAGTACATCGAGTCTGCGGAGCGGTAGGACCAATTTTATAAGACACTGTCACACAAGCATATCTAAAAGTGTAAGAATGAACACACACACACACACACACACACACACACATATATATATATATATATATATATATATATATATATATATATACGTCAAGTCAGTACATCGAGTCTGAGCGGTAGGAGCAATTTTATAAGACACTGTCACACAACCATATTTAAAAGAGTAAGAATGAACACCCCCACACACACACACAAACTCTCTCACACACACACACACACTCTCTCTCTCTCTCTCTCACACACACACACACACACACACACACACACATAATATATATATATATATATATACATATATATATATTCTCCTATATTTGACAGCTGCTTCTGGCCGTACGGGTAAGAGGATTGGCGAACGAAAGTTCATTCGGGTCTCAAACCCGGCCAGGGGTAGCTGTTAATGTATAACCACACTGATGAGAAGTGATACTTCGAAACACGTGTCTGTGGATTACTTATTTATTATATATATACTCCCACTTTGGTCGGGTACTTTAAATAGGGATTTAATTGCAGATTCACCGTTCTGGCGTGTAGCTAAAGGTCGCTTTGTTTACAAATGTTTGAGGCCTCTAGTGAATTCATTTCCGCTTAGAAATGTAGCAATTAAATATTCTCCTTTATTTGACAGCTGCCTCTGGTCGTACGGGTAAGAGGATTGGCGAACGAAAGTTCATTCAGGTCTCAAACCCGGCCACGGGTAGCTGTTAATGTATAACCACACTGATGAGAAGTGATACTTCGAAACACGTGTCTGTGGATTACTTATATATATATATATATAGATATGTGTGTGTGTGTGTGTGTGTGTGTATGAATATACAAGTCAAGCCTTTTGAAATATATATACATAGATATTTTACCAAATATATTTATCTTATATGAAAAGGGCTTAAATTTTAACCTAACGGTGAACTGGTTTTCTTTCTTCTTCTCTTTTATTCATATAACATCAATGTATCTATTAATTTCATATCATGAGCCGTCTATATGTACATTGATTTTGATAAATTCACACAGACACATGCACGCACTCACACATACTCACAAACGTAGACACACAAACAAACAAAAATAAACACACGCACACACACATACATATGTATATATGTGTGTGTATGTATGTATCTGTATGTATTTAGTGGAATTGGATAAGTGATAGAGTCCCTCGATAATGAATCCTTATCGTTACTAAAGTGTTCTCAGTTACTGGTATATAGTCCTTCAATAATGAATCCTTCGGTTACTCTGGTAATCGTATAAGTCCATCCTGAGTATTGGTAAATATCCGGCAATCTTATAAACGTCCTTTAAGAGTGCAATTTGAAAAATTCAAAGTAGTATTCTATCAGGCCAGTAGTATTGCTAGTGATTGGTTGCAAAAGTCAACCACGTGACCTTGGCTAGTCTATAAATCTAGGTGGGTATTTAGAGCACATCTTATATCCAAAATATGGTCTAATGGTTAGAGTCGTAGGAAATGGAATCGTCGACCCGAGTTCAATTCCTAGACGAAGCTGTATGCATTTCACATAGCGCTAATGCCCTTGGGAAAGTCATGAATCCAATTCTCCCTCCAGCTATGGGAAAATATCAGGGCTGATTGGGCTCTTTAAACATGGCTAGGTAACCAGTCTAGGAGAAGGAAAACTCTGAATTCAAACCTGTTAAACTCCGCTTAAGAAATTGACTTTGTGTCACATCCTGCTCGTGCGGAGGGGTTAGTAAATACATACATACATACATATATCCAAAATAATTCCAACAATTTATTATTATAAGTTATACATTCAATGGCTTTTTGTTACCATTGGTTTCAGAGCATTAGCTGCTTTTCATTAGACAAATCACTTTGAAAAGATTACATCCAAATCTTCTTTCTCTTCTCTTTCGACGGGGCGGCGTAGAGTCGGTATCAGCCAGTCAGCGAGGGAGTCTATCCCCTTTTCAATAGCGCTAGACCAAGGAGATTGTTTTAGCATCTGAGGTGGAGCGCCACACCTACCATCAGCTCCTTACTTTACCGCACAGATCCCTGTACTACTCATACGCTGAGTTGGCGAGGACCGGTATCGAACTAGGAACCTTGTGGTTTCTAGCCGAACGCTCTACCGACTGAGCTAACCCGGCGTTATATGAAACGTTGAGCTATTTTCGCTTTCTTAGTCCGCTTGTTCCCCCTCGTCCGTGTATGATGATTAAAATAACACTTGGAAAATATATTTTTCTTTTAAAGTAGTATATATCTTATGTTGTTTTTCCAGTAAAATTGCTTGATAAATAGTTGTTGCTTTTTTTTCTGTGCGTGCAAGCTCTGTATATTTCCAATTTAGCATTTAGGTGTCTGCCCGATGAAATTAGTCCTTGTAGGATTCGGAAATTTTCTGTAGAGCATAGTGCACATTTCTCAGACCCATTGATATATGGTCTGGGCTGGTTTAAAATGTTCAATTCCACGAGGGAGAATAAAAAAAATAATGCCATTATGACAGGAACATGAATCATACATAAAAATGAAGCTGATCCTCTATGGATCACATCCCTACTCCTCCACATAGTCATCGTTTCTCTCAATAGCAATGTCCCACCTTTGAATGAGAGCATGTATCTCTGCCCCGTAAAATTATGTTGACTGTTCTTTGAGCCATTTCTTCACTACAGATTTCACATACTCTTCACTGGAATAATGTTTGTCTCTCAAACTCTGTTTTATGGGACCGAAAAGAAGGAAGGATTATTCCATTGTTCCTGTGTTGGTAATTATACCTGTCCAAAACAAAATGGCATTACTTTATTTTTTAAAAATATTCACGCATTAGAAATACTGTGTCGCTCCAACTCATACGCAAAACCAATCTCCTTGACGACGTACTTAATAGTTACTAGACATGCTGGACATTGTTGGAGCAGAAAGAACGAGCTCATAAGTGACGTTCTCCTGTGGAAGCCAGCATACGGGCACGCCAGTGTGCGGATTCTAGATGCTGCACAGAGAACCTCCAGGTGCCGATGCCCTATAAGGACGGTTGGCGAGAGATTATCAATGATATCCGTGCTGCCAGCTCTACCTGATGATGATGATGATGATGATGATGATATGTCTTTTACGTTCTATGTAAAAATGAATATAGATATCAGCATTATTCTTATCTTTTATCTCGACAATTGAATAAAAAAAGTAGCAAACATAATTAGATATCTAATCACTCCTGGCAGCAGGACGTTTGCTTTTTTTTCTCTCTTTTTACTCGATTTTTATTCTCTTTTTTTTCTTTTCATATCTTACGCATGGTAATGTTAAAGATTAAATAAGCTTTGCTAGGAAAAGTCATAAAAGCTCTTACGTGTCATCAAATATATTGCATTTAGACACACACGCGCACGGGCACTCGCACACACGGACGGATACAGACACAGACACAAACAGACAAAGAGACACACAGACACACAGACACACACACACACACACACACCTTCAGCAAGACTGATCTTTCTTTTAAATTAGATTTCGCATAGATATTACTGCATAAATACTGATATGTATAAAAAGTCAGGTGTATGTTCAAGCTCACACGTATATATATGTATATATGTATGTGTTTATATATATATATATATATATATATATATATATATATATATATATATATATAAGGAGGCTAAAGAGCGATATTCTTACACACATACACACACACGCACGCACACATATACACACTCTCTCTCTCACACACACACACACATATATATATATATTTGCTGCCAAAATATACACTGTACATATATATATATATATATATATATATATATATTATATATATATATATATATATATTATGGGCTCTCTCGTCGA
>CM042155.1:86524817-86532317 GCA_023376005.1 Doryteuthis pealeii | reverse complement strand
ATATATATATATATTATATATATATGTGTGTGTGTTTGTGTGTGTGTGTGTGTGTGTGTGTGTGTATGTATGTATGTATGTATTTACCAAACCATCTGCACGAGCAGGATGCGACACAAGGTCAATTTATTAGGCTGCGTTTTACAGGTTTGAATTCAGAGTTTTCTTTTTCTTGACTGGTTACCTATCCTAGTCTGCCCTACTATTTACCGATAGCTGGTAGGAAAATACATGGATTCATACTTTTCTCAATGGTATTAGTGTTATGTGAAATGCAAATAGCCCCATCTAGTCCATTTTCTACGACTCTAACCACTGCACCACGCACCTGCATATACTATATAACCCAAGAAGAATGCATAGATTTCCCAATAGTATTAGTGCGATGTGAAAATGCAAACAGCCCCGACCAGGATTTGAACTCGAGTGTCTGTGTCCGTTTAAAGTACGAGTGCCTCAACGGCTGTAGGAGCAAATGTTTGCTTCTTCAGATCTTTTTCTTTAAATTTTAAAAGGTTACTTCATTTTAGAAAGACATTTTCATTATAGTGGTTTTTTTTTATAATAATAGAACTAGCAAGAATGTGCGCCCTCCAGACGTAATTATTTAAGCTGTTAATGTAATACAATATGAATATAATTAGTAACACTAACGAAATTAAATAAGAACGCATATAAAAAGATTACATTTATTTCAAGTGTATTTTAATTGGTTTCTATATAAAATCATTCATAGGATTGATTTTAATACGTTGGAGAATAAAACAATAATATTAGAGATCCATCGTCGTCGTTGGGGCGGTCTAATGTCGGTATCAGCCAGACAGCGAGGGAGTCTATCCCCTTTTCACTAGCGCTAGACCAAGGAGATAATTTTAGCGTCTGAGGTGGAGCGCCACACCTACCATCAACTCCTCACTTTACTGCAGATCCATGTGCTACTCATACGCTGAGTGGGCGAGGGCCGGTATCGAACCAGGAAACTTGTGATTTCTAGCCGTACGCTCTACCGACTGAGCTAAAACACCAAGTAATTATTAATTAAACCCGTTTTTTAAACTAAAATGCAAATTAACCATATCATATATTATGTAAATCTTTATTTCTTAGTGATATATGAGACGCATTGCAGGATTTTAAGTGCATTAATAACATGGGCTGTTTTGAGGCAAATGTAACTCAGATTTTCATAGAGAATTCGTTAATAAATAAGATCTATTCTATGTATTAATGATTAATGAAATGATTTTGCCTATAAATTAAATACTCATTGATAAACCTTTGCATTCTATGTATTAATGATTAATGAAATGATTTTGCCTATAAATTAAATACTCATTGATAAACCTTTGCATTCTATGTATTAATGATTAATGAAATGATTTTGCCTATAAATTAAATACTCATTGATAAACCTGAGGATTAACTCAGCAAATGAGTAGCACATGGATCTGTGCGGTAAAGCGACGAGCTGATTGTAGGTGTGGCGCTCCACCTCAGACTCCAAAAACAATCTCCTTGGTCTAGTGCAAGTGAAAATGGGATAGACTCCTTCGATGTCTGGTTGATACCGACATTAGGCCACCCCGACAACTATACTTATTGTAAAGCAAGCAGTGACGTAGTTTCGGTTATATACAGACAGACGCCGAATTTCCATTACTATAAAGATATAAGAGGAATTGCTTGAAGCGATCTTGAATTAGTCAGACCTTATCATTTTAGAGTGAATAGTTTTCACATCAGAATTTTATACTCGCCGCATATAACAGTATGTGGAAATATGTAGACAGCGCATTTCGTCCTCCGAAAATGTTTTCGTTAGTTACTTACTTGTTCGTAAACACTGAGTCACAGCACCAAGTAGTCTAAAAAATTTTGCGTCATCTTCTTAGAAAAGAAAGAAAATATATATATATATATATATATCAAGATATTAATCACTGCCAGCAGACATTTTATTAAAAACTGGTACTAAAATATACGTTTCTTTTTATCTCTTTCTTTTGCTCTACATTTTCTGCACTCAGAAAAACACACATACGGAGTGTGTTATGCGCATGCGCACGCAACACACGTAGACACACACCGAACATAAAAATCCTTGTACATTTGCTTTTTATAATGAACAAAATTATTTGAATTTTCTTAATTATGATAAGATTTTGTTAGAAGTGTTGTTCCCGCCAGATATATCAGCGTTAAAAATATTGTCGGACGCAACACACACACACACACACACACACACACACACACACACACACACATACACACATACTTATATATATATATATATATATATGTGTGTGTGTGTGTGTGTAAGAATGGAAAGGGAAATGAATCCGACAATATGAGGAAAAAATGAGTAAGAAAAGAAATGTAGATGGATAAAAATGAATTTTATCGATATTACTTTTAATCGATATCACTTACACATGTGTTTCGGTCCGTTTAACAAAATGTATACGGATTTACGCTATAATTATTATTAAAATATTCAGATGAAGTTGAAATGATGATAATAATAATAAGAAGAAAAAATGTAAAAATATTCCGTACACAGAGAGATTTTTTTACGACCTTTATCAGAGTGAATTCTCTCTGTGTACGGAATATTTTTACATTTTTCCTATTTTTATTATTATCATCATTTCAACATCATCTGATTATTTAATAATAATAATAGCGTAAATCCGTATACATTTTGATAAATGTACCGAAACACATGTGTAAGTGATATCGATTAAAAGTAATATCAATAAAATTCATTTTTATCCATCTACATTTCTTTTCTTTACTCATTCTTTCCTCATATATATATATATATATATATATATATATATATATATATATATATATACGATTTTATATGAAAAAGGTGATTTACCGGTGAAATTTGTCACAATGGTTATTTGATGAAAATTTCAGAATGATAAGACAGCGATATAACAAATATAAAGTGCTCAATACGTGAGTAGAGCAAATTTATTATTATAATGGTACACTACTCGAGTTTAAACATAAGGATCTGAATTAATCAAGATATTGATTAATTACAGCCGATTGCACGTGTGTAGGTTATTACTGTGTACCATTATAATAATTATTATATATACTAGCAAATATATGCACCCTCCGGGTGCAAGTATTTTAGTTACATTTTATAATAAAATATCATATTAAATTAGAAAGGCTAATGAAACTGAATAAGAATGTAGACAAAAAGATTGGAAACAGAAGGGGTATGATTGAAAAATAGAACTTTGAAACTAACTCTTCCTTCATTTTCCGTTACTCCCGTCTTTCATTGGTAACTTTTCCTAATTAAATTGTTTAGTTAAAATAGGAAGTAAAGAATAATATTACAGTTATTTCTTCTTGTTAAGGGATTTCTTTTAAGATTTATTGATGAGATTTTTGCTCATATTCAATAAGGTAAAACCAAACAATTAGAAATCAATAATACTAAGCATATATTTATTAAAATCAATTTTTTAAGATCAATATGCAAATTAGCCTTCCCATTCATACTGTAAACCTCTAATTTGTTGTATATATAAACACAATTGCATGTTATCAGTATTTAGATATGGTCAATAGTGTAAGTAATGTGAAACAATTTTATTAATAATTGAGGTTTAAATAAAAATAAAATCATGGAGAATATGATGTAAATAACTAAAGGAATTGTGGCTTGTATAGTAATATAGTTTCGGTTGCAGACAGACAAACCCACAATCTCCATTATAATAAGATATATATCTTATATGAAAAGGTGATTTACCTACCATATATATATATATATATATATATATATATATATATATATATATATATATATATATATATATATATATATATTTGGACCGAGTAACCAATAAGCACCCCAGCTGTTTTGAAAGGAACACGTTTTGCTTTTCACCGTAAACACCCGATTGTTTGTTTACAACCAAAATACGATTTTTTTTGCATTAGAATTTCACTGTAAGATTTTTTAAAAAGTTTGTTCATGTATATTTACAACCCAAAGGCACGTTTTTATACTAAAATCGTTTTCGATTTTAATTTAAAAAAAAACCCAGTTATTTATTGGTTACTTAGCCCCAACATCCTTTTATTTAAATAAACATAAAAAATATTTTCTAAATAAAAAAAAAAATTATTTGAATAAACATATCTGCATTTCTTGTGATTAGATAAAAACTATTTTAATATAAAAATATGTCTTTAATATAAAAACCTGTCTTTCGTTTAAAATTTTCAAAACTTAAAAAAAAATTCCCATTGAATTAACAAAGACAACATTAAATAACTATTTTTTTAATTAAAATCGAACATTATTTTAATATAAAAACGTGCCTTTGAGTTGTAAATATACATGACCAAACTTTTTAAAATCTTACAGTGAAATTCTAATACAAAAAAAAAATCGTTATTCGATTTTAATAAAAGAATTAGTTATTTCATGTTGTTGTTGTTGTTAATTCAATAGGAATATTTTTTAAAAGTTTTGATTTAAGTTTAGATGGGACCCTAACAGGTACTACCACTCTGGGTGAAAGTGGACCTGGAAGTAATGGTGATGAAGGGGTACTCCACATTCTCCAGAGCTCCAGAATTGGAACTTCAACATCAGATAGAGTTTAACGTCATACCCAGGACATTAATACCCTCAGCCATAACCTTCTAGCACATATATATTAAAACAGGGGGGGGGGTACCATAATGGAGATAGGGATGGATCAATCATATACGTGCTATGGTTTGACGTGACCAGGGCTTGACGTGACTAATATATTTCATGTATGTAAGTAATTTAAAAAGAATTCTAAAAAATTAAGTTTACTCTATACGTGAAGGTCATATTCACACAAAAACAAATTTAGCGTATACGTGTGCTTAGAATCATACAGACAGAAATATAGACAGCCAGAAACATACGCACACACTCACATACACACATACACACAGACACAGACACAGACATAGACACAGACACACACACACACACACCACACATATATATATATATATTAATATTTATATTTTTGCTTGAAGGCAATTACAATGCGCATATCGCATAAAATTCGATGATTATAGAAGATAAATAATATTGACAAGTGAATCTCGCAAAAGAATTACTCGGCGTGTAGAACATCGTACAGCAGCTGTTTCGACTTTATTAAGTCTCATCAGCGATGTATACTAACGATCTCCCTCCGACAGAAATCGAAACCGGGACTTTAGCAGGATAGTCAGAAACTATACTACCTCATTGCCTTCAAGCAAAAATATAAATATTAATATATACTTTATCACCAATGCTTCTAAAAATAAACAAACACCCCAAAATCTTATATATATATATATATATATATATATATATATATATATATATAAGGGGGCTAGCCTAGGTAAGGACGGAAGGGGCCTAGCCTAAGTAAGGACGAAAGTAGAATGTTGCATGTCATGGACTGTTCAGCTAGCAGGGTTCCATTCTTAAACACCACGGGTCATCACCCTCAGCCAACAGGTGGACCCAATGGGGGAGGGTCTTATCCGTCTGCAGAGGTGCAGTTGGTGTATTCTAAAGCCCTAGCCGACAGGGATGAAAAGGTTTGGGAATCAGTAACCTAGCAAAAAGAAAACATCCTCCGGTCGTTGAAAAAAAATAATTTTTGAAATATATTGTCTGAGGAGGGGGGGGTTAAAAATTCAATGTCAGAGAGTTTGTATCATTAGTAAGAAAAAATCATCCAATATATTAAAGGAGTAAAAAAAAACTTAAAATGGAAATAGAAAATTAGTTCTGCCCCCTTCAAATAGAATGCTACTTTTATCTATTAATTCTTGATTAAATAATTAATTTGAATATTTTAAACAAAATTTTACACAAAATCGCAGGTAAGTATTTTATTTGTAAACTTTTTTGTTAACTTCTTGTAACTGAAAAATGTGAGAGTAAAAATTAATTTTTGAAATTGATTACAAATGTCGCGAATGTTTTTTTTCCATTTAAGTACAATTTTTTAATTAAATTCATAGTTTATCTATTTAAATAATATAAGCTTTATTTAGTATTATTAGCGTTTTTCGGACTATTGTCCCCATCTTCATGAAGATGGGGACAATAGTCCGAATAACGCTAATAATTCTAATCTTCAAGCCTCATCTCAAACATTCAGAGAAAAAGCTTTATTTATTATAATGGAAAGGAGTCAAATTAAGACTTCACTATTATTTTCCTGTGTGTTAAAACAGAAAATATATATCTCTGCCATTCCAAATGGCGCTACTGCGAAGCGAACCCAAACACTCTCGACTGGAATTTTGAACTTAGTTTGTCCGTTCAACTTTTCGTGATAACATCAATTACAGCATCCTCAACTGATAAGCCTATATTGCATTAGCCTTTACTTAAAATGACTTTAGTTCTCTATGTGCATCTAAAATAGCAATTACTTGAACGAGCATGCAATCTGCAAGACCTTTAAAGGTTACCCCTGGTATCAAGTGCCCGGATGTTAATATCAGGCATCTTAACGCTTGTAAATTACTAACCGTCATAAAAATACAACTATATCAAATGCAGAACACTCCATTTTTTTGTTTGATCTTGATACAAGGATTTGTATTGAATTGGTGTGAATGATTATAAAAATAGTATGAAATCATAGATAGATAACACAGAGCAGAACATATAATTTAGAGTGTGTGGAGACAGATATAAAACAATCAACCATGTATTAAGCTAATGTCATATAGTAGCACAACGAGAATTCAAGGCTAGGCAAGACTGAGTTGGAAAGGTGATCCATTAGAAATTGTGCAAGACACTAAATTTTGACCATACCACAAAATGGTATATGCATAATCCAGAATCTTTTCTTTTAATGAATCACATAAAATTCTCCGGGACTTTGAGATAAAGACTAGCCACCTTATTCCAGCCAAAAGACCAGGCCTAGAATTAATTAACATGAAAAAGTGGTAGTTTTTGCAGTTCCAGCAGAACACATGATGAAGATGAAAGAAAAGGAAAAAAAATAGCCAAATGCCTGGACGTTGCTAGAGAATTGAAAAGGCTGTGAAATATGAGGGTGAATGTGATACCAGTTGTAGTTGGCGCACTTGAAACGGTCCCAAAAAGCTTAGAAAAAAGACTGGAGAAACTGGAGATCATAGAAATAATTGAGACCATCTAGAAAACAGCATTGTTGAAATCGGCTAGAATACTCAGAAAAATCATGGATAACACAGGAGACTTGTTGTCACTCAGATACCAGTGAAAGACCATCAGCAAACGCTGATGTGAAAAACTAACAGTGCCCCCCTTTTACAAATAAGGCAATACTACTAATTTTTGAAAGGAAGGTAGATATATTCATTTGGCTCCTCACGAAACCAAAATGGGTCACAAGGTCAGTTTAATGCGTGAGTACCCCGCAAGAATTTAAAGCTCCCGTTAGGTTTTATTGGCACTCCCCTTTAGGCGTACCT
>CM042155.1:86517317-86522317 GCA_023376005.1 Doryteuthis pealeii | reverse complement strand
TGTGATTAACTGTTTCATTTGTCACTACGTTACTTACACTTGCTATTCTCCTGCATATTATCAATTTTTGATTATTATTATTATTATTAATTATTATTTATTATTTAGTTATATATAAACTTACCACACATTTCATTCAAACCTGTTTTTTTTTTTTCAAATTTCTCACTATACGACATATATATTACTACTACTTTTTGAAAGGGAGGTATATATATAGTATCCACAGTGTTAGCATTTATTCAACTTGTTCTAATTAAAAGAAGGCGCGATAAGAAAACTCATTACATTTTGCAAATTTATGGTCAAAGTGGACCAGGGAGCAATGAGGATGAAGGGGTGCTCCACCTTCCCAAACCTCCAATATATATATATATATATATATATATATATATATATATATATATATATATATAGTGCATGTGTGGCTGTTTATGCGTGTTTGTGTGTGCGTATATTTTTGTTTGTGTTAAATTAATGAGAAGTCGTAATTTCTGAAGCATATCTGTAAGCTAGTAATTAAATTCGGGTCTGTCATATTTAGAATCAAGGGAACCAGTGGAAATTTACCAATGACTGTTGGTAACGTTTAGGTCCCTTGAAACGCGTCATGACAGACACGTGATAGTTTTTAGTTAGATTTTTAGAATATAGATTCAACCCCGCCGTCAGATGATTTAGATGTAATTGTCGTATTTCACGGAGGATCTCACCCGCTTGGAATAAATATGGTTTGGTTTGGTTTGTTTTACAGCATATCAACTTCAGTAGGTCATTTAGTGCCGACAAAGTTTTGAAATAAATTGATTTTTAATGAATACATTTTTTTTATAAATACATTTTTCTATTTAACCCATAGATAGGACCCTAACAGGTACTACCACTCCCGGTCAGAGTGGATCTGGGAGCAATGATGATGAAGGGGAGCTCCACATTCCCCAAACCTCCAAAACTGGAACCTCATCATCAGATAGAGTTTAACGTCATTCCCAGGACATGTAGACCCGCAGCCACCACCTTCTAGCACCCATATGATAAAAAGGGTTGGGGCTTGCCATAAGAGCAATAGGGTTGGGGCAATCATATAAGTGCTAGGGCTTGACATGACCAGCCGATTGATCGAGGGGGCCTCTCCGACCGCCCGTCTAGCCTAAATAAGGGTTTACGTGGAGTGATACAGGTCATGGACTGCTCATTCACCAAGAGTCAGTCATTAACCATCACGGGTCGCCACCCACAGCTAACAGGTGGCTCCATTTGTGTGAGTCTTACCCCTCTGCAGAGGTGCAGTTAGTGCATTCTAACCCCCAGCCGACAAGGCGGGGAATAAATATGGGCTATATAAATAATAAAAGCTTGATCAAGCGAACAATAAGTCTTGGTAGTTCATTTAATACAAACAAGCAAAGCCTAGAAGAAGAAGTCAGCCCTTAGATAGAACAACAGAGAAGAACTGAACTAGACAGGATTTCGACCAGAGAAGAGGGGAAATAGAAGACAGGATAGCAGAACCAGAGTAATGAAGTAATGTTAGTTCCTTTTAATTAAAAACAAACAAAGCCCAGAAGAAGAAGTCAGCCCTTAGATAGCAAGAACCAGAGTAATGAAGTTAAAATATAATAAAATATAAAATACAAATAAAAAAATAAATAAAATATAATAAATATAAAAATAATAAAATAAGCTTGATAAGGCGAACAATAAGTCTTGTTACTTCATTTAATTAAAAACAAGCAAAGCCCAGAAGAAGAAGTCAGCCCTTAGATAGCAGGAACCAGAGTAATGAAGTTAAAATATAATAAAATATAAAAATAACAAAATTTTAAAAAATAAATAAAATATTTAAAAATAAAATAATAAAAGCTTGATAAGGCGAACAATATAATAAAATATAAAATAATAAAAGCTTGATAAGGCGAACAATAAGTCTTGTTACTTCATTTAATTAAAAACAAGCAAAGCCCAGAAGAAGAAGTCAGCCCTTATAGCAGGAACCAGAGTAATGAAGTTAAAAAGCAGCATGTCAGATTATGAACTCTGTCTATCATCCGAGAAACCTCACTTTCAATTATAAACTCGATGTGGGAATATAACACTTTACATAGGTAGATGGCTGACAAAAAATACGTTGAAAATCTTATCAACAAAGGACAATAATATGTTGAAAGATTTAATGATTGCAAAAAATGAACACAGACTAGCCCTCACAATATGATGGCTGTGTCCCGATACACACACATAGGTAGACAATTGTAATGTTTCGTGTTCACCACAAGAACCATTTTTCATTCGACAAAGTTTATAGGATACTTATTGATTGTCATAAAAATTTCAGAATTTTGCCCTGAGGATTTATAGAATAAGGTTTCCGCAATATTTCTTTCTTTGGTGTGTGTGTGTGTGTGTGTGTGTGTGTGTGTGTGTGTGTCTTTCTCTCTCTCTCTCTCTCTCTCTCTCTCTCTCTCTCTCTTTCTCTCTCTCTCCCCTCTCTGTCTCTCTGTCTCTCTTTGTCACCCTCTCTCTAAAAATCATTGTTATAAAAGATACATACATGTGTATGGGCATTCCTTAATGCAGATTTTTTAAAATTCAATCAATCTCTTTGAACACCATACTTGACTAGTCATAAAGAAAAGAAAGAAAGAAAAAAAAGAAAATATATATATATATATATATATATATTCTCTAGACATTGTGCGTTGAAACTGTTAACGTTGAAGGAATATTACAGTGCTTAAAGCCGATTAAAGTATCTTTCCACTTTTTTGCCAGTGAACAGGAAAATTCAAATATACACACATACACGCGCCTGCGCATTAGCGCATACGCACATGCGCATTCCTGCTGATCGCCAAAAGGCGAGGTTTTCTCGACATTAAACGGGAAAAGAAGATCAAAAGAAGATCAAAAGCAAAAAAAAAATGATGATAATAATAAAATAAAGTTGAATATATTTTGCAGACTTAAAGAAGATATATGTTCTTCATTAAATGGAGTTATGGACATTTTTGTCTTTAATTTTCTTCTGTTCTAACAAAAATCTTCAAAAAAATCCGGGGGTAGGAGGAGGAGGTGGGAGATGTCCTTTTCATTAATTTTACTTCTTTCCTCGACCGTAAAAGTAGAATGGAAATTTTCTAAAGTTTTATCTAGTTCGCTCATAAAAGAAAGGAAAAAAAAAAGTTCTGAAGTGAGAGGCCCTAATAATGTAAATTTTGATTATTATCCCATGAAAATCAGTCGCTGTAAAGAAGCAGTATTTTTTTAATTCGTTTTTTTCTCCGTTGGAAGGCAAATAAAATGTGTACCAATCTGAATAACAGACACGCCGGAAATGATGATGGTGGCATTTTTCAAAACAAAAGAGTATACTAGTATTATTTGGATTATTCAGACTATTGTCCCCATTTTATTGTTATCTGTACAACGTTTCAGCCGATGTGACCGGCTTTCTTCAGGTATGTCTTGTCGGACACTGAAGCCTTCTCGAACACGGGAACCTTCTTTTTGAATTCGGGAACCTTCTTGTCGAAATCGGTACATAATTGGTCATATAGCGCTATGGATAAAGGAGTTGGGTTAAGACAGTTCCAAGTGACAGTTGGCTGCCGGTTCAATCCTGGACAAGGGCGACAGTAACAGAATAACAATTAACACAGCTTAACACCTGTATCCCAGCTATGGTTAGCGGAATTAGAACAGGATACCACCGTATATTGAATAAAGGGTTGGATTGAATAACAGTATGATAGCTCCTGGTTACGACAAGAAGGTTCCAGAGTTCGAAAACAAGGTTCCCGGGTACGAGAAGGCTCTCGAGTCCAACAAGAAATACCCGAAGAAGGCCGGAGGGCACATCGACCGAAATGTTGTACAGATAACAATAAAGATGAGGACAATAGTACGAATAATCAAAATAATACTCAGAGAAATAAAAAGTGTATATAATCACCAAGTATTTCCAAGTCTATTCTAAGTAGTGTTCTGCATATGACATTAAATTGCATCTAGTGACGTTCCAATTCTGGAGCTCTGGGGAGTGTGGGGTACCCCTTCATCACCATTACTCCTAGGTTCACTCTGACCCGGAGTGGTATTACATGTTAGAGTCCCATTTATGGATCAAATAGATTAATACATGAGTTAAAACATTGAATACCCAATAAGAATGAGTAAAGGCCATCGACATAAAATAACCCAACAAGGGTTGACATGCTGTAAATCTAATCAACCAATATTCGTCACACTCTCCAATTCTCTAATTAATTTCACAGCGTATAAGGAGTAGATAATCAAGATGTACCGGCCCTCGCCAACTCGCCAGCTCAGCGAATGAGTAGCACAGGGATCTGTGCGGTAAAGTAAGGAGCTGATGGTAGGTGTGGTGCGCCACCTCAGATGCAAAACAATCTCCTTGGTCTAGCGCCAGTGAAAAAGAGATAGATTTCCCCGCTGTCTTGCTGATACCAACATTAGGTCACTGCGTCGACTTATAAGACGTATGCCAAATTGCCACTCCTATTTATTGACTTTACCAGCATCAGCAGCAGTCACTACCGGTAAAAATTGGCCAATAGCAACGTATACAGAACGCGTTTAAGATAGTTGGTAACTGTGCTGAAATCAACTGCTAATTTAAATGTCTGCGAGCAAGACCTACAGACGAGTACCTGAACTACTGATACTAAACTCTTTTATACCTAGGATTTCAATGATCACTATAGACTAGGATTAGAAGGAGATCTTCTGATATTAACTCTAATCTACCTAGGATTACAAGGAACACAACAACACTAGGATTATAAGAATTAACCATCTGATCCCTAATTCAATACACATTTGGATTTACCGACAGAAGAACTAAACCCCTAAAATGGTGACTAGCATTTTAACAACCCTACTATTTACTATGTAATATTTTTCATAGAATACTATGTGTATATTGATAATATTTCTGATGCATATATATATTAGTGTATATATCTCTCTCTTATATATAT
>CM042155.1:86449817-86507317 GCA_023376005.1 Doryteuthis pealeii | reverse complement strand
GGCTACCTGATGACCTGCTTAAATACTGACGACCGCCCACACATTCTTTTGTTCCTTGACCGGAAGTCCTTTCTCTTTGTTCAAATTCGCGTTTGTCCAGATGAGTCCTTTGTCACACCAGACCCTCTGTCTACCTTTAGACATTGTCTTCTCAGTTCAATTTTCCTTTGTCTTTTCGACTTCCCGCGCAAAACAAACTGAACAGTCAATCTGCAACATACATTTCATATAGTGTTAATACCCGTGCACCCACCTGCTCTCACTCCAGATATGAGTAAATAGCAGGGAAGACAGGGCTCTTTAACCTTGGTTAGGCAACCAGTCTAGGAGGAGGAAAACTCTGAATTCAACCCTCTTAATCTTCTTCTAAAAATGACCTTGTGTCACACCCTGCTCGTGTGGATGGTTTGGTAAATATGTACAAGGACATTTATATCCTACTCCACGTCATGGGTGTCCCAGCGTTGTAAAATGGTGTGGAAGCTAGTCTTTATTTTTAATGTAATAGCGAGTTCGATCCTCACTGTGTGCCACATTCTTTCCACCTTGTGTATAATCCTACCCATGGCATGGAATCTTTGAGCAATGAGATCCAATTATCGCAACATCAATGGAAGTGAGTGAACCTCAAGAGGGTCTATGTTGAAAAATTAACCTATTCAGTCTCATTCCATTAGTGTTTATGATCTTTTCAGCCGGCATTTGTGTGTGTGCGCGCGTGTGTATGTGTTTGTTATTTTTAGTGTCTGGATATTTCATGATACTTTTTTCTTTCTCGGATATATATCCGTATTGTTTTGTTTCTTTTCTAAGGGGCAAAAATACTAAAGTGCCTGTCTTTAGTAATAGATTTCTTCTTTCTTCTTTCTTGTCTCGATTGAATCTACGGCTGAGAATAGTATCTATCTATCTATCTATCTCTCTCTCTCTCTCTCTCTCTCTCTCTCTATATAATATATATATATATATATATATATATAATGAGTGTAAAACCATAATATTACCAGTGATTATAAATCTGCTCTGCTTTATTAGCCTTGAGCACCTTTTCATGGTAATACTTTTCTCATTTTTTCATTCACTATTCATTATATATATATATATATATATATATATATATATATATATAAATCCTGATACTTTTTTGAAACACCTCGTATATATATATATATATATATATATATATATATATATATATATATATATATATATATATATATATATATATATATATATATATATATATATATATATATATATATATATATATATATATATATATATATATATATATATATATTATATATATATGGAGGCGCGTGGGCTAGTGCTTAGAGTCGTGGGAAATGGACTCGTCGATTCCATTTCAATTCCTAGACGAAGCTGTTGGCATTTCACATAGCGCTAATACCGTTGGGAAAGGTATGAATCCATATATTCTCCCTCCAGCTATGGATTAAATAGTAAGGCAGACTGGGCCCTTCAACATTGGTAGGTAACCAGTCTAGGAGAGGATAACTCTGAATTCCAAATTCCTGAGGTCGGTCGTTGATTGGATTTGTGGCAACCCTTGATGCACCAATTCTTTCCTATCGACTGTGCCAAAAAGTGTGGATGGTCCAACACAAGCCTTCACCACTATAAATAAATCACTGTGTGGGTGTTCATTGTGTGTGTGAACCCTCATGCGTCGAAAATCGACGAGAGAGTCCATTATATATATATATATATATATATATATATATATATATATAACATCTTCTAAACACATCTGTAACTAGTGTGGTAACTCACGTCTTTGCTTTAATATACTGAGCTTCTTTGGTGAGCAGAAATAATGACATGTAAGCCTCCAGCACTGGTTGACAATATTTGAAATTAGCTTAAGGCTAGGTATGGAAAATTTTATATTCAAAGGGGATGACGCAGAGATAAAGATAAATAGATAGATAGATAGATATACAGACGGACAGACACATTGAGTGTGTGTGTGCGTATGTGTGTGTGTGTGTGTGTGTGTGTGTGAGAGAGAGAGAGAGAGAGAGAGAGAGAGAGAGATTACTATTACGCAATAATCAATCGTTTGGTGTACGACTTAAATTCAGCGATATGCTAGTAGTGTAATAAGCATTTTTCGTTCAGGCATATTTATGTATGTATCGATCCATGTATGTTTTTATACGAATACTTATGAAATTAACCATTGAATCTATCGATTGAAATATCTTTAATATCTGAAATTTCTTTTGGGAACTACGTCAGTATCGATTTGTTCATCTACAAGAAAATTAATGCACATTTTTCATTTTCATTAATTTTTGCCAAGTTGAAAACTCATGACCATTTTGAGCAGACAAAATCTAAGAAATATCGTACTTCTAAAAGAATGTCTCAGTGGAGAAGCAAAGGTCTGAAGGACAACCTTTGTAAGGTGAAATATTTCCATGTGACTCGACAATAGAAATAAGTGGTTTAATGGCTTGATTGATCGTGAATTTGGTTCCCACTGGGTGGCACATACATCTCATCTTGTGAGAAGTATGAGACACCCAGTGAGAACCAACTTCACAGGCAATTGCGCCATGGTGTAATAGTTAACCAGCTAGTCTCACAGATCCATTACTACTTAAATTGCGAATTCATAGTCGGATCTTCAATGATTAAGTCGGTAACCCCAGCTATTTTGGCTTTTGAGGAGAGTGGCTAGACACTCTACAGAATGAACATCAAGACCTCAAAAATAGCGGAGCTTTTTGATCAACGTTCATCTAGCAGATTATTTATAAAATCAAGCCCTTCTCATGGCGGCATGGTCATGTAATCTTGGTAGTGTCATAGCAAAGTTACTGGTAGCGCAACCCGAACCGGACAGGTCTGGCTCCAGTGTAATTAGGACCACCGCTCGACTAACGGGGCTCTGACAAAAATTAAATGGGCATTTCCATCATCGTCAGGAATCAACGGATTTTGGCGTACTTGTCACTGCGTTTGTGGAAAATCTGCGTCAAGTATCTTCTTCCTTTGACTGTGATATGTATGCCGGGTTGGGGACTTCTTGCGAATTTCATGTTCCCTTATTACTCTTTCCATGAATTTACCACAGGCGAATTCGTTGGATGGAGCCAGCTCAATCGACTCGGGGTGAATGCCATCAGAGAATACAGAGTAAGAAAGAGCGAATTCGATCCTCACTGGATGCAACCTTGTATCACATATTACCAGCGGTAAACGGGTAGGTAAAAATAAATATCTTATCTATTGTCAAAGTTCCGAGTGACGATTGATTAATTTTAACGTCATTTCAACCCGTTAGTATTATAAGAATAGTTCAAGATTATATACTTGATATACATAACTACGATGAAGGTTAACATACAAAACATTTAATATAGTACAGCACATGGATATGACGAGATACAAAGTACAAGGTAAAAAAAGTTACATGTAAACAGATAAATACACATTCATGAATGGTACAAGATAACATATAAAAGCCACAGACATGAGACTAGGGATAGTCCATGCTGTGAAGAACTTACAGTAATGTAAGTGGGACCAAAAGCCCCAACGAGAAGGGATAAACCATGATTCTCGTGGTTACTGGAACAGGAAAAGAGGCCGAAAGGGTTTTGAACCCGGCGCTTAAATACTATAGCCCCCTGGCGGGCACCAGCAAACTAAACCGGGCAGACAACTCTCCCAGGCAAATACGAAACTAACGCTACAGTATTATTTTATGTATAGAGAATTGTGTTCATAGAGAATTGTTTTATTTTTCTGTTCATCAAAATTGCGTTCATTGTACATTAATATCTAACTAGCAGTACCTGAATATATACCAAAGTATGATAATTTGATTATTACGTTTGATATGTTTATTTAATAGCTATTGCGAATATTTCAATATGTAAAAAGTATGATAATCTTGATTTAACTCTCTCACTATCTTTTCTTTCTTTCCATCTTTTCATCTTTTCATTATGTTCGATTGTAACAGATTAGCATTATTGCTTCCGCGCGCTAATCCTTTCTGTATATATTTTCCCTACTCTTTTCCTTTCTTTCTAATTTTTTAATTATATTTTTCTGTTTATTATGTCCTTTTCTTTACTTTCTTTTTTATAATAAAAGTAGCAGAGTGGCCTTTTGTTGGTATCAGCTGGACAGTGAAGGAGTCAATTTCCTTTTCACTAGCACAAGATCAGGGTGATTTTTTTCTGAGGTGGAGTGCCACACCTACCGTCAACTCCCTACTTTACTGCACAGATCAGATTACCCAATCTGTACTACTCATGCGCTGAGTTGGTGAGGACTGGTATCATACCTGGAAACTTGCGATTCTGAGATTATAACATATTATATTGTAGAATAACAATCTATAACATATTATATGTAATGATACTATATTTTATACAAGAATAAAAAAACATATCTTTTATAAAAGAATTAGAAACCTATATTGTAATATGTGGAAGAATAAGGAATCCATTTTATATTGTACAGAAGCATCAGGAAATCATATGATATGAAAGAATAAAGAATTTATATTACAGTATATTGAAGAATATGGAAATTATAACAATTATATTGATGAAAAAAAAAGGATGCATTTTATGACAGAATCATGAACTTACATAATACCAAATGGAAGATTCATTAATTTATATCATATCATATGCAATTTATATATATTTAGCTACGATGACGATACTCATTTGGACCGTCTCATATTTAACCAGCGGATGATGCAAGATGATAACGGTCGTACAATTAAGGAACTTGAGTATTAATATATAGATTTTTCTGTGGTTCTTTGATGAGAGTTTTTTGATTACAGGTATATGATATCAAGAAGAGCACCTAATGTGGTGTAATAGTTAGCAAGCTAGATTAGCATACCATTGTTAGTGAGTTTGATTCTCACTAGGTGCCCCATACATCTGGCCTTGTGCCGTATCTGAGCTACGCTTAGTAAATAGAGCACCTCATGTGGTGTAATTGTCCAAGCTAGGGAACCTCATGTGGTGTAATACTTAGCAAGCTAGATTCGCAGACCATTGTTAGTGAGTTCGATTCTCACTGGGTGCCCCATACATCTGGCCTTGTGCCGTATCTGAGCTACGCTTAGTAAATAGAGCACCTCATGTGGTGTAATTGTCCAAGCTAGGGAACCTCATGTGGTGTAATACTTAGCAAGCTAGATTCGCAGACCATTGTTAGTGAGTTCGATTCTCACTGGGTGCCCCATACATCTGGCCTTGTGCCGTATCTGAGCTACGCTTAGTAAATAGAGTACCTCATGTTGTGTAATTGTCCAAGCTAGGGCACCTCATGTGGTGTAATAGTTAGCAAGCTAGATTAGCAAACTATTGTTAGTGAGTTTGATTCTCACTGGGTGCCCCATACATCTGGCCTTGTGCCGTATCTGAGCTACGCTTAGTAAATAGAGCACCTCATGTGGTGTAATTGTCCAAGCTAGGGCACCTCACGTGGTGTAATAGTTAGCAAGCTAGATTAGCAGACTATTGTTAGTGAGTTTGATTCTCACTGGGTGCCCCATACATCTGGCCTTGTGCCGTATCTGAGCTACGCTTAGTAAATAGAGCACCTCATGTGGTGTAATTGTCCAAGCTAGGGAACCTCATGTGGTGTAATAGTTAGCAAGCTAGATTAGCAAACTATTGTTAGTGAGTTTGATTCTCACTGGGTGCCCCATACATCTGGCCTTGTGCCGTATCTGAGCTACGCTTAGTAAATAGAGCACCTCATGTGGTGTAATTGTCCAAGCTAGGGAACCTCATGTGGTGTAATACTTAGCAAGCTAGATTCGCAGACCATTGTTAGTGAGTTCGATTCTCACTGGGTGCCCCATACATCTGGCCTTGTGCCGTATCTGAGCTACGCTTAGTAAATAGAGCACCTCATGTGGTGTAATTGTCCAAGCTAGGGAACCTCATGTGGTGTAATACTTAGCAAGCTAGATTCGCAGACCATTGTTAGTGAGTTCGATTCTCACTGGGTGCCCCATACATCTGGCCTTGTGCCGTATCTGAGCTACGCTTAGTAAATAGAGCACCTCATGTGGTGTAATTGTCCAAGCTAGGGAACCTCATGTGGTGTAATACTTAGCAAGCTAGATTCGCAGACCATTGTTAGTGAGTTCGATTCTCACTGGGTGCCCCATACATCTGGCCTTGTGCCGTATCTGAGCTACGCTTAGTAAATAGAGTACCTCATGTTGTGTAATTGTCCAAGCTAGGGCACCTCATGTGGTGTAATAGTTAGCAAGCTAGATTAGCAAACTATTGTTAGTGAGTTTGATTCTCACTGGGTGCCCCATACATCTGGCCTTGTGCCGTATCTGAGCTACGCTTAGTAAATAGAGCACCTCATGTGGTGTAATTGTCCAAGCTAGGGCACCTCACGTGGTGTAATAGTCAGCAAGCTAGATTAGCAGACTATTGTTAGTGAGTTTGATTCTCACTGGGTGCCCCATACATCTGGCCTTGTGCCGTATCTGAGCTACGCTTAGTAAATAGAGCACCTCATGTGGTGTAATTGTCCAAGCTAGGGCACCTCATGTGGTGTAATAGTTAGCAAGCTAGATTAGCAAACTATTGTTAGTGAGTTTGATTCTCACTGGGTGCCCCATACATCTGGCCTTGTGCCGTATCTGAGCTACGCTTAGTAAATAGAGCACCTCATGTGGTGTAATTGTCCAAGCTAGGGAACCTCATGTGGTGTAATACTTAGCAAGCTAGATTCGCAGACCATTGTTAGTGAGTTCGATTCTCACTGGGTGCCCCATACATCTGGCCTTGTGCCGTATCTGAGCTACGCTTAGTAAATAGAGCACCTCATGTGGTGTAATTGTCCAAGCTAGGGAACCTCATGTGGTGTAATACTTAGCAAGCTAGATTCGCAGACCATTGTTAGTGAGTTCGATTCTCACTGGGTGCCCCATACATCTGGCCTTGTGCCGTATCTGAGCTACGCTTAGTAAATAGAGCACCTCATGTGGTGTAATTGTCCAAGCTAGGGAACCTCATGTGGTGTAATACTTAGCAAGCTAGATTCGCAGACCATTGTTAGTGAGTTCGATTCTCACTGGGTGCCCCATACATCTGGCCTTGTGCCGTATCTGAGCTACGCTTAGTAAATAGAGTACCTCATGTTGTGTAATTGTCCAAGCTAGGGCACCTCATGTGGTGTAATAGTTAGCAAGCTAGATTAGCAAACTATTGTTAGTGAGTTTGATTCTCACTGGGTGCCCCATACATCTGGCCTTGTGCCGTATCTGAGCTACGCTTAGTAAATAGAGCACCTCATGTGGTGTAATTGTCCAAGCTAGGGCACCTCACGTGGTGTAATAGTTAGCAAGCTAGATTAGCAGACTATTGTTAGTGAGTTTGATTCTCACTGGGTGCCCCATATATCTGGCTTTGTTCCACATCTGAGCTACGCTTAATAAATAGAGCACCTCATGTTGTGTAATTGTCCAAGCTAGGGCACCTCATGTGGTGTAATAATTAGCAAGCTAGATTAGCAGACCATTGTTAGTGAGTTCGATTCTCACTGGGTGCCCCATACATCTGGCCTTGTGCCGTATCTGAGCTACGCTTAGTAAATAGAGTACCTCATGTGGTGTAATTGTCCAAGCTAGGGCACCTCATGTGGTGTAATAGTTAGCAAGCTAGATTAGCAGACTATTGTTAGTGAGTTTGATTCTCACTGGGTGCTCCATATATCTGGCCTTGTGCCGTATCTGAGCTACGCTTAGTAAATAGAGCACCTCATGTGGTGTAATTGTCCAAGCTAGGGCACCTCATGTAGTTGTACTAGTTAGCAAGCTAGATTAGCAGACCATTGTTAGTGAGTTCGATTCTCACCGGGTGCCCCATACTTCAGGCCTTGTGCCACATCTAAGCTTAGCTTAGTAAATAAGTATATGATATTAAGAATTCCTATCAAATATTTCTATTTAATTTGCAACCAATTGTTTGATTTCAAGTAGTCTCAATGAATACTTATAGTTTTCAATTTATCATTTCATAATAGTTATGGGTTTTCGCGCATTTATATGTGTTTAAATAACTAATGATGATAATCTTATTATAATGGAGATTGTGGGTTTTTCTGTCTGTAACCGAAACTATATTACTAATCGAGTCACAATTAACATAGCTATTTACATCGCATTCTTCATTTATTTATGTTTAAACCTCAATTATTAATAAAATTGCTTCACCTTTTTATTAGTGTTGTCCATATCTACATACTAATAACATGCAATTGTATTTATATATACAAAAAATAGCAGTTTGCAGTGCGAACGGGAAAGCTAATTTGCATATTGATATTAAAAATGTGATTTTATTAAATATGTGCTTAGTATTATTGATTTCTAACTGTTTGGTTTTATTTTAATGAATATAAGCAAAAATCTCTCCAATGAATCTTAAATGAAATCCATTGACAAGAAAAAATAAGTGTAATTTTATTCTTTATTTCCTAATTTAACTAAAATGAAAGACGGCAGTGATGGAAGAGTAAGTTTCATTTCTATTTTTTTTATTATAACCCCCTCTGTTTCAAATCTTTTTATCTGCATTCTTATTAGACTTTCTAATTTAATAAGATATTTCATTACATTAAAATTTAAATACTTGCACCCGGAGGGTGCATATATTTGCTAGTATAATTAACAATTATAGCTACAAGTAACTACCATTATACAGATATTTTTCAGTTATAATGCATAAAGTATCTCTATTAATAATGGAGATTCGCTTCCGGTTTTTGTCTGTAACAAAAATTACGTCACTGCTTACGTCACATTACCCAAAATCGTCATAACATAGAATAAATACACTCAAAATTTGAACATGCAACATTAGACAGTCCTCATTGTTTTTTTAAAACAAGTTTTAATAAATACATGACTGGTATTATATATCTATATATAGTTTGTTTTATTCTAATACATATTTAAAGTTTACATTTCAAATTGTTTTATTTTTTTAATCCTTTAATGAATTTGATGATTTTACTTACTTAGGGTACAAACTCGCTGACATTGAATTTTTTACTCCCACCCCTCAAGCAATATGTTTCAAAAATCTATTTTTACATCGTCCAGAGGGTGTTTTTTTATTTTGTACTAGTTTCTATAAAGTAGGAATGACTTTTAAACAGATCTATTTGACTCATATATATGTTTGGTTTGGTTTCTTTGGTTAATGGCATATAAACCTTCGTGGGTTATTTAATGCCAAAGGCATCCTGGTGGCGCTGTAATGGTGGGAGTCCTGTTCTCTGGAATTCAGCAAGGATCATTGATTAAACCGTACTCTGTCTTGACATGATTGAGAGGGATAGAGAGGGGGGGGGGAGAGAAATGCAAACTATGCAAAATTTTCAGAAACACAAGAATTAGCAAGTGTGTTAATTTGTAATTGACACCCATGTTCTTATAATGCATTAGGTTATCAAAAAGTGGGTAACCTAACACAGAATAAGTATTATTCGGACTATTGTCCTCATCTTCATTGTTATCTGTACAATGTTTTGGTTGATGTGCCCTCCGGCCTTCTTTAGGTATTTCTTGTTGGACTTGGGAGCCATTTCAGACTCGGGGGAACCTTCTTTTCAAACTTGGGAACCTTCTTGTTAGGTTCAAAGTTCCGGGTTGCTCCCGATTATGACAAGAAAGTTCCCGATTCCGACTAGAAATACCTGAAGTCACTGATGCATAAAAATCGTATCCCTGCATCCCAGTGTTTTTGTGTTTTTTTCTTCCTCTACCATTTCCAGTCAACAATGAATACATTTCAATATCTTCTTGGAAAATAATTCCTCGGTATGGGGTATAAGGTAGGGGTTAGACAGCTTTAGTTGTTCGTGTCAAAATGAAAAAATGTTTACCAATAAGTTAAGCATGATTTTGCCACTTCGTGCTACTATCGAAAATATTGTCGATGAGTGGAAACATAAGATTCCCCAGTGAAAAAATATTCTTCTGTGTTCTGTGAGTAAAGAAAATGATGCTAATAGTCTTGTGGGACATGAAAGCACCCAACACTATTGATTTCCTTGAAATTACTGAAACTGTAGTCAGTGCTTCCTATTATAAAATCCTTAGTCAACATTCACCTTATTTATTGGATGATCTTGTAAACTTCTTTTCCAATATTTCGTTTGTCATACCGTGGTGTAATTGTGAGCAAGTTAGTCTCGCAGATCCATTTCTACTGAAAAGCGAGTTCCACCCCGCTAGATGCCCCATACATGTGACCTTCTGTAACATCCTACCCTTGACAAACAGATTGGTTTAATACGTACTACAGAATAGCAAGTCCGATCCTAGCTGGATTTGCAATACTTGTGACTGTGTCACATGCTACACTTGGTGAACCGTTTGGGTAATTATTTACCTCGCTTCCACTATTTCTGTGTCCTATCGGTGGTGCTTAAAATACACGGATTGTATCCCCGACAGAGGGCTACACAAGGGTGACTTGGGTATGATACTAAAATACTTGTGACTGTGTCCCATGCTACACTTGGCGAACCGCTTAGTTAAATAACCACCTCGCTTCCATTATTTCTATGTCCTATCGGCGGTGCTTAAAATACACGGGTTGTATCCCCATTAGAGGGCTAACTCAAGGATGACTTGGGTATGATAGTAAAATACTTGTGGCTGGGACACATGCTACACTTGGCGAACCGCTTGGTTAAATATCTACCTCGCTTCCATTATTTCTGTGTCCTATCGGTGGTACTTAAAATACACGGATTGTATCCCCGATAGAGGGCTAACACAAGGATGACTTTGGGTATGATACTAAAATAAAACTGATGTTTAGATCTGGGGGAGTATGGAATACTCCTTCTTTGCTATTACTCCTCGATCTACTCTGTAGTAGTACCTGTTTATGGGCTAAACATCTTAGACACGTTTAAAAAACTCTTTAGGTATAAAATAACCCTATATATGTAGACGTGCCGTTAAAATTGTTCAACCAATCTATATATTTCTGCGCTAGAAATGTTAGGGGATAGGGAGATGCAATATAGAGATTTTAGAGTTTTTTCAGTTAGCAGAAGAAAATAATAAAAGTATATAACGATTTGTGTGGCCATCCTTCAGGCTTCAAGCAAGAACGCTGTCCAGTGGAGATCGTTTATGTTAAACAGAGCGCGATCCTGAGTGAAGAATCCTTGCGTTCCTCCTTAGTGTCTCTTAATATTGGGTCTTATCCTTTGGTTGTTCCTTGGTGCTCCTCGGTCTGGCAGGTCGTTCGTCAATGAGTGCAAATGGTCGTCTGTCAATATCAGCCGATTAAATAGGTAACCCACCACGTATTCGGGTTGTTGATTGGCTGAAGTTTAAAGCACATAACCCGCTTAGTGTATATATAAAAGTAGTGGATTGCAGCACAGCTTATATACACAAAATATTCCAACAAAGTACGCTTATACATGGAATAGTAGATATAATCATAAGGAAAAATGTGATTTAAAAAAAAAAGAAGAAAACAAAGAAGAATTAGAAAGATGACTCTGAAGTCAGTCTCAGACATTGGCTGATGCCAATTCAATTTCACACAGAGAGAGAGAGAGAGAGAGAGAGAGAGAGAGAGAGGAGAGAGAGAGAGAGAGAGAGAGAGAGAGAGAGAGAGAGCAGTAGTAGTAGTGGTTATTATTTAACCCTTAGCTGGGACAAAAGTTAGCATCATACTCCTGACGAACAGATTGGGTCGAAACCTACTACTTAATAGCGAGTTCGATCCTCGCTGGATGTCTCATACTTGTGACTATGTGTTTTAGAGCTCTTTTCCAGAGAGCTCTTTTTCTAGAAAGCTCTTTTCCAGAGACCAGAAGAATACAATAGAAGCGCGCTTATCAATGGAACAATAGATCAAATAATAAGGAAAAAATGTGATTTAAAAACAAGAAAAAAAATGGAGAAGAATCAAAAAGAAAGTAAAAAAAAAAAAAAGATCTTACTCTGAAGTCAGTCGCAGACATTGGTTGTTACCAATTCCATTGCAGAGTAAGTTTTTTTTTGTTCTTTTATTCTTTCTTTTTTCTTTTAAGAAATATTGCCATACCTTTTATTTGGATGCAAGTCTACCTGTCAGGAAATTCGTTATTCGAGATATTTCCTTTGAACTTTTGGAAAGAAAAGTTGTAAAAGAATCTTCTCTAAGCATCAATAAAATTCCTGCTATTCCATTTTAAAGAAAACAGGAAATTAAAAAAAATCTCATAAATCGGGAACTGCGTCTTCATTCGGGTCACGGATGTTGAAAACTCTTTTCATGATAATGTCATTAAAACAAAAATGAAAATAATGGCTGATATTAGTCGCTCGTTATCATACAATCGTAGGGGCGTTTTTTTTATTATTTATTTTTATTTTATTCTTTTTTTTTTTTTTTTTGCTTTTGTGATTGTTGCATCAGGAAACTCGATAAATATAAAGAATAAATTGAAAATAAGGCCAACTGAATCTTTATCTATAAATACTTGTCATGACAAAGTAGGAAATGGCTGTTATATCTGTTTAGGATATATTCAAAGCGAAACACAGATTTCGAAATAGATATAAAATTGTTTATATTTATTTACGAATTAATTTTAACTTATAAATTATAAATAAGATTAGATCTTTTAGTTTTTCGGAGAAACAAAGTTGTTTTCAATACAAACGTATATGTGGGCATCTGCAAAATAGTTAATATATATATATATATATATATATATATATATATATATATATATATATATTATATATATATATATATATATTCTTTCTTATCGACTGGGCCAAAAAGTGTGGATGGTCCAACACAAGCCTTCACCACTATAAACAAATCACTGTGTGGGTGTTCATTGTATGAACCCTCATGCGTCGACAATCGACGAAAGAGTCCATAATATATATATATATATATTATATATATATATATATTATATATATATATATATATATATATATAATTTGTGTCAAAAACGTATCGAGATTTTTCGTACTCTTTGTATTCTGCATTCTGAAAAAAATGAACATTCCATTCATTGTTCATTTCTTTTGTGGAAAAATACAGCTTGAAAATCTGTCCTTTTTGACACACCTTGTATTATGAAAAACTTTACATTTATTGATCATTTCTATTTTGGTAAATACAGCTTCAATCTCGATACTTTTATGACACACCTTGTGTGTATATATATATATATATATATATATATATATATATATATATATATATATTCTTTATATATATATATATATATATATATGAAATTGATATGTTGAAAAAACAAAATATGTTTACAAAAACATGGGATCATCAGGGAGAATGTGCAACCGTTTCGGGGCCTTCCTCTCAACGGTTTTAAAAAGCAACATCATCCCCCATCACTGATGTGAGGTCCCTAGGAATATCTGTATCGACCGCATGTGGATCTGTCCTCAACAAAAAATAAGACGGGATGAAATGACCGCTGTTAGTCGAAAGTTGGAATATTTTTTTTATATCAAAAAATGCGCTGTCAGTATTAAAAATAAAATGAATTTTATTTTTAATTTAAAAAAATCAGAAGCATTATATTTTATAATAACACTCAAAAGAGCCTGATGTAAAATTATTTAAAAAAGTGTATAATTATATAAAAAGTGTATATTAAAAGTGTATATATATATATGAATGAAGGCTCTAAATCATTGTCTGTGATCAGTGTTGTTATATCCCTAGTACAGGTACTTTCAACCTTCGTTAGTCAATTTCGATAATGTGACCCTACGTCGTATCGTATAGTATGAACCCTAATCCTCGAAACAGACCAAATCGTCCTATTTGCAACAACAATTATTAGCGAACATGAAAAAACTAATATAAAACTTAACTCTAAATCCATGTCTATCATTTAATAAAACTAGCAGATTATGCGCCCTCATATATTTCGCTGCCCGACGATTGGCCCGCTTAATCAATTAAACTTGGGTAGCATGAAACCAATGGTAGCAGACTTATTTCCACACAAATAAATATATACTAAAATATATTTATTATATATATATATATATATATATATATATATATATGTGTGTGTGTGTGTGTGTGTGTATGTGTTGTTGTTGGGACTACCCCCTAACCCCTATGTACTGCTGCAGGTAGGTACATAGTTGACATCTTCGTCATATGGACACATGGCCTAAATAACCAACTAGATTTCCACAAATAATGTAACAATTACCACAACTCAAAATAATTCATCTTAGAACACTTGCCCTTTCCTAGATGTAATAATCCGAGCTCAAAACAACACATTACCCACATCTCTATAGACTAAAACCACCGACATCCACACATTCCTTAACTACAACATCACCCTCCTAATCTAAAAAAAAAGTCGATAATATACAGCGAGTGTATACGGATAAGACGCATCTGCTTCGACCCCCAAGAATATTCTCGCATTGGTTCTCAGCGGATGCTCTAACAATTCAAGACGTCTATATATTATTATTGGTTCACAATTCTTGACTATGTCATTTTCCGAAATCTTTTTTTAATTTTTAATTTTATATTTTTTATTTTATGTTTTATTTAGAGTCTTGCGAAGGTGTCATCTTCCTGTTTATGTAAATTATAATATATTCTAAATATCGCAAATGTTTTCTCCGTTTTTTACGTGATTATTTGCGACGAACTTTTTGTACGGGATTTTTTGCGATTACTTTAATAGGGTTAAAAAGTGTCAATCACTTTCCTGTATTTTCCCACTAAACTGTTATTTTGAATCTAAACTACATTTACCGTACATTATTAATAGGCTAACCATTAATTATGTAACATATGTGTATGCTGGGTTTGTTGTATACTCTCTTTCTTTACTTCTTCCTTCTATTCTTCTTCTAGCAACTCTTCTAGCGTATGGACTTCTTGGGGACTTCGTGTCTGGTCTTCCATTGGGGATATCTCTTTATCAGAAGCCCGTGTCATTGGTAGTTTTTAGATAATAACACAGGACTTCAATTTAACTTAGATCATATTTTATTCTGAAATCCCCACCAGACTACCTGCGCAGATTGAGTCGGAGCGTGCTTAACACGACTTACCACCGTCGTGGTTTTTGGCCGATCTGACTAAACAAATCTCTTTCTAATCTAAACCGGAAGAGGGTCTTCTCCACCGATTCCACGGTATCCACCTGAAGGATCAGGATAATGTCAAGCCTTGTCACTCATCTTTCAAGGCCGTGGGCTGCAACTTATAACAGCCATTTTGGTTTCTACACTACTGTACATAAATATTAGGAATCTAATAATTATATAACAGGTTTTTCCTCCAGAATTCATGGTGGTAAAGTTGTCAACACTCAGATTGGTTTTGCCATTCAGTGCTCCATTGCTGCATTGTTTCTATGATTGCATTCACACTGGTTCGGTTGAGTCGGTTTCATCCAATGAATTCACCTGTGGTGAATTCATGGAAGGAGTAACAGGGGAATAAGAAATTCACAAGCGGTTCCCAAATCGCACATGCATATCCCGATGAGGTGGGTGTGATGGCCTTGTTTACCACAAAGACAAGTAAACCAAAGGCCATTGAGGATAATTTAATGGAACCCTGATTTTCTCAAATACCAGTGCTATTTTACTTGTTCAAGGGTTGGAAATAGAAACAAGCTATTTCGGATGGGAAAACTAAAACATATAGCTTATATATAAGTTATTATTGATATACACATATTGACATGAGACTCATCCGTACTATTCAAAGAACATAGAAAAAAAGAGACATCTTTACTGTTCAAAGAACAGAGATAAAAAAGAACGAGAAAGAACTTCTGTGGTGATCATGTGACCACGAGTTGTTCAATAGACACACTCACTTTTCAAATGAGACAATAAATAATTGTCATCCTACGGTAAATAGAAACGATTAAAGCATTAAAACAAATTGTTTTTGTAAAAACTGTTAATTGTTCAAGATTGATATAATTTAATTTGTACTCAATGCATGACGTTTCATTGTTTAGCTGCAGGATATAGCTTAATTGCCGCTCTATCGAGCGGCAATTGAGCTATATCCTATAAATAGGAATATAATAATATAATAATAAACATTAAACTTTAAGAGATGTGGAGCACCCCTTCAGCATCATTACTTCCAAGACCACTCTGACCAGGAGATGTAGAACCTGTTAAGGTACCATCTATAGAAAAAATGAGTTTTCAAAAATGTGTTTAAATTGAGTTTAAAAAATAATTTTCAATGCCCATCAAGTATCAATAAAACATATGATGGTGAGCTTACAGTTCTAGAGGTTTGGGGAATGTAGAACACCCCTACATTACCATTGCTCCCTGGTCCACTCTGGCGCGGAGTGGTCGTACCTAGAAAATATGTGTTTATAAAAAATTGAGTATCCATTAGGAATTAATTTATTTCAAAGCTTTATCGGCATTAAATGACGAACTGAGGTTGATATGCCGTAAAACAAAATAAACAAACAAACAAAAAACTAAATCAATAAAACAAAATTTATTTGGCATAAAATAACCTAACAAGGTTTGACATGCCGTAAAACCCAGCCAAACAACCAACCAACCAACCAACCAAACAGCCAACCAACCAACCAACCAAACAGCCAACCAACAAACCGATTTTTCACTTGTTCTCCTGAAATCTTACTTTGGCGGGCTTATTATAAAGTTCAGCTTCTTTTGTACACACTTTTTGTATCTAGAGATCTAATTTACTTTCTCCCCCCCCTTTCTCTCTCTCTCTCTCTTTCTCCCTCTCTCTCTCTCTCTCTTTTCTCTCAGTCTCTTTGTCTCTGTTCCTTTCTTTCTCATACACACATTCACGCAAACACACATACACATACATATGTGCTAGAACATTTCTTTTACAATGTAGTATATATATAAATATACACATATATATATGTATATATATATGCATATATATATACATATATATATATATACGTGTGTGTGGGTGTGTGTATGTATATATATATATATATATATATATATATATATATATATATACTCACAAGCTATTCAAAGAACGAATGACTAGACTATCCGAATTGATGGACTGAATATTCAATTATCTCCCCTTACAACACTAGCTCAGCAGTCGAAAAATGGGCTGCAATTTTCTAAATATCCATTTAGGGACATTCATTTTGTTTTCTCAGGTCTTTCTATCAGATCACCTTGCCGTTGCCGCCTCTGCCGAAACCGTGACCGCTATCTAGTTTGCAATGCCTTATTTATAGCACATAATAGATATTGGGAAAGCAGACAGCGTAAAACAATTCATTACGCGCTGTTATGTGGAGATATGTTTGGGAGACTTTTTGCTTCAACTGGGGCCTTTAATAGGACGGAGTTATTTCTATGGAACAAAGGCAGAAGGTCAGACAGTGCTAAGAGGAGTTTTGTTTTTTCTCCCAGCTAGAGGAGATCACTGATTTCAATGAACAAGTGTAACGAGCACGGTGAGCCATAAGTGGTCATTGTTCGTATTCCAGACAGCAACGCCATCTTGTTTTTTGTTTTTTTTCCTTTTCTTTTAAAATATACCCCAAGAAATTTTCTTTTGGTGCATTTCTGGCAGGGCAAAATGTAGCGGCAGGTCTGCTTAATAAAAGATGCCGCAGACAAAAATATACATTATTTTACGAGAATATATTAATATATGACTGATTGATTGATTTTAACGACATATCAATACGACTAGGGTTATTTTATACCTTGAGTTTAGAGAATTGCGTTCATTACATATATTTATATTTACATTTCTGTGTAGTTGATTTTAAAAGTTTGTTTACCAAGCATATATAATATTAAGTACAGTGGGTACATTGATTAAAATTTTAATTATTTTAGTCGTTCAATATATATATATATATATATATATATGTACTTTTTCCAAGGGATTTATCCTGTAGATAATACACTACTTTGAAACCAATGGTTATAAACAATTTTTTATGTATATCATCTCCTAATAAATAAATATACCACTTTCACCTGTAATCTAGCACTTTATTCTACTTTCTCTAATACAAAATACCTATATATATATATATATATATATATATATATATATATATATATATATATATATTTGTGTGTGTGTAATAATGCACACGAATATATCGACGTTTTTTGCATAGCCATCTTGCTAACTTCTCGGAAAACCGTGGTGTAGTCAGCAATGAGCAAGATGAATAATCCCACCAAGATTTGAAATTCATGGAGGAATGGCATCAATGTATATGGGATGTAAATTTCTCCTGCCTCTTTAATAGTAATAAGAACAAATTACACATATAAAAAGCCTTGATAAACTTGTAGACGAATCAATTTCCTTTTGTTTGATCTATAGTTTGACAGATTTTGGGGGTTTAAACCGATTTTATAGGCGTTTTTCTTTTCTCAGATGGAACCCACCAAAAATGCAAATGTCTCCAGCATTTTAGGGGGCCATGAGCATTGTCACTATAAGAAGCTCAAGTGATGAGTTATGTCTTTTCTTAAGGTTTGTGTGATATATACCAACAAATTTTATACATCATGTCATGTAATGTTAGAGCCAGAGAAATTCTAATAAAGAAAGTGACCACTGAATATTGGGAGACATTATATCATGTAACATTAAAGCGAGAGAGACTGTGCTATTCTCGTTATATTTTCCTGTTCAAAAGGTAATAAATCTTATTGTTATCCATCCTGAATAATTGCACTGCTCAGCCACCAGGAATCCGCCCTTAAGTATCACAGGTCGCCATCCACAGCCAATAGGTGGTTCCATTGGAGAGATTTTACCCTTCTGTAGAGGTACAGTTGATGCATTCTACTGTCCCAGCCGATAGAGTGATATATCACTATTATAACTTTTTATAAAATGATTATATATGACTATTTGAAATAGGAAGTGCGTGGTGTAATGGTTACAGTCATGGGAAATGGACTCGTCGACCCGAGTTCAAATCCTGGACGTGGCAATTATTTCACTTAGTGCTAATACCCTTGGGAAATGAATGAATCCTACTCTCCCTCCAGCTATGGATAAATAGTTGGACAGACTGGGCTCTTTAACCTTGGTTAGGCAACCGGTCTAGGAGAAGGAAAACTCTGAATTCAAACCTGTTGAACTCCGCTTAAGAAATTGACCTCGTGTCGCATCCTGCTCGTGCGGAGGGGTTGGTAAATATATATATAACTATTTGAAATGATTTCATAAAATGTATGTCCAAAGTTCAAGATAGGAGCCATTATGTCTTACTTATTAACCAGCTGGGCTACGGGAACGTAGTGAGTTCGAACTCCAGTCGTCCTATTATTGTAATATTTGGTCTTGTAAAATGTATGAACCACCTACCCTCTTAGCTATATGTAAAACAGAACTACTACTGTCCTTCACCTATAAATGCACAAAATGCCTTTTTTTCGATACACACACTTACACACTCTCATACTCATATATATATATATATATATATATATATATATATATATATATTATTATTATTATTATTATTATTATAATGGAGATTGTGTGTTTGTCTGTCTGTAACCGAAACTATATTACTATACAAATCACAATTCCCTTCGTTATTTACATCACATTCGCCATGATTTTATTTTTATTTAAACCTCAATTATTGATAAAATTGTTTTACATCATTAAGACTGTTAACCATATCTACATACTAATAGCATGCAATTGTATTTATATATACAACAAAATAGCGGATTATAGTGTGAATGCGAAGGCTGATTTGCATATTGATATTAAAAATTTGATTTTAATAAATATATGCTTAGTATTATTGATTTCTAATTGTTTGGTTTTATCTTTTTGAATATGAGCCACAAATCTCGGGGATAAATCTTTAAAAAAATCCATTAACAAAACGAAATAACTAATATTATTCTTTACTTCCTATTTTAACTAAATAGTTAAATTAGGAAAATTTACCAATGAAAGAGGGGAGTAATGGAAAATGATGGAAGAGTTACTTTCAAAGTTGTTCTATTGTTCAATCATACCCCCTCTGTTCCAATTTTTTTTATCTGCATTCTTATTCAGTTTCATTAGCCTTTCCAATTTAATATATTTCATTACATTAAAACTTAAATACTTGCACCCGGAGGGTGCATATATTTGCTAGTATATATAAAAAATTAATGAGTAACAAACAAAAACAACAATCAAAGACAAAGACAAAACAAAAGTAAAGAAAACCTTCAAACATTTCGTTTCTAAATCTGAAAACAAGAACAAATAAACAAAAACAAAAACAAAAAAAATAAAAGAAAGCAAAACAAAATGCACGACTCAAAAAAAATGACCCCAAAACAAAAACAAAAAACACCCCAACATTCCAGTGTCCTTGTCTCGCTATTCGGAGGCAAACAGATATGAAAGGCATTTCATTTTCGGCTTCTTGAGATTTCACAGCAGAAATGTCTCGAAAATCGCCGGGCGTCTGTACACTTAGAATCCATCCATTTTACGTCGACAATCCATCGAAGCAGATCTCAGCCAACATTTCATCTTTAAATGATTAATTTCCTGGACGCTTATCCATGCGCACCAACGCTTTGTAGGGGGGGGGGGATATCAAGTGATTCGCGAGACATCCATCTTCGATTTGATCGCAAAAAGACGAACACTAATCGCTATTCGACTTTCAAAGTTCTCTTTCTAGAAGGGAGATCTTAGAAGGAGGATATAAGTGCACCAGTGTAATTATAATTACTAGCAGGACCTGTGGATATACCACAGTATTATAATTTAATTATTACAACATTTTATGATTAGTATTATCTGCGTTATTCGGACTATTGACCCCATCTATATTGTTATTTGTACAGCGTTTCGGCCGATATGCCCTCCGGCCTTCTTCGGGTATTTCTTGTCGGACATGTTGGGGACAATAGTCCGAATAACGCAGATAATACTAATCATTAAGCAAACATTCAGAGAAGCATTTTATGAGTTTACTTAGGATACTGATGTGTTTATTTAAGAGCTATTGCTATATAGATCAATATGTAAAAAGTAAAATAATCTTGATCTAACCCTCTCTCTCTCTCTCTCTCTCTCTCTCTCTCTCACACACACACACACACACACACACACACACACACACTCACTCACTCTTAGGGCTAGAGCGTCCAACAAGGAACCAAAACGTTCCGGGTTCGATACCGGCCCTAGCCAACTCAACGTATGAGTAGCACAGGAATATGTGCGGTAAATTAGGAGCTGATGGTAGGAGTGGCGCTCCGCTTCAGCTGCCAAAAACAATATCCTTTGTCTAGAGCTAGTGAAAAGGAAATAGACTCCCTCGCTGTCTGGCTGATACCGACTTTAGGCCACCCCGACGACTTTACTTTATATATGTGCAATTAATCTCATGCTTTGAATACAGGAAATAGTTTCAATTGAAACATATTAGCATTATCTTTCTTTCTTTCTTTCTTCTTCTTTCTTTCTTTCTTACTTTTTTCTTATACTATTTAATCTGTGTAGTATCTGTGTAGTATGTTCTTTTTTGTCCATTTGTTTCATTATAATAGAAACGGAATGGTCCATTATTTAGCTGAGGAGACGACACGCCTAAGTAATAAGAATTGGGGGGACAAGCGATGGACATCAGTGTCCTACTTTCAATCCGTTTACTTTTTCAATTTGCAACGAGCTTTTGAAATTCTGGACATAATGTGACCTAAGAGGTCACAACCACTCAAATATGCGCATTTAATCTTATGCTTTAAATTCAGGAAGTAGCCTTGCTCAAGTGACACACACACACACACACACACACACACACACACACATACACATATATATACATATCTATCTATCTATCTATATATATATATATATATATATATATATATATATATATATATATAATCCAAAAGTCCAGAGAAGAAATCTTCCTTACGACACAAGAGTTTTATTTAAAAAAGTGAAATAAAAAAAAACAAGACGTAGTTTGAGAGCTCAATGTGTGCTCTTAATGTTAGAGTCACAGAGCAAAAATTATAAGTAAAGAAATAACAAAAGACTTAGAGATTTAGCATTATAGACTAAAATAGACTATAATTAGAGATTTAGCATTATAGACTGAAATGGACTATAATTATAGACTGAAATAGACTATAAAGCTAAATCTCTAAGTCTTTTGTTATTTCTTTACTTATATATTTCTTTATATATATATATATATATATATATATATATATATATATATATATATATATATATATATGCAATGCTCTCTTATATAAGGGATGTTGCAATCTATGGTGGCCTTTATATACATACAGATGTGTGTATCAAAACAGTTTCGCATTCTCTGCGTGACTATAGCCTAGTGGTTAAGTTGATGCTAAACAGATCGGATTTCAATCACGGCTGCAGGTAGCTTACAAATGTCTAGCCACACTGAAGAGACTTGATGAGTCGAAACACGTGTCTATATATATATATATATATATATATATATCACATAAACACATATATATATCTTTTGGGGGGCAGACATATATAAACACACACACAGACTTACACATGTACACACGCAAACTTACACATACACACAAGTAGAGAATGTAAAGAAAGACATACGACAGAACATAGATGCAAGCTAACAGCTCCGGACCTTCAGTAATCTTCTGAAGAAGAGATCTTTATCTCGAAATATTAAAAATAAACCAAAGGTAAACAAACAAGATCATAGTTACCTCAATTTTTTTTACACTTTAGCCTTTAAAACCAACCACGAAACCAATATATATATATATATATATATATATATATATATATATATATATTAGTTTCGTGGTTGGTTTTGAAGGCTATCACAATGCATGTGTAAAGAAAATTGAGGCTTGTTATATATATATATATATATATATATATATATATGTGTGTGTGTGTGCATACATATATACCAAAAGTTTTTCCAAAATTATATAATGTTATATTTATTATATATATATATATATATATATATATATATATATATATGAGAGATTTCATAATTTGCTTGAAGCATTGTGTATATATTGGTTACAAAAAACCCGCATTCACGTAAACATGCAACACGAGAATGCAGTTATATAAAAATACCATCATTTTCAAAACAAAACAAAAAAATTCATTTAAAAAGAAATGCCATAACTAGACTGCTTCAGTTCCAGTGATCTTTTGAAAAAGAGATATTATCTCGACACTCAAGAATTAAATACAGGTTAACACACAACATCATTGTTACCGTATTATTATTTTTTCTTTACACCTGCATTGTGATAGCCTTCTAAATCAACCTCCTAACCAATATATATATATATATATATATATATATATATGTGTGTGTGTGTGTGTGTGTGTGTGTGTGATGTATTATTGCAGATGCTGTATGGATACTGGTTGCCATGGGGAAGATCTGTCTTGATGATGACTGTTAGAGACTGTTGACAAGAGAGACCCATAGGACTCTTTGTACTACCTATTGTTGTTGTTGTTGTTTTTGTTGTTGTTGTTGTTGTTGATGATAATGATGATATAACGTGTCAACTCTTCTCTCAAAGCACAGCACTGCATTATATAAGGAGAAACAAAAATAGAAACAGCCACTTGGTTTTAAAATCGCTTAAGCGAGACACTGTCAGTTACCAGTTGACTTCATGTCTACGCTACCCTAACTTATATATATATATATATATATATATATATATATATATATATAAAGCCTCAATTTTCTTTACACATGCATTGTGATAGCCTTCAAAACCAACCACGAAACTAATATATATATATATATATATATATATATATATATATACAATCAAAATAAATCTAATGAGTCAGACGAACCTACTATTAGTTTCGCTTAATGCTCTTCAGGGCTAAGATCCGGATCTTAGCCCTGAAGAGCATTAAACAAAACTAATAGTAGGTTCGTCTGACTCATTAGATTTATCTTGATTATTTGCTCTACTTAGGTATCGAGCACTTTTTACTTATTAGTTATTCTCCTAGCGGTTATATGAATATATATATATCTTATATACATATATATACATATAAATTGTTTTTTCTTTTGGCCAAATACTATACCAATATATTATTTTTTGTTGGTACGACTATCTTGGTCTTTTCTTTTTTTCAAAAAATTTTTTCTCCCTGGTTGATGTTTGGTAGTATATTTTTACAATCAAACTATTTGCTGGGTTTTTTCTCACCGCAAGGATTTACCAACACGCTTGGTATATTATATATATATATATATATATATATATATATATATATATATATATATGCAACGCTCTCTTATATAAGGTATGGAACACACTATGGCGGCCTTTACATGCATACAGATGTGTGTATCAAAACATTTTAAAAAACCCTTCGCATTATGTGGGTGACTAGTATATCTCAACTATATATATATATATGTGTGACTAGCATATATCATTATATATATATATATATATATATATATATATATATATATGTATGTGTGTGTGTGTGTGTGTGTGTGTTTGCGTGTGTGCGTGTGTCTGTCTGTCTGTGTCTGTGTTATCCTTTTTATATGTTATTGAAAACAATTTTTTAAGATCACATACGTGATTTCGCATATATTTATAAAAATTTGTAAACACAAAGAAACAGTTCCAGACTTTTACCCATACCGTTTATACAAAAACATATATCCTAGAGAAATTTCTTAGAATATCTAACCAAAGAAAAACAAAAAAATATCAATACAAAATCTATAAACGGAGTAGTTCACTCATTAATTTAAGCAAAAATGAATCCATCCATTAGTCAAAAAGCTAAATTACACAGGGTGATTAAAATGCAATTCCCTATCCCTATTCCAAACTATACACAATTTTCTTATATGCTGTAACATTTATATTTAATGTATGTTCCTTAATATGTGACAATTAAATTTTATGTTGTGCAAGATGGTGCTCCTTCACATTTTGCTCTTGTTGGTTGTGAATGGCTGAATCACGAGATGGATGGTTAGACGTGGTCCGTATGAGTGGCCGACCAGAAACCCAGATTTAACACCCTGTGGCAAGATTTTTAAGATAGAGAAGGGAGTTACTTTACAGTCTCTCTCTCTCTCTCTCCCCCCCTCTCTCTCTATTTCTCTCTCTCTATTTATATATTCTTTGTTGGGGTACCAAGTTTCTTGGTACAGGGGTGATTCTAGCCTGGTCCTATTCTCTAACAATAGTTTGTTGTAGAGTTCAGGTTCCGTTGAGAGATCAATGCTTAATTTTTATAAACAGAGAAAATTTATTTGTGAATAGAAAGACCTTAAATACAATATCGTGATTATGGACCATTTCCACTCGTGGGTATCTGAGGCCCCCCGAGTTTCGTCAGACCACGTTTTTATTTTATTCAGACTCTGAATAAAATAAACTCTACTCTACGAAAACAACGTCTTTGGACGAATACGGAAATTTATTTCTGCCAATCTACAAGAGTTCCTAGGAGGAGGATGAATTGATGCGGTTCCCGATCCGTTTAACAGGTTGGCGAATGATGGTGCTCATATACAAATTTAAATAAAACTCCATCTTATGTGTGTTCTTCGTATATTCACTATTTGTGAAAATAATGATTTAGAAATAAATTATAAGATTTTTAAGATAGAGAAGGGAGTTACTTTATAGTCTCTCTCTCTCTCTCTCTCTCTCTCTCTCTCTCTCTCTCTCTCTCTCTCTCTCTATCTCTCTCTCTCTCTATATATATGTATATATATATATATATATATATATATATATATATATATATGAAGTGAACAATATGAAGTGAAAAACAATGGGTTTGAAATGGCGAAGGCCGACAATTTTTGGGAGATTATGTGCTTAATTAAAGTCATACCTAATTTGTTAATTAATTAATTATAATTAAATGAATTAGGCGTGCATATCGGTTTAAAGGTAAAGCGTAAACAAATCGAGAAAAAGTCGATCTTTGTATGTAGGCTGAAATGTACATACAGAGATCGACTTTTTCTCGATTTGTTTACGCTTTACATTTAAACCGATATGCATGCCTAATTCATTTAATTATAATTAATTAATTAACTATGACTTTGATTAAGCACATAATCTCCCATATATATATTATATATATATATATATATATATATATATTCTTTGCTGGGGTACCAAGTTTCTTGGTACAGGGGTGATTCTAGGCTGGTCCTATTCGCTAACAGCAGTTTGTTGTAGAGTTCAGGTTCCGGTTGAGAGCTCAATGCTTAATTTTTATAAATAGAGCAAATTTATTTGTGAATAAAAAGGCCTTAAATACCATGGGTATCGTGATTATTGACCATTTCCACTCGTGGGTATCTGAGGCCCACCGAGTTTCGTCGGACCACGTTTTTCTTTTATTCAGAGTCTGAATAAGATATAAACGTGGTCTGACGAAACTCGTAGGGCCTCAGATACCCACGAGTGGAAATGGTCCATAGTCACGATTCCCATGGTATTTAAGGCCTTTTTATTTACAAGTATATATATATATATATATATATATATATATATATATATATATATATGTGTGTGTGTGTGTGTGTGTGTGTGTGTGTGTGTGTTATATGTTATTGAAAACACGTTGAAGAAATAGTACCAGACATTTACTCATACCATTTACACAAAAACGTATTTCCTAAAGACATTTTTAATATATAATGAAAGAAAAAGAAAACAATTCAATACAAAATATATAAACGGAGTAGTTTACTGATTAATTGAAACGATAAGAGAATTCAACCATTATTCAAAAACTAAATTATATATTACGCTTGTGCCCCTGGTGTAGGAATACATGAACTAAAAAGCATTAAAATTTCAAAATGGCGGAAGTTGTAATAAGATCAACATCTGAGACTTTAAAAAATCTGCGGTCTATTAATCGACGCCACATTTATTCGGTACGGAATGACAGCGGAAGCAATCAAATGAACTGATGATCGAATGCTGCTTCGTACCAAGTGAACTGAAAAAGAGATTTCGATTTTAAGCGATTGAACATCTCTATTACGTTGTGAATCATCCCCGAAAGAGGGTAAAAGATTCAACGAAACGGTATGATACGATAGCCGTTTACGAATATTATCCTGTCATTGCATATAATCTAATAGTATTTCTTCGAAAGGCAAGGGAAGTTTAATTCAACGAAAAATATTCAGTCATATCTGGAGTAGAGCGTATATTGCGTTTCAAATTATTTACAAAGTGACACTTTTCCAACCAATTCAAAAAACTACTGTGTATAATGTAAGGAAATTATCACAAAAGGATGACAACGTGGTCGGTTTAGCTCAGTCGGTAGAGCATTTGGCTAGAAACCATAAGGTTCCTAGTTCGATACCGGTCCTCGCCAACTCAGCGTATGAGTAGCACAGGGATCTGTGCGGTAAAGTAAGGAGCTGATGGTAGGTGTGGCGCTCCACCTCAGTCGCCAAAACAATCTCCTTGGTCTAGCGCTATTGAAAAGGGGATAGACTCCCTCGCTGACTGGCTGATACCGACTTTAGGCCGCCCCGACGACTTTACTTTTTTTTACAAAAAGAAACAGAAGTTACGGTCAGTTACCTAATTTACTCAAATTATTAGTGGATCAAATTATTAACGAGGTGCAATAAAAACCGCTATAAAAGAATGACACTTTAATTGCTTGATTAATTGACACATCCAGTAATTAAGATGAAATTAAATCGAAATAAAAAAAAGTAAAAAGAGTTAAAAAAATTATAGTGGAGTTGGTTCATATGAGATATCTGATCCTTAAAAAAAGATTAGGAAAAGGTCCTGTTCTATCAATTACTTGATTTCCTCTGATATAATTGCACGTGATACGTTTACTATTTCCTGCCACATGTCATCCTTGCTTCTAGATTGGTGTCCAGTCTCATGAACAAGTCGTGTCAGAACGCTTCACAGGTTTTCGATTTGTTTTAAGTCTGGAGAATTTGTTGGCCAGTTCGTCTTCCTAATCTAAGACAAATTTTTCCCGGTACTCCGTAGTTTTATGTGTTGAATATGAAGGAGCATTATCTTGCCTAAATATGATGGTTCTCCTTGAGATCATTCTTTGCTTTTTGGTTTAGTTTAATAATCTGAACATAGAACAAACTTGTAGATTAACATAAGTATGCAATTTTTCAGCACTCATTATTTTTTGATAGAAAGATTGTCTGATACTTCTTTTCTGTCTTTAATGCTGAATTTAATAAAAGAAAAGAAAAAGAATTCAATTGTTTTTATCATTGCTGCAAAAATTGTTTTTTTGGATTTTTCTTATTGGAGTAGGGCTTCTACTTCATTTTTTGACAAATTGTTCATCTTTTTACTTAAATTGTAGGGAATAGAAAAACAAAGTATTCGGAAAAAAGATGATTTCATTTTTATGGTAAAGTCGGCGTTCAAACGTTTTGGTTTATATTAAACTTTCATCAGGACAATACAAAGGAATGGAAAAAATTATTGTCTAGACAACGATGGATGTTTTTAAATTGACAAGAGTTAGTAATTTTTCTTTTTTAATTAAGGTTGTTAGTTGGTTGGTTAGTTGTTTGTTTTACAGCATATCTTCGATTCATTTAATGCTGAATCAAGTCATTTTGACTTGTCAGGTTGCTTACAGTAACTTATATTGCTTAAATGGTCACGCTGCTTAACTTCACGTACAATTAAGGAGCACGAGTATTAATGATTGTTTGTTTGTTTGTTTTGTTTTACGGCATATCAACCTCAGTGGGTCATTTAATGCCGATAAAGTTTTCAAATAAATCAATTCTTAATGGATAATACAATTTTTTATAAATACATTTTTCTATTTAACCCATAGATGGGACCCTAACAGGTACTACCACTCCGGGTCAGAGTGGACCAGGGAGCAATGGTGATGAAGGGGTGCTCCACATTCCCCAAACCTCCAAAACTGGAACCTTACCATCAGATAGAGTTTAACGTCATTCCCAGGACATGTAGACCCGCAGCCACCGCCTTCTAGCACCCATATGATAAAAAGGGTTGGGGCTTGCCATAAGGGCAATAGGGTTGGGAAAATCATATAGTTGCTAGGCTTGACGTGACCAGCCGATTGATCGGAGGGGCCTCTCCGACCGACCGTCTAGCCCAAGATAGGGCCAAAGTGGAGTATTGCATATCATGAACTGCTCACCTGGGCTCTATCCTTAAGCATCACGGGTCGCCACCCACGGCCAACAGGTGGCCCCATTGGGGGAGTCTTATCCCTCTGCAGAGGCGCAGTCGGTGCATTCTAACGTCCCAGCCGACAGGGCTAGAGTATTAATAAATAGATTTATTACATGAAACAGTAGTTATTCGATCAACGGAATATATCTAAATAAATAGCTATATGATTCATATCCCGATTTTTAAAATATATTTATCGATTATGTTTCTTTAAGTTCTGAATATTTCAAATCTTAATTTTTTTTAGTAGGATACCGATCAGCTTCTCGAGTGCTTCATAGTATATTTCTCCTTTTTAACAGGCACATGAATTGAACACACGGCTACTAGAAAACTAGATTAGGCCTAATTTGGCTATATTCAATACGTCACTTCATATCAAAATATACCTGTCATAAATAAAACTTGAATTAAAGTATGGATAGAACTTCCGACAAAACTCAAGAGACATGAGACGTGAAAAGCAAGTTGGTTGGTTGGTTGGTTTGTAGTGTAGCATAACAGTATGGTCACAGTACCAAAGAGTATTTGTCGCAAACTCCAGATCGATATATGTAGTTCTATTTTTCTTTCTTTCTTTCTTTCTTTCTTTCTTTCTTCTTTTCATCACTCTTCCTTTTTTTTAAGTCATTTCTATCTATCTATCTATCTATCTATCTATATCTATTTATTTATTTTCGTTTGGCCAATGTTTACGTTCTTTCTTTCTTTCTTTCTCTATCTATTTATTTCCTTTTGGCACATTTTTAAAAAGTTATTTCTTTTTTCTTTCTTTCTTTCTAGTTGTCTATCTATCTTTGGTTTTTTCTCTCTTTCCTTTCCTTTTGGTTTATTTTAAAGATCTTTCTTTCTTTCTACCTGATATATAATGACTGTGGGCCAACTCAAGTTTTAGTAGTAGTCGTTGTTGTTAGTAGCCGTTAGGTCAAGAAACAACATACACGCAAGTTGTATAGTCACAACGGGCTTAGTATTTATTTCCAGGCTCGTGGGTCTTTTTTCAAATCCGAGTCATTCCTTGATCAAGTTACTGGCACCCCGTTGTGTTTACTCTTCCAAATTTTAACCTTTGTTTGCTCTTATTTCTTCTTCCTCTCTTTCTCTAGAAATCCGAACACAGCTTTATTTCTAATCTCAAATTCTGGTAGACCCTAATAATTACGCTGCAGTTGGATTTCACGACATGTCAACTCTTCTTGAGTTCTTATGTAGGAAGCGCGTGGTGTAATGGTTACAGTCATGGGAAATGAACTCGTCGCTCCGAGTTCAAATCATGGACGTGGTAATTGAATTTCATTTAGCGCTAATATCCTTGGAAAAGGTATGAATCCTACTCTCCCTCCAGCTATGGGTAAATAGTAGGGCAGACTGGGATCTTTAGCCTTGGTTAGGAAACCGGTCTAGGAAAAGGAAAACTCTGAATTCAAACCTGTTAAACTCCGCTTAAGAAATTGACCTTGTGTCGCATCCTGCTTGTGCGAAGGGGTTGGAAAATATATATATATATATATATATATATATATATATATATATATATATATATATATATATATATAGCCCTTATAAAACATTCGGTATAAAATAGAGAGAGGCACACAGAGACACAGACAGACAGACAGACAGATTAGAGATGCTGATGATAGTTGATAGTCTTACTTTAGATTCTACTTACTTCGTCTACTCGTCCGGACACCATGTTTTCCAGTTGAGCTTCTTCTAAGGGTTTGTTCTTTTTCGTTGATTCTTCTATGTGCTGGGCTGGTCATTGTTTGTTTTAATATTTAATTAACACAAGACATGTTTGTTTCTTGATCAAGCTTTTATTTTCAACCCTGCCCATTTGATTCCGCCGCGGGTAAGTTGCGAACCCGAAGAGACATCCTCTCTGATAGGTTGCCGTCTCGCATCTAACTAAATTAAAACCTATTCTCACGCCTATATACCAGAGGGTCAGTTGGATGTAACCGTTGTCACTCATCGGCCCCAGTAACTGTCCGCGGAACCCGTCATTTTTAAGTTTAACTGACCCTAATTAAAAATTCTAACTACAGGTACGTTCATAATTTAATACGACTCATAAATTATGTAACAGGGTTATTTTCTACCGAAGACATTATATTTCATTGATTCTTGTTCGATATTCAATTTTTTCTTCAAATTCAAATTTTCAAAAACACACTTAATTCTTTTATCTATTTAACCCATAGATGGGATCCTAAAAGTTACTAAGACTCCGAGACAGGGTGGACCTTGGAATAATGGTGAAATTGGGTACTCCACATTCCCCAGAGTTCCAGGATTGGAACCTCACCACAAGATTTAGTTTAACATAATACCCAGGACACTAAGATCCTCAGCCACCGCCTTGTAGCACATATATAAAAAAAATGGTTGGTCTGTCATAAGGGTAATAGGGTCGGGACAATCATATATATATTTACCAACCCCTCCGCACGGCCAGGATGTGACACAAGGTCAATTTTTAAGCGGAGTTCAACAGGTTTGAATTCAGAGTTTTCTTTCTCCTAGACCGGTTGCCTAACCAAGGTTAAAGAGCCCAGTCGGCCCTACTATTTATCCATAGCTGGAGGGAGAGTAGGATTCATACCTTTCCCAAGGGTATTAGCGCTAAGTGAAATGCAATTACCACTCCCAGGATTTGAACTCGGTGCGGGACAATCATATAGGTGCTTGATGTGATCAGCTGATTGACCGGAGAGGTCTTCTCCAACTGTCCGTTTAGCCGTAAGTAAGGGCTAAAGTAGTACTATTGCATATCATAAATTGCTCAGCCACTTGGATTCCGTCCTTAAGCATCACGGGTCACCACCCCCGTCCAACAGATGGCCCTGATTAGAGGGTTTTACTCCTCTGCAGAGGTACAGTCGGAGTATTCTACAGCACGAGGTGATAGTATTTTTTCTAGCTTTAAGAAATATCGTCTCCGTGTGAGGCTAAGAACGTTTTGTACGTATTTATGCACATCTTATTATAATCGAGATTGTGTGTTTGTCTGTTTGTAACGTAAACTATATCACTACTCAAGTCACAATTCCCTTTGTTATTTACGTCACATTCTCCATGATTTTATTTTTATTTAAACCTCAATTATTAATAAAATTGTTTTACATTATTAATACTGTTGGCTGTATTTACATCTATCAATAATGGAGATTCGCTTCCGGTTTTTGTCTGTAACAAAAACTACGTCACTGCTTACGTCACACTGTCTAAAATCGTCATAAATTGAATACACTCAAAATTTGAGCATGCAATGTTTGACAGTCCTCATTGTTTTTTTTTTAAACAAGTTTTAATAAATACATACCTGGTATTATCTATCTATCTATCTATATTTTTTTTATTATTTTCATAAAATTTAATTTAAAGTTATCAGAACTAAGTTTCCATTTCAATTTTTTAATTTTTTACTCCTTTAATAAATTTATTTTATTTTTTACTCCTTTTATAAATTTGATGATTTTACTTTACTTATATACATATTTATATATATATTTTACTTTACTTACTCTCTGATATTAAATTTTAAAACTCCCATCCCCGCAGGCAATAATTATTTTACGTCGTCCAGAGGGCGTTTTTTATTTTGCTAGTACTAATAATATAATATGCAATTGAAATTTATACATACAACAAAATAATGGTTTACAATGTGAACGGGAAGGCTAATTTGCGTATTGAAATTAAAAATTGGATTTTATGAATATGTGTCTGGTAATTATTGATTTCTAATTGTTTGGTTTTAACTTCATGAATATGAGCAAAGATCTCGGGGATAAATCTTAAAAGAAATCCATTAACAAGAAGAAATAACTGTGATTTTATTCTTTACTTCCTATTTTAACGAAATACTTAAATTATGAAAATTTAGCTATGAAAGACCGGAGTTATGGAAGAGTGAGTTTCAGTTGTTCTATTTTTCGATTATACACCCTCTGATTTAAATAATTCTATCTGCATTCTTATTTAGTTTCATTAGCCTTTCTAATTTAATATGATATTTTATTACATTAAAAATTAAATACTTGCACCCGGAGTGTGTCTATATTTGCAAGTAATATTTAATCTTTGATAAATCCTTAGCCGAAAAAATACCTTTTACTTACTGGAATGATATTGAAGTGAGGAAAAGTCACTTAGTGCTACGGCTGACGATATTTGATTACACTGATATTGTGGTGCGGGGCCACCACAGAAAGCTTATATGTAAATCTACGAGAAAGGGAGAAAAAAGGTTAAGACGTTTGGAAAACTCCGGCGAAGGATTTAGCAAAAGAACGCAATACCAGAAAAATGCAATTTATCCCTGGGCTAAGCTATTGAGATGATTGGAGGAGAAATATGGGATGAAGCAAGAATTCGTGATATTGCGAGGCCTTCAACCGAGAGCAAACAGTACAGGTGCTAATGCAATAGTTTCCATGTAAGCGATCGCTTTCTGGTAAGAATGTCCTAATGGAAATAACATGAAGATAACACTACAAGTAAGATGAAAGTTCAAAGCAGTTTAAAATATAGATAAAAAAAGCTATCGTCGAACTCACGTATTTTTAATGTAATCATCTACATACGGGTATCTATATATATTATCAACAATAAATAAGTTAAGGCCAGCTATTTACACCACACTAGCCCACTATTCTATACGGCCCCGCATGTCATGTAAATAGTCAAATTTATTACTGGCACTCACGTATTTTTAATGTTATCATCTACACACGAGTATCTATCTACATTATCAACAATAAATATGTCATGTAAATAGTCAAATTTATACAAATAGTATATTATCAACAATAAATATAGTCATAAATAGTATATTATCAATAATAAATATATCATGTAAATAGTCAAATTTATACAAATAGTATATTATCAACAATAAATAGTATATTATCAACAATAAATATAGTCATAAATAGTATATTATCAATAATAAATATGTCATGTAAATAGTCAAATTTATACAAATAGTATATTATCAACAATAAATAGTATATTATCAACAATAAATATAGTCATAAATAGTATATTATCAATAATAAATATGTCATGTAAATAGTCAAATTTATTACTGGCACTCACGTATTTTTAATGCAATCATCTACACGCGATTATCTATCTATATTATCAACAATAAATAAGTTAAGGCCAACTATTTACACCACACTAGCCCACTATTCTATACGGCCCCGCATGTCATGTAAATAGTAAAATTTATTACTGGCACTCACGTATTTTTAATGTAATCATCTACACGCGATTATCTATATATATTATCAACAATAAATAAGTTAAGGCCAGCTATTTACACCACACTAGCCCACTATTCTATACCCCGCATGTCATGTAAATAGTAAAATTTATTACCGGTACACATGTATTACTATGTATATTACTGATGTACGTAGTAGTACATATATGTACCATTGCAAATATTTCACTTCCTTTTTTTAAAAAAAACAATATGTAGAATATATACTTTGATAATAACATAGCAGTATTTACATATACTACTTAAAGAAGGTGGAAACGTTGAAAAATTCTTATATCTAGAACTTTTATTTTAGTGAGACAAAGTGTTACTAATCCTTTTTTCTCAGTTGGTAGAGCGTTCGGCTAGAAACCACAAGTTTCCTAGTTCGATACCGGTCCTCGCCAACTCAGCGTATGAGTAGCACAGGGATCTGTGCGGTAAAGTAAGGAGCTGATGGTAGGTGTAGCGCCCCACCTCAGATGCTAAAAACAATCTCCTTGGTCTAGCGCTATTGAAAAGGGGATAGACTCCCTCGCTGACTGGCTGATACCGACTTTAGGCCGCCCCGTCGACTTTACTTTACTTATATTACATATTGCTATTATATCACATTGTATGAAATAGGTACATATCATTGATAAATCATAGAATTTATAGTCAATTTATGTTTCTTTCTTAAAAATAAAAACGGAATGGTCCATTATTTATTTATTGTTTAGCTGAGGTGACGCAACTCATAAGAAATAAGAATTCGGCCGATAAGCAACACGAGATAATCAGGATTTACGTTTTTACAGTTCATATTGGACGATTTTTAACCAGAGGGTGTTGCAAGATGATAACGGACATACTTTTAAAGAACACGAGTACTAATATATAGAGGATTACATAATTCTAAATGTTCCATCGATTTGTGCTCCAATTTTTAAAACCGTTCTTTCCGATGTAGGCGTGATTCTGACAAAAACGCGGGCAAAAAAAAAAGACTAAAATACGTTCTGTCAAGTGTATTTTGTATATAAATAATACATAAATGAATAAATGTTTTTCAGTGCATTTTGCTTTGAAAAGAATTGAGTTCCGGATTGTTAATGATTTAACGTGATTATATAATTTTCAATATGCGAGAAAGAGACTGAATTCTTTGTCACTTTTATAAACCGCTTGTCAGATAGGCTTTTAGAATATGTTAAATTACAGAAATAAAAGTATTGATTTAAAATAGATTTAAACCGCATTTCACGAAATCGATTTATTGAAATCGATGGTGTATATTTGAAACAACGTTATTATTATTATTATTATTATTATTATTATTATATTATTATTATTATAGTTTTTCACACCAGCGTTAGCTGATGGTCTTTCCTTGGAGTGTGAGTGAAAAGTCTCCTCAGGTCTCCCGGATTCTCCTGGTATTCCAGCTGATTTCAATAATTCTGTAGTCTGGATGGTCTCAATTCTTCCTCTGATTTCTAGTTCCTCTAATCTTTTTAAAAGCTTTTGTGGGCCGTTCCAAATGTTCCAACTACTATTGGTATCCTTTTCTCCCCATATTCCACAGTTTTTTCTATATATTTGTCTATCTTTTCGTTTTCTTTCATCTTTACCCTGTGATCTGCTGGAACTTCCAAATCTACCAGTTGACAAGTTATCACTCTCTTTTTTTTAATCAATACTAGGAGTGGTTTTCTGGCTGGGATAAGGTAATCCGTCTTTATTTCAAAGTTCTGGAGAATTTTAAACATTTCATTCTCAAGGACATATTCTGGTTTGTGCATATACCTTTTGAGTTTTCCCATCAGCGTTAGCTAATGGTACTTCACTGGGTCTGAGTGACAACAAGTCCCCTCAAGTCTCCAGGACTCTTCTGGTATTCTAGCCGATTGCAGCAGTGCAGTAGGCTGGATGGTCTTAATTCTTCCTCTGATTATTTATTATTATTATTCCACACAATGTTTTCATACCAACGTAAGCTGGTGGACTTTCACTGATGTTTAAGTAACAGAGTGTCTCCTCAGGTCTCCAGGACTCTTCTAAGTATTAATGTTGTTCTTAACATTTGTATGGTCTCGATTCTTTCTCTTATTTCCAATTCCTTCAGGGGGGGGGTTATGTCTTGGGGATCGTTCCAAGGTCAACAACTGCAATTGCTAAGGATTTTCTTTCTGTTAATTCGAGTTTCCAGTTTTCCCCGGATTTCATGATATTATTATTATTATTACTATTATTATTATTATTATTATTATTATTATTATTATTATTATTATTATTATTATTATGATTATGATTATGATATTATTATATTATTATGATTATGATATTATTATTATTATTATATTATATTATTATTATATTATATTATTATTATTATTATTATTATTATTATTATTATTATTACGATGATGATGATGATGATGATGATGATGATGATGATGATGATGATGTCACTCCTTGTGAGTTTTTCATACCAGCGTAAGCTGATAGTTTTTCACTGGAGTTTGAGTGACAACAAGTCTCCTCCGGTCTCCAAGACTCTTCTGAATATTTTTGCCAGTGTCTACCAGTGTCAACCAGTGCTATTCTTCTGTCCCAGAAATCAAGTCCACACCTGGGACTTCCAGCAGTTTTGAGAAACGTATCCATTTAATAGCTTGCGGTGATTTTTGATTAAATCTGTAAACACAGTCAGTGGAAATGATTCAATCTAAAATGGAAAACATTAAAAACGAATCATCTTCGCTGACTTACAAAAATAATTTTTAGCCTTTTCCCTTCTCATTAATAATTGATAAACGCCAGCAAAAAAAAAAAACCCTGCCGTGTCGCAGCAGAATCTGAATTTAGAGGAGGCATTGAAACCAACAATACTAGAATCGCTGAGGCAACTTTGAAGGATCCTGGAAATCTGAGTGAATAAGAAAAAATAAGGCTTCTTTCCCAGCGTCGTTTTGCTGTCTGTCATTTTCAAGATGGCTGTCAACGGTGTTACCGGTGAGACGCCGTCAATTTTTTCAAGTCAGGTGAACATCGCTTCAGTGTTCAATCGACTGACAGATTGGGGCGGACGATCTTTCCAGGAAACATGCTATCATTCAGACTCTTGTGAAAAAAAAAAACTAGCAGTTAGATTTTTATTTACCTTAACCCCCACAAGGCCAGGAAGCGACAAAATATCTTTTTAACGTGAGAAGCCACGCACAAACCGAAACTCATGCGATGGCTAATCGAAAAAATTAGTGAATCCCATCGGTATTCCTTTTTGAGGGCACCTCAGGCACCAGGTAATAAATCAAGCCTTGTCCCTTTTAGGCATAGTGGACACCCCCATGGGATCACGCGATTAACTAAACTCTGATGTCTACAGTCCGAAGCCTCTAACAGGCACTACTGTTACATAATTTATCAGCAGCTTATAAATTATGAACGTACCTGTAGTTAGAATATTTTGTATTAGGGTCCGTTAGATTTAGAATGACGGGATCCGTACGTTCTTTTTAAAGATGTTGCAAACATCTCGAAATAATAATAACAAGCTGACTAATGGAATTAAGTAATTTCGTAAAAGACCAGACTGAGATTAAAACAAAATCCTATCAACATGGAAGGAGGAAAATTAATAAAATAAATTAATTGCTTTATAAAATAATTAATTATTTATTTTAACAATATCTTTATTTCAAGGATGTTATTATCTAATTTTATTTTTTCTTTGATATCCTGGCATGCAGCTTTGAATTGAAATTAGTGGAGAAGTGTTCAAATTTAAATCACATTATTGAAAACTCATCACAATCTTATCTTTAAGGTTAATTTCAAAACTGAACAAGTGCAACTTTGTAGACTTATATATTTCTTTAGTTGTTCCAATTATTCTGGCTGAATAGCTGGCCTCTTCTCTGTACTTCTGGATCTTCTTGTGTTTTTACTGTCTTGATCATGTCTTGAGATTTCTTGTCTGTGCCCGTAGCTATTTTTTTATATAACGAACGTTGTTTTCATTTAGAGTTCTTATTAGATTTTATAAATTCAGATCAAGACAAAAACGAGTTCAGAATTTGCTCTCCAACGGGAAAAACATCATCTCACTTATTTCCCATTCAGCGCCCAACAAAAAACTGATTTTCCAAACTCACGTCGGATCTGTCCAATAAGGGCCGTAATCAATCACAGGTTAAATCTGTCAATCAGTTTACTTGCATTTTCCCACAAAACCTTTATTTTAATGTTTACTACACTACATTACATAATTGATAGGCAACCCATCAATTACGTAACACAAGCAAAACAATCTCATATATAGAACGATATATTATTTGAAGTAAGTCATTTAAAAAAATAATTTTTGATCGATGATTATTTAAAAAGTTTTTTTTTTTATAAACTCTCAATGATACATTTCTATTGCAATTCAGTAATTCTTCAAATAATTAATATCTTTAAATGGGCAGCACTTACACATCGAGCTTAGCAGCCGCCTTCGGCAACATTTTAGCGAATGATATATAAATTACCAAATAACGCTCATAGTTAATTATTACGGCGATTTATTTCTAAAGATAACGAGAGAAATGAACAGACTTTTTCCCGCGAATTCTCAAACACCATTCTTTTGTTTTATATTTATAACCACTTCGAATCGGCCATTATCTTTTCATTATTATTTTTTTTCATTTTGCAGCGTTCAACGTTTGTTTTCTAAATGTGCTAATTTTAACTGACTACAGTTTTAACTTGAAATCTGTTTCCACTGATCCTACAGATATTTGACTTTGGAATAAATCAAATTAAATGCTGTTGAAACTGCCAGTGAGAAATGATTACACGTAAATCAATCATTGGTTTTAAATATCAACCTAAAAATTCATAACTACTCATCAATTATTATGAACTGGAATCATATCAATTTATTTCCGTAGAAATATTTAATAGCTGTAAGGTATTTAGGTAATACTAGATTAAATTCTACCATGCTAACAAATAATATAAGAACGAATATACGGCCGGTTTAGCTCAGTAGATTGAGCGTCCGCTTAGGAAACATAATCATACCGGCTCTCGCCAACTCAGCGTATGAGTAACACGGGGATATGTGCGTTAAAGTAACTAGCTGCTGGTAGCGGTGGCGCTTCAATTCAGACGCAAAAACAATCTCCTTGGTCTAACGCTAGTGAAAAGTGGATACACTCCTTCGCTGTTTGGCTGATACAGACTTTAGGCCACCCCACGACTTTACTTTACTTATATGCACAAACTATAATCTTTCTGATGATATACCCTGTTATTTACTAAACTTAGCTTAGATGTGACAAAAGACGAGAAGTATGGGTCGTCCCATGAGATCGAACTCACTAACAATGGTCTGTAAATCTAGCTTGCTAACCAGTACACCACGTTAGGTGCCCAGCTTAGCCTAGATGGAGCACATTACCAGAAGTATGGGGTGCCTAATGAGAATAGAACCCACTAACAATTGTCGGCAAATCTAACTTGCTAACGATTACACCCGTGAGGTACCCTGTTATTTACTAAACTTAGCTTAGATGTGGCACAGAACCAGAAGTATGGGGCGCCCAGTGAGAATCGAACTCACTAACAGTGGTCTGCGAATCTAGCTTGCTAAACATTACACCACGTAATCAATTGATAATGGCTTTGCTTTCATTTGTCAGAGAAACGATATAATCCACGTACAATGCATCATTTTTGTGTCAGTGTCCGAGTGATCCATATATCAAAGGCACTCTTTCGAATCATTGCGTGCTGTCATGGCAACAAGTGATTTCTATCGAACGGATCAATGGGTGAGCGACACGAAAACAATTGGGAGGGAAGAAAAGTCAAGCTCAAATAATCTGGCATTGCTAATCCATCGATTGATGTCACCACCCGCTTAATGAGTCTTGGTTTCTTGTCAATTCTTCTTCAGATTAATGATGACTGCATAGAAACATTTCCCTTACCGCTACATTTTGCTGCTGGGAGAGTCAAAGGTATGGACTGTTATAGATAGATTTTTGTTGTACCGGCCGTTCCTACAGTGGAGAATATACAGCGGTTCTCACTATAAATAGTGAGACACAGAGTGAAAAGGTTGTACTGTTACCGTTTAGCGGCAAGCTAGCCGTTCTTGTACCTTATTGTAAATACACTTGTCTCATTTTACCCTACCTCGACTTGACTCTTTTTTACTGTTGAATTAACATCAAAACAATTTTCCATCATACAAAAATTTGATCTCACTAAAGTGAGAATTTTTCCAAACCGTAGTCGTACTGGTACTACTGTATTATGCGAGATGATAGCTACACAAAGATTCTACTCGCTATTCTGAACAAATCTCGGAAGAAGTATCCTACAAGAAAACAGTTGTACGGTCACCTGTCTTCTTTTACCCAAACTATCAGAATAAGACGAACAACACCTGGCCCCATAATTTGTTTGACTTCGTGTATGCGCGTGCGCGTGTCTGTGGGTATTTACCTCATACCCCACTTGTATGGCTGGGCACAAGGCCTCGTTTTAACGTGGGCCCACCCACAAGCCGAAGCTCATGGGTGGGAAAGAACAAAAATTGCGTCGATCCCTTCGGTATTCCCCCTCAAGTGGGGCGCCTCAGGCGCTGAGCAATAAACCCAGCCGTGCCCCTTTAAGTCAAGGGGCAGGTATTGGCTGGGGGGAAAGCCCCCTGGGATCGACGCTATTAATTCAACACACCAATCCAGTGGCCGAAGCAAACCGGACCCCCGTCCCAAAGGACGGGTTGGAAATGTCGCGTGTCCGTGTGTGTATGTATGTATGTGTGTGTGGTGTTTTGCTGTAGAAGAACTGACAAGAAACCAAGACTCATTAAAAATTGGTGGATTAGCAATACCAGAGAATTAAGCTTGATTTTTCTCTCCCCCTCCCCCAATTGTTTTCGAGTCGCCTGGAAGGTCAAAGTTTAGATACCGGACATATGCCGAAAAGTGGTTCTTTGAATAACAAATTGTGAAATTGTGAAAAGTACCTGGTACCTATTACTTAAGCATAACATTTATTATATTCTAAAGTAAATTGTCGGGATGGTCTAATGTCGGTATCAGCTAGACAAGCGAGTGAGTCTCTCCCCTTTTCACTAGTGCTAGACCAACGAGTCGGAGTTGGAGCGCCACACCATCAGCTCCTCACTTTACCGCACACATCCCTGTGCTACTCATATTCTGTGTTGGCGAGGGCCGGTATCAAACCGGGAACCTTGTGGTTCCTAAGCAGACGCTCTACCGCCTGAGCTAAACCTAGCAAAAATAAACACCCTCCTGTTAATGTAAAAAAAAATATTTGAAATAAATTGCCTGAGGGGATGGGAGTTAAAAATACAATGCCAGCGGCTTTGTATCAACAACAAAATGATCACATTTATTAAAGGAATAAAAAAAATAAAAGAATTTGAAATGGAAACTTAGTTCTGTTCCCCTAAAAAAAGATGTTGCTTGCATCTATTAATTATTAATTAAATTAAACTATTATTTGAATATTTCACACGTAAATCCTACAAAAATCGTAGTTATTTATTTATTTGTAAACCTTTTAATTAAGTTTTTGTTAATGAAAAAAAAGGCGTATTGTGGTATTGGGTTTGGACGTAAGCAGTGACGTAGTTTCTGTTACAGACAGAAAGACACACATCTTCATTATTAATAGAAGATATCTATTAATAATGGAGATTCAGTTCCGGGTTTTGTCTGTAACAAAAATTACGTCACAACTTACGTCAAATTACCCAAACATTACAAAAAATATGTCTTATATATATTAATAATGGAGATTCGCTTTCGGTTTTTGTCTGTAACAATAATTACGTCACATTACCCAAAATCGTCATACCATAGAATAAATACACTCAAAATTTGAACATGCAACATTATAGACAGTCCTCATTGCTTTTAAAAACAAGTTTTAATAAATGCATGACTGGTATTATATATCTATATAGAGTTTTTTTTTTTTCAATACATATTTAAAGTTTACATTTCAAATTGTTTTATTTTTTAATCCTTTAATGAATTTGATGACTTAACTTACTTAGGGTACAAACTCGCTGACATTGAATTTTTTACTCCCACCCCTCAGGCAATATGTTTCAAAAATGTATTTTACATCGCCCGGAGGGTGTTTTTTATTTTGTACTAGTAGACAATATAACTAATTAATTTATATATATAGAAAATAAATTAAAATAATTTGTAATAAACTATTTCATTTTGTTAATTGCATGTCACGATATCTGATTGTTTCTATTAACTTTAACTTTTAACTTAATCAATCAAGTCATTTTATAATCTAATAAAGATATACAGTTCATTCAACTGTGGCATATGGAAATTTAATAGATTACAATAACGTTATTTGAATAATAATTAATTAGAATAATTTTGTTTATTTTGTTATTGTCTAAAAGAACTACAATGGTTAAATAACAAAAATACTAATAGTATCATGTACTCGCTTGGTTACCTCATTTCAGAAATGAAGCCGCCTCTTTAGATACTTTTTACTATAATACAATTTTAAAGAGAATACTCCTTTTTGGTATGCATGTCCAGTACCTAAAATGCCTATAACACCTTGCTCACCAATTCTTCTCCTTCCAACCTCCACATTAATATAATTTTTTTTAAAAAACTGGAACACATCACCCCTGATGATGGCACTTCGAAGTGCCGAAAGTACTCGGGGCCTGAACTTTGGTGGACTTATCCAAGAATTCCACCCAAACATTAAAAAGTTGACCAGAAAACTCGAAAAGATCAAAAAATAAAATTGTTAAACAGGAGATGTGTCTTTTGTTTAATTCTACATGTATAAATGAAAGAATGCTGCCCAAATACACACACACACACACACACACACACACACACACACACACACACATATATATATATATATATATATATATATATATATATTCGATTTAGTTGTGGTAAATTCAACTACTCTATAATAACCTAAGATCGAACGAGAAAAATCAATGAAGCAATTTAATTTCTTGTGGCAGTGTATCGTACGGCGGGGCATTTCTTAGAACCGAAGTGTAAAATTTACATTCTATAATAGACCCCGATTATAGAATGCAAATTATATATATATATATATATATATATATATATATATATATATATATATATAATATTCAAAATGTCATCCCCCAGTCATTTTATGACTTTTTAGGCCTCTGTTTTGACCATTTTTAGATTTGTCACACACCTCCCACGAAAAGAAATATAGTTTTGTCATGAATTAGTATTTCTTGTCGTTCTTCTTTCTATGTAAAGCTTAGAACTTTTTGAATGCACGTCTCGTATATATATATATATATATGTATATATATATATATATATATATATATATATAATATTGAATATACCAAGCGTGTTGGTAGATCCTTGCGGAGAGAAAAAAAACCCAGCAGAAAGTTTGATTGTAAAAATATACTACCAAACATCAACCAGGAAGAGAAAAATTTTTGAAAAAGAAAGGACCAAGATATACGTACCAACAAAAAATAATCTATTGGTACAGTATTTGGACAAAAGAAAAAACAATTTATATGTATATATATGTATATAAGATATATATATATATATATTCATACAACCGCTAGGAGAAAGATAATAAGTAAAAAGTGCTCAATACCTAAGTAGAGCCAATAATAAAGATAATCTAATGAGTCAGACGAACCTACTATTAGTTTCGCATAAAGCTCTTCAGGGCTAAAATCTGAGTCAGATTTTAGCCCTGAAGAGCTTTATGCGAAACTAATAGTAGGTTCGTCTGACTCATTAGATTATCTTTATATATATATATATATATATATATATATATATATATATATATATATATCAAGAGAGAAGGTTTTTAGCAATTGAAAAGGTAAAAAAAATGTTTTCAAAATTATAGAAAGCCTAGACAAAAAGATTAAAATTTTTGTTTTCTTATTTGTTGCCGGATTAGCTCAGTCGGTAGAGCGTTCGGCTAGCAAACCACAAGGTTCCTAGTTCGATACCGGTCCTCGCCAACTCACCGTATGTGTAGCACAGGGATCTGTGCGGTAAACTAAGGAGCTGATGGTAGGCGTGGCACTCCACCTCAAACGCTAAAACAATCTCCTTGGTCTAGCGCTATTGAAAAGGGGATAGACTCCCTCGTTGACTGGCTGATATCGACTTTAGGCCGCCTCGTCGACTTTACTTTACTTTACTTACTTATTATAAAAAATATACATATATATATATATATTATTTTGTTTTTTGAGAATGTCAGCTGAACAGGAAATTGTTTATACTTTGTATCTCTTTGTTAAAATTAGAATTTCATCCTTATACTTGCTGTCTGATCTGATTTTTCTGGTGAAACTGTCTATAGGTGAATCCCTTCATTTTGTATTCTCCGTCCGAAGAGGCCAGTCTCTCAAGGATTTTAAAATTTAAAAAAAAAATTTTGTTAAGCCTTTTGAGCTTTTGGTCGAAATAAATTTATTACGGAATGACGGTTTATTAAGCTTTTTCTTTCTTTCAAAATTATATATATATATATATATATATATATATATATATATATATATATATATATATATATATATTGTAGTTGGTGGTATATTTATATATTTACTTATAAATATACCAACTACAATATATATATATATATATATATATATATATATATATATTTAGTTGGTATATTTATAAGTAAAGTGTGCTCAATATCATTTATAGAGCATCATCTCGGTGATCATTTGTGCAGTTTATATGACTTCAGAATTAATTACAACGATCAGACTTAAATTGACTTTCATCTCTAGCGTAATAAAGCAAGGCTCGTCTGTTATTTACCGATTTGAGCTCTCTGGTGATCGTAACATATATACACTGATGTATGTATTTAACACTTTAGACACTGCTCCTTATTGGCAGCTGTCGGCGGTCGAAAGGTTAAGGGGTCTGACTTCTGAAAAATCAGTTTGGTTTCCCTCCCAGCTAGAAGTAGTTGTTGGCTCTAGGCACACTGAAGAGACGTGAAACATCGAAACACGGTGTTGATATAACACTATTTCTGACCCACGCCTCTTCATGCTTCTGTAAGATGTCGCAATGGAGTCCTTAAATATGCATTGAATGCAAACTTCCCTAAAATTGTATTTTTATCTTCAAGCAATTGCCTTTTCAATCACCGTGAATATTTTATAATTGTATCTCGTCTAGAATGGATGAAAAAAAAAGAAAGAAAAAAAAGAACGATCTCTTACTTCTATTTTTTGAACCATCAGTAATCATAGAGCTACACACATCGACGACAGCGTCGCATCTTTTGTTAGTTCGAGTATAAATATCTAGATTATACCCTGCTGCGCATGCGCGAGCAGACATGTTAATAGCCTGAATAGGAAATGTCTACTCTTTCGTCAATGAGTTCTGTGCTAGGGAATTGGTAAAATTGAATTGAGTATTAAAAGTTATAAATTACATTTGATGGTTTTATGATAAGTTTTAACTTTGTAGATGAATTTTCCTGTGAATATGAACATCGCTTTTATTTTGTCGGCTCCCTTTTTTATTTGAACATGTGTGCAGGCATCCATATCAATGCATATAATGCACTTATCAGTCCATAAACTCTCAGCGTTTCATCAATATATTTCTCGACATTCAATGCGTTGATATTATGGGTATATATGGCCGACCAACCAATCATCTATAAAGACATTAAATTGCAGCAATATGAATGTGCATTCTAATCTACTCTGCATAAAGGAAATATTTTTCCTCTGACAACAATTACGTAATTAGCAGTATTTTTTTGGCTACGTATCCCATTTAAATATGGGGTACCGCTCATCTGATTGGCTGTTACTAACAACCAAACAGACGCGCGGTGCTTTTTATTTGAATGGGATATGGTTCTACAACCGTCCATAAAAAAATAATTTTTTTGTCAATTGTCTTTTAGCGGCTATTGTTGGTGGTTGTACCAGAGTTTGATCACCTCTGATAGGGTCAGCAGGTGCATGTTTATTTAATGCTTTAGTCGTCTTTTCGTCATTCAGCGTTGTTGCCTTTCGTCGGTTTTCTCCCCATCCTTTCACGGGAGCAAAGAGAAGTGTCTGAAATTCCCATCCCTTTTGTATTATATTCTTTTTATTTTTACATATGGGACCTTTCTCGCATTTTTTAAAACTTATTTCTTGCTGCGTGCGAACACTGGTCGACCCTAACGACTGTGAGTACGGAACATAACCCATACAGAGTATCATAGTATGAGACTGGTTGACAAAATGAGAGAATTAATACTTGCAGTATCCTCCTCGAGTTTTTATGACAAAACGTATTCGGTATGAAATAATCCAAGAAAGGTTTGACATGCTGTACAATCCAACAAACTAAACCAAACCAAACCAAACTAAAAAAAAAAAAAAAAACAAAACAAAACACGATCTGGCACTTAATAGCCAACAAGCGTTGATATACTGTTGTATTTTGGTTGGAGGTCATTTTTATATGAAACTAGAAGCGGCTACCCAGCATCGACTGGGTAGAGTGAGGAGTAAAAAACCCTGGTGTATTGATTTGTTTATTTTTGAGATTTACAAATGCTGAGCATTTTTAAGTAGAATTTAAATGCTATTTCAATGTATTGTGTGATTTTTAAATATCTTTTAAATATTAATCACATCTTCATTATTTTTCATCAAAAAGCAAGATCTAGTGATAGTGAATGTGTGTATTAATTTACTTTGTCGTTAAGTGTTTTATTTTGTATTTTCCTCCGGACATACATACACACAACTGCCCTTCATAGATATATAGATGTAATATCAAGGAAACAAGCAAACAAAGAAGGTTTTAGTCGTAACAGAAATTGTCCTTTGTATGTGTATTATAAATTGTATCAAATGAACAACAAGTTACAAAGATGTGGTTTGGTTAATGAATTTTCCTTTTTACAAAGTCTTATTAGTGTTAAAGCTTACTTGTATTTATGTTCACCAGGTTCTAAGAGGGCTGGAATTTGTGACTGGTCCTTTTGTTTGCCAATGCTTTTCTGCTCGTTCTGCTGCTATATCCCATCTCTCTCCTCCTTCCTAGAATGTTCATTAATTCACGGGAGTTTTGAATTTTGGCGTCGGTCAGTCTGGCTTTGTCTAATTTAGTATACGATATATTTTTCTTTGTTCCTCGAACATGGTCTAACATTATTCTACAGCTTAATAACCATTACAATGCCATTAAAAAAATAATCAACCAAGTAATCAATTATAGTTTTGTTTTTTTAATTATTCTAATTTCAATCAAAAGTTTGTGATCCCTGATCATTTAGATAATGTGTCTCCGTGTTACTAATGAATAAGTAAAAATGGAACAAAGAAACAACACTTCGATAAGATCCATGGAGAGTTTAATTGACACCCTGTGTTGATCTGGAACGGGATTCTCTGATTAGTTGAGGAAATTACGTGACCGGGAAAATCCATGGAAAGTTAGAATTACTGAGAATCGAGTGGGCAACCGTTGTGGTCAGATGCATTTAGTCACTGTCCTACATTTCTCCCCTGTGCATGCGAGCTATTGGGATTGGGGAAATAAAGTCATATGTACACCAAAATAATGTGTCCCCGTGTTACTAATGAATAAGTACAAATAGAAAGAGCACTTCGATAAGATGTCCTCATCAATCCGAAGCGAGAATTATATGATAGATGACCATAGCAAAATTAATAAGATACTGTTGGGATTATCTTCCCTTTGCCCGGAAGAGTTATCTTCCCGTTGGGGTTTGCGTGCCGACCAGCAGGAGGTCTGGTATTTAAGCGCGAGGTTCAAACTCTTCTACTCTTTTGTGCTTGGTCACGAACGAACTCACATGGGCTAGGCACAGTCTACCCCTTTCTCGGTGGGGGCTTCTGCCCTCCCACCTCACGAGTAAGTGAATAATACTGTATGGACTATCCATTAACTCCTATATTTTATATGTTCATTTAGGTATCTCTTTTATACCTAAACATTGTATTTCCATTCTTGAATGTGTCCTTTTATTATTTCTACTAGCAAATATATGCACCCTCCGGGTGCAAGTATTTAGATTTTAATGTAATAAAATTTTGTATCAAATTAGAAATGCTAATAAAACTAAATAAGAATGCAGATAAAAAGATTTGAAACTGTGGGTGTATAATCAAAAAATAGAACAACTGAAGCTTACTCTTTCCTTACTCCCTTCTTTCATTGCTAAATTTTCCTAATTTAACTATTTAGTTAAAAATAGGAAGTAAAGATTAAAATTACAGTTATTTCTTCTTGTTAATGGATTTCTTTTAAGATTTATTGAAGAGATTTTTGCTAATATTCATTGAGATAAAACCAAACAATTAGAAATCAGTAATACTAAGCACATATTTATTAAAATCAGATTTTTAATATCAATATGCAAATTAGCCTTCCCATTCACACTGTAAACTGCTATTTTGTAGTATATATAAATATAATTGCATGTTATTAATATGTAGATATTGTCAACAGTGGCTTCGGCCTCTGGACCATTGATATAATTAATAGCGTCGATCCCAGGGGGCCATCCCCCCAGGCAACACCTGCCCCCTTGATTAAAGGGGCAGGGCTGGTTTATTGCCCAGTGCCTGAGGCGCCCCCCTTGAGGGGGAATGCCGACGGGATCGACGCAATTTTTCACCTGCCACTCCATGAGCTTCGGTTTGTGGTGGTCCCACGTTAATAGGGACTTTGTGCTGACCCGTACAAGGGGTACGCGGTAAATATCATGTAGATATTGTCAACAGTATTAATAATGTAAAACAATTTTATTAATAATTGAGGTTTAAATAAAAATAAGATTCTGTAGAATGTGACGTAGATAACTAAGAAAATTGTGACTTGAGTAGTAATATAGTTTCGGTTACAGACAGAAAAACACACAATCTCCATTATAATAAGATTTTATGTATTCTCTATTATGTATCATGTATTCCTATTTCATGTTATATCGTATCCCATGTGCTTTTAATTAAAGTCCATCTTGTTATATGTTTAACACCCTTGTCGGAGTTTGTTTCATTTCAACAAGTTATAACATTATTATAAACTTGAACCTTACAATACTATTTTACATTTTCCGAATTACTGTATGGTTGCACCCCGTGGACCCCTTGCTTAAGATAAATGACTTGATAGAGACAAAAAAATAAACGTGTTAGAATTCTTCTCTTCGGACGGATTGTGTATAACACTTGTCGGTCTCAAAATTCAATAATTTTTGTAAAGTGCTGTTATAGAAAAAGTATTTTTAACTTCCATCTATTTTCCACTATGGCCGCTGGAAATGCTTTCTCACACGCGGAATGATTCCCACGACACTCATGCTGGCAATCTGTCACTACTGGTCGTTCGGTTATAATTACTTCCATTTAAGAATAAATTTGGATATCGTTTTCGGGCGTTTTCGACATGATAATAGTGTGATTTGGCGCCACAAACGCAGACTGAACCGATACCTTTGAAAATAAGCGAACTTATTCGAAACGCAAAAATGGCAAAGTGTTTAATGTACTTTGAAGGGGGGATTATTTGATAGAGCAGGTCATGTAAGCATTTACTGGGTTTTATTGCTCTAGACAGAGACCATAGTAATTGGGGAGCAGACCTGGACATCTGATATTTTAACACCGGCTAACTAACATCAAAACAATCAAATATAAATATCAAGAACACACACACACACATACACAACACACCCACACACACACACACAACACACACACACACACACATATATATATATATATATATATATATATATATATATATATATATATATATATAGAGAAGAGAGAGAGAGAGAGAAAGACACACATACATACGGACAGAGACTGAGATGTAAGTAGTTAGATATTTTAATACGGGCTAACGTAATCTAATGCTAATATCAAGAAATATATATATAATATATATATATATATATATATATATATAAGATTTTGGATGTTTGTTTATTTAGAAACGTTGCTGAATAAGTATATATTACATTTTTACTTGAAGGCACTTACAACGCATGTATCGCATAAAATTCGATACATTTTCTTATAGAAATGAACTTATAGAAAGTTCATTTTCTATAAGAAAAAGTATCGAATTTTATGCGATACATGCGTTGTAAGTACCTTCAAGTAAAAATTTAATATATATATATAATATATATATATATTATATATATATATATACATACTGCATTGGTTTTATCTCCTTATCACTCTCTTCCCCCCTCTCTCTATATATATATATATATGTGTGTGTGTGTGTGTGTGTGTGTGTATGTATATATATATATGTGTATATGAGTATAGATAAAAGGATATGAAAACAACACAATATGCTGTTAATGTCTTTAACAGCATATTGTGTTGTTTTCATATTCTTTCATGTATCCCTTATTGTAACAGTTTTTTTAAAAAGAAGACATATTCCAAGTTCGACACTAGACGAATTCTCTTATACTTATATACCAAGTTCGACACTAGACGAATTCTCTATTCTTATATTCCAAGTTCGACCCTAGACGAATTCTCTTATTCTTATATGTTATAAAATGTTCTCACTTTAACAGCATGTGTTGTTTTAATATCCTTTTATCTATACTCATACCGTCGGATTCATTTCCTTTTTTCTCAACTTATATATTATATATAATATATATATATATATATATATATATATATATATATATATATAGAGAGAGAGAGAGAGAGAGAGAGAGAGAGAGACAGATTGATAGGTAGATAGATATGAGAGAGTATTATATTTTCCCGGCAAAACTTAGAATGGATTATCTTATTATTTTGTTAACTTTTATTGATTAATCTAAGGTGACGGAAGTTTAAGAGATTTGATAAACAACCTATCAACTATTTTGAGCTGTAGGATAAATAAGGCGAATAATCTATAAATCTCATTACTCTAGATAATGCCTTATTAGTTGAACTGCAAAATTCTCATCAGTTTCATCAATATGTAAACTCCTCCACTCGAGCAGAATGCGGCACAGGGTCAATCGCGTTAGCTCAGTCGGTAGAGCGTTCGGCTGGAAACCACATGGTTACTAGTTCGATACCGGTCCCCGTCAACTCAGCGTATGAGTAGCACAGGGATCTGTGCGGTAAAGTAAGGAGCTGATGGAAGGTGTGGCACTCCACCTCAGATGCTTAAAACAATCTCCTTGGTCTAGCGCTATTGAAAAGGGGATGGACTCCCTCGCTGACTGGCTGATACCGACTTTAGGCCGCCCCGTCGACTTTACTTTTTTTACTTACTCATTATTTGTATTTATCATTTATTCATTTATTCGTTTATTATTTATAATTATAATAATTATTATATAATTTGATTAATTATTACAACATTTGATATGTTTACTTAAGAGCTATTGTTAAATACGTCAATATATAAAATGTTTAATAATCTTCATTTAAGTCTCTCTCTCTCTCTCTCTCTCTCTCTCTCTCTCTCTCTCTCTCTCTCTCTCTTTACTTTTTACTTTTTACTTTTTACTTTTTACTTTACCAACTTCAAATCATAGATTAAGGCTTTTCTTTTTTTTCTGTAACTATATTCAAGCTAAAAGGATTTATGGGTCACAACACACAGTACATCGATTACCTTTGCTTATTCGACTGACTAGCCGTAGGATATAATATCCATACTAACCAACATCGATCGCCGCAAGTTTCTTAAGTGTATAAGAGAGGAACAAAACCGGGCCTTTATGTAGGGGGGGGGAAGTGGCCTTCTGCGGTCTGTCTCATTTTCTTTGGAATAAAATGATTGACAGTCGAAAAACAAAAGTCGGTGTAGCGGAAGCGGTGTAATTGTCCCGAAATATTCCTGCTGAGAAACACGGGGTCCTGTCAATCATTGTGATAGGTAAGGTCGATATAATTGAAGGCCAGGGAAATCCTTTTGTTATTGGTGTGACATCATTCAGCAGGAGATTACGCCCTGTCACCCTGCACAACTTGTAAGGGAATGGTGTCTGTGACATGAAAAAGACTTTCGCGTATAGACATGACCTTTTAGATTCTTTACATATCATTACTATTGAACAATTATTGGATTTATATATTTACCAACCCCTCCGCACGAGCAGGATGTGACACAAGGTCAATTTTCTCAAGCGGAGTTTAACAGGTTTGATTTCATAGTTTTCCTTCTCGTAGACTGGTTACCTAGAAGAGGTTAAAGAGACCATTCTGTCGTGCTATTTACCCATAGCTAGAGAGATAATTGGATTCATACCTTTCCCAAGGATATTAGTGCCATGTGAAATACAAATAGCTTCGTCCAGGAATTGAACTCGGGTCGACGAGTACATTTCCTGCAATTCTAACCATTAGACCACACGCAATTATAGGATTTATGGGACTAACAACTTTCCTGTGCCAAACTTCCACCTCGTGATTTGCAGAAGGCCGAAGATCTGTTGGTTGGTTGGTTGGTTGGTTGGTTGGTTTGATGGTTTGACGTGGAAAAGATACACCGAAGAATGGTGTGCGTAACACATTTATTAAGCACCAGCATCGGATGCAAAACGGATACATACAAACACAGAACAAATATGTACAGACAATTAACAAGACGAAACTTACACTAAATAGAGTAGAGTCAATTTGGCATAGCCGACGCAACAAAGTCAGCCTGAATATTATTCAGCTTGTTAATCCACTTTAATCGTAGGCTATTTCAAGGCTATGAGTCAGTCCATCTGGTAGAATGCGGAAGGGGTGCTAGCTTCTCTACAACAAACTCTCAACAAAAAGCAAGAAAAGAAAACAACTAAAAACAACAACCAAATGTCTCCTTATAACTCAGAAAACCTCTAGATAAAATTTGAGTACCTCAAGAATAAATAGAACAACAGGTCTGTGGCATAAAATAACCCAACAAGGGTTGTTATGCTGTAAAATCTAACCAATCATAGGGGTGATATTGTGAACCATTACACCACACATGCTTATGATCAGTGTAGTATGTGTGCACTCTGCATAACTTGGTGTTTCATTGTTAATTTTCCTATACTTTTGATGCGCTGAGTTAAACCTTGTGGTTTTTAGCCGAACGCTCTACCGACTGAGCTAACCCGGCCCTTATAATTAATTACTTGCAACCATGTAACTGTGTGCAAACAATTGATTATTAGTATCAAATAGAAATATTTATTTGAAACCATAAAATTAAATATAACTTATTAGAAAGAAATAGAAATACTTAAAATCATATAACTGTGAGTAAATTATTTGCATTTGATAGGTATCATATTTTTCTATGAACAAAACACATTTACTTAGAAAGTGTAAATATGAACGTACAAGGAATGCGATTCCCTAACCTCTAGACATAAAATAAATCTGGGAAGGGGTGATATGCCCTTAAATCAATCAATCGATCAATTATCTACTTTATACTGTTTCCCATATCCCTCTCTTTCTTTCTTTCTTTCTTTCTTTCTTTATCTATTTCTTTTATTCTCCATCTTACTCTTTCTGTCCCCTTTCGGCTGTTTACCACATCCCACTCGTTCCTAGCTTATTTTCCATCCCTTCTATCTTTTTCTCTACATATCTCGACTCCCGAGTTTCTCAACTACCGTCACGTTGACTATTTGCGCTAAAATTTGAGGTACGAACGAGCTTCAGATACGCTTATGTTAATAAGTTCCCTAAAAAACATTTAGATTTTCAAATTTATTACGCAAAAGAAAAAAGTTATTTATAAAGAAAATAAATGTTAAAACATATTACGGAACATCATTCCTTACTATTTTTCTGAATGTTTAAGATGAGGCTTGATGATTAGTATAATCTACGTTATTCGGACTATTGTCCTCATCTTCATTGTTATCTGTGAAACGTTGTACAGATAACAATGAAGATGAGGACAATAGTCTGAATAACGCAGATAATACTAATCATTCCTTTCATTTTATTTTATTATGTTTTTATACAATACAGTGCTATTTTTCTCATTAAAACAATACGTATCAAAAACATTGTGGTGTTTATTGATGGTTTGAACTGATTAATAGCATTTTAGTTTAATTCAATGAGAAAAAATGATTTGATATACGAGGAAACTGAGTTCAAACAGAACGCATTAAAATCGTAAGTCAGGCTACTACTGTATCTACTTTTTTATGTGTGCTTGTATTTTTCTTATTAAGAATTACGTTACAAAACATTGTGGTGTTTATTGATGGTTTGAACTGATTAATAGCATTTTAGTTTAATTCAATGAGAAAAATTGATTTGATATACGAGGAAACTGGATTACAAGCAGAACGTATTAAATTCGTAAGTCAAGCTTTGTATATACTTTCTTATGGGTGCTTGTATGATGTAGTGGTTAACGAGGTTGCTGAGTAGTTCTCAATACTTTTGGCCTCTTGTCAAACTAAGTTAATAATTGCTACACTGCTCGTTTCCTTAGAATCAAAATTCTCCAACAAACATGTTTATTTCTCTACTTCAATATAAACGCAACCAAAACTAAACAGACTATGGGAATCTCTCATTTTCTTTTTATTTCTCTTACAGTTTCTTGTAGTCTACCCTGTAGACATTGTCTCCAACTATATCCCTGTCTTTCTCCCCACTTGTCCAAACTCTAGTAAGATTAGATACGTACTCAACGGTAAAAAGGGACGAGTGGGTCAGTTGGTTTGAAAAATACATCTGTATCCTCAAAAGAAATAAGACTCTTCTCTGTACACTTATACATAAATGCCTCAGGCAGATTTATCAGAACGATACTTGAGAATAAATACGCTTTTTTCTTTGGATCTACAGAGCTTTATGCAAGTACGTGTTTTTTGGTGTTTTTAATACAATATCATATATTAATGTGTGTGACTTTTTTAGAAATACAATATATACATTTTAATGTATGTATCTATCTATTTATATAGACGACGGTATGTAAATATATAGAATAAGAAAACATACCATATTCAGAAGATGATTCTATTATAGTTAGAAGTATTAGCCAATGTTAAAACGTTTCAGTTTGTATATTAAACCATCATCAGGACATCGTTGATATGTGATGTTATAACATCTGAATGATATTCAATATATATAAATATGAAAAGAATTGGGCAGTCTAAGCATTCTACAGACGTTAGCCTTCTATTTCCATATGTGACATAACTCTAATATACACACATACACACACACACACACGCACACACACACACACACACACACACACACATATATATATATATATATATATATATATATAATATATAAAGATAATCTAATGAGTCAGACGAACCTACTATTAGTTTCGCATAAAGCTCTTCAGGGCTAAAATCTAAGTCAGATTTTAGCCCTGAAGAGCTTTATGCGAAACTAATAGTAGGTTCGTCTGACATTAGATTATCTTTTATTATTGGCTCTACTTAGGTATGGATCACTTTTTACTTATTAGCTTTCTCCTAGCGGTTATATAATATATATATATATATATATATATATATATATCTTATATACATATAAATTGTTTTTTCTTTGGCCAAATACTGTACCAATAGATTATTTTTTGTTGGTACGAATATCTTGGTCCTTTCTTTTTTTCAAAAAAATTTTTTCTCCCTGGTGATGTTTGGTAGTATATTTTTACAATCAAACTTTCTGCTGGTTTTTTCTCTCCGCAAGGATTTACCAACATCCTTGGTATATATATATATATATATATATATATATATATATTATATTATTATTATTATTATTATTATTATTAAACTGACGGACATCTCGTATCTGATATGTTCCCTTTCGATATTTTCAAGTTTTTCGGGCCAAATTCTTAATATCTTACATAATATGATCGTTTTTCAACATTCTCTGTTTGAATAGAACCAAGAACACACTCAATTAGATCGACCCCTGATGATGGCACTTCGGGAGGCCGAAAGTAATGCCAATGAAAATCTTGGTGTACCAATTAAGAAGTTGCCCTGAAAACTTGAAAAGATCGAATAGAAACTCATCTGATACGAGATGTCCGTCTTGTTTAATACGGTATGCATTATAGAAAAAATGCTGCATATATATATATATAATATATATATATATATATATATATATATATATATATGAGGGAGTGCTGAGAAGCTAGAGCATAACCACCTGACTAATAAGATGCTGTTTTTCTTGGTCACTACAAAGCAGTTCTTATTCAATCAGACATGGTCTCTACAATTCCTCTTAGGATTTTATCTGGCACCAGATACCCGGATGTTAACTACAGGTATGCCAGCCCTGTCGTTTGAGGCTTTTGAATTCACCGACTGAACTTATAAAGAGGGTTAAGAACCTCATCTAATAGGGCCACCTGTTGGTCCTGGGTGGCGACCCGTGATGCTTGAGGACGGAAACTTGGTGGCTTAACAGACCATTATATGCAACACTCCTCTTTGGGCTAAACGGGCATTCAGATTGGCTACCCCCAATCAATCAGCGAGGAGATTCAGTCACTGGAACTTTGGGATAAGAGTATCCCTTCATCGCCATTACTCACAGTTTCGCTTTTACCCGGAGATGTAGTACCTATTAATGTCCCATCTCTCGGTTAAATTGATTAAAAATGAGTTTAAAAAAATGAATACCCAACAATAATGGATTAAACAAAAACGTCTTCGGCATGAAGGTTTGACATGCCGTAAAAACCAACCAAACAACCAACCAACCAACAAACCCGACAAAAAACATTTATTAATTTAATCATTTGTTACTAAATCTATGAACAATTCATTTATCATCGTTTTAAGAGTGAGTACATTTTTTTGGATACTTTGTATATATTGACTGTGTATACG
>CM042155.1:86437317-86439817 GCA_023376005.1 Doryteuthis pealeii | reverse complement strand
TTGTTGGATTTTCTTAAAGGGGCTTATTTTTGTTTCTTAACTTGGGCTGCCATTGATTATCGGTATATTCTGATTATTTGGGGAGCAGTGAATATACAGGAAGAAGAACGTAAACGCTGGCTATAGGGAAGCGGGGGAGGTTGGATAGAGGTAGGGGAGGAAAGGAAAGAAGGGGACTGTGGAAAGGAAGAGAAGAAAGAAAGAAAGGATGACCAGACTGATGAGTCAAATGAAAATCAAATGAGAAAGACAGATAATGAAGGAAAACAGACAGAAAAAGAGATAAAGAATTAACAAAAAAAAGATAGAAAGAAGAAAGAATAACAAAGGAACAATAATATAGAAAAATGAAAGAGAACACGAGATGGACAGAAAGAAAGAAGAAAGAAGAATGATAGAGAGAAAGACAGACCGACAGTCAAAAATAGAACAATGAACAAAAAGAATAGAAGAAAGAAAGAGAAGAAAGAAAGATCAAGAAGTACCAGAAAAGAAAATCAGACAAAAACTAGAAACAAATGAAAGAAGAAGAAAGAAAGAAAAAGAAAGACGGGAAACAAGCAACAAAGAAAGAAAAAAGAATAAAGAAGGCAAAAAAACATAGAAATAGAAAGAAAGACACGAATGATGGCAGAAGATGGAGAAGAAGAAGGAAAGAAAGAAAGAAAGATAAGAAAAGAAACGAACAGAAAAGAAGAAGACAAATGAACAAAAAGAAAAAGAGAAATAAGGAAAGGCAAAAAAACATAGAATAGAAAGAAAGAACACGAATGATGGACAGAAAGAAAGAAAGAAAGATGAATGAATGAATGAATAAAGAGAGAAAAGACGGACGGACAGAAATAATAGACCATACAGAAAAGACAAAACCAGAAACAATGGAAGAAAGAAAGAAAGAAAGAAAGAAGGAAACAAATGAAGAAAGATACCCATGAACGAGAACAGGAACAAAAAGAAAAAAAGAATAAAGAAGGAAATATAGAAACTAGAAAGAAAGAAGAATGATGGACAGAAAGAATGAAAGAGGAAAGAAGGAATAAATGAATAGAAAAAAGAACAGACAAAAAGGAGTAACATGACAACAAGAAAGAAAAGAATAAAAGAAAGGAACAAAAAACTAGAAAATATAGAAAAGGATACGAATGGAGGAAAGGAAGAAAGAAAAGGAAAGGAGGAGAAGAAAAGAAAAAAAGAAGAAAGGAAGAAAGAAGAAGAAAGAAGGAAGACAAGACAGACAGAAAAACCTAGAACAAATGAACAAGAAAGAAGGAAGAACAGACAAGACAAGACAAGACAGACAGAAAACTATAGAGAGAAAGAAAGAATGGAAGAAAGAAAGAAAGAAAAGAAAGAAAGAAGAGAAAGGAAAGATTGGGTAATAATACGGAACCAAGCAAACTGATACAAAGGCTGAATAGAAGAGAACGAGAGGACCAGAAGGAAGGAAGGAGACCAGTAAGAGAAGGATGAGAAGTGGGAAGGATGTTATGGTCCCGTTAATGTTTTTTGAGTTTGTGTGTAATCGGACATGTGGAAGGAAGACACCAAAGGAAAAAGAAGTGTTTCGAATCAAAAGAAAAGTCGTTGTAAAAGTTGAAATAAGAAAATACAACACGAAACGAAACGAACGAAGCAGAGGAACGGTAAAAGTAAATTAAAGAAAGTGAAATGCAAAATAAATATAACAAAACAACACAAAAAACCACACAAACAAAACACAACCACACAAATAAAAAAGGATGGGCAGGGCAGGGGAAAAGGGGGGGGGCCGGTTAAAGTCATGAGTCGTTGCATTAAGAGATGGCAGAATAGATTTAAAAGGTCATTTTGAAGCGAAAAAGGCAAAGCGAAGAAGAAAAAAACTTGTAGAAATAAATGGCATATACATAAGAAGCAATAAAAAAATAAAGACGAAATTGCAACTACAGAAATCTGGAAAGTGACATAAGAAAAAAGGGGGGGGTTAGTAAATCAGTAAATATATATATATATATATATATATATATATATATATGAATAGGAATGCAAAAATTGAGGAATGTATTGGCATGAAAGGTGCTCAATGCTAATAAAGCAGAGCAGATTTATAATCAATGTATATTATAGATTTGCACTCATAACTTTGAAGTTTCTGTATCCAATCATTCAGATGAGTCCAAATTCCACAGTCCAGTTCATGAAGACATGTATTCCTGTCCTTAAATTCTGTTGACTGTTCTTTGAGCCACTTCTTGACTGCAGATTTCTCTTCCCGTCCTGGAAGTTCGGCCCATAAATGAGGGTTTGAGTGGCACATTATTCAGGGTACGAGGAAGTCAAATCTGTAAAAGTGAAGAAGGGGCTCAAAGAACAGTCACAGAATTTTAAGGGAACAGGAATACATGTTTCTCATGAAACTGTGACTGTGGAGATTGGAACTCATCTGATGATTTGGATTACCATGAACTTCAAAGTTATGAAGTGCCAAATCTATTATATTACGCATTGATTATAAATCTGC
>CM042155.1:86412588-86437217 GCA_023376005.1 Doryteuthis pealeii | reverse complement strand
GGTTTGTTAGATATCTAGCAGGCACAACAACTTGTTGGTTTATTTTATGCAGGAGACCTTTTGTTCTTTTATTCTTGGGTACTTCAATTTGTAAAGTAGAGTATCTGAGTTCACTTAAGCCGGTCATGTTGGTTTTTTCGCTCTTTTTGTTCTTTTTTCCTTGCTTTTTGTTTAGATGTTTGTTGTAGTAGTAGCTGCAACCCACTTCCGCATTCTATTCAGACTGGACTGACTCAATAGCCTTGAAAACTAGACTACGATTAAAGTCGGATTCACAAGCTGAATAAATATTCTAGGCTGATTATTTGTTGCGTCGGCTAAATGCATAATTGACTCTACTCTATTTAGTTCTATGTTTCGTCTTGTTATATTGTTTGTACATATTTGGTTTCTGTGGTTTGTATGTATCGCGTTTTGGCATCCGATGCTGTCGCTTAATTAATATGCTGTTGACGCACAAATTCTTCGGTGTCATCTTTTCCACCGTCAAAACCAGACCAACAACGGCAACCAACCAACAGATTTCGGTTCTTCTGCAAATCACGAGTGGAAGTTTGGCTCAGGAAAGTTGTAGTTGTCCTATAAATCCTAATAATTGAGTGTGTTTCTAATGGTTAGAAATTGCAGAAATTTGTACTGCGGACCGGAGTTTTAATTACCTGGACGAAGCGCTGTTTGTAATTCACGTGAACTAATATCCTTGTGTGTAAGGTATGAATCCTAATTAATCTCTCAGCTATTGTGGTAAATAGCACGGTAGAATGATCTTTTTAAACCTTTTTAGGTTAACCAGTCTAAGGAGAAGGATTAACTATGAATAAACCTGTTAAATCTTCACAGCTTAAGAAAATCTGATCCTTCGGCTGTCAATCCTGCTCGTTGCTGAGGTTGGTTGGTAATTATACTTTTAACATCCAGTATATTGTTCAATAGTATCTTCGATCTATGTAACACATAGAAACTAAAAGGTTCACGTCTATACCGCGAAAGGTCTTTTTCATGTTCACATGACCACCATTCCCTTACAAGTTGTGGCTTCAGGGTGAAGGCCTAATCTCCTGTGAATATGTCAACAATAACAAAAGGATTTTTCACCTGGCCTTCAGATTATATCGACCTTACGTAATCCAATGATTGAAGGACCGTGTATCTCTAGCAGGATATTTGCGGGACAATTACACTTTTTTCACCTGCTTTCCGCTACATCGGTTTTTTGTTTTTCGACTGTCAATCCTTTAATTTTATTCCAGAAGAAAATTAGCGTTTACAGATCCCGCAGAAAGCCACTGCCCCCCCCCCCTACATAAAGGCCCGCGGTTTGTTGCTCTTTTGCTTTATACACTGAAGAAACTTGCGTGGCGATCGATTTCTGTCTTTCGGTTAGTATGGGATATTATTCTCACGGCTTGTCATTCTAATAAGTTCCAAGGTAATCGATGTACTGTGTGGTTTGTGACGACTCTCATAAATCCTTTTTAGCTTGAATATAGTTACAGAATTATACTAAGAAAAGCCTTAATTCTATGATCTGAAGTTGGTAAGTAAAAGTAAACAGGCATAAAAGTAAAGTAGAGAGAGAGAGATAGGAGGAAAAGCAAGTAGAGAGAGAAGAGAGAGAAGAGAGAGAGAGAGAGAGAGAAGACTAATGAAGATTATTTCATACATTTTATATATTGACGTATTTTAGCAATAGCTCTTTAGTAACATATCAAATGTTGTAATAATTATTTTAAATTATATAATAATTAATTATATATTATAATAATAAATTCGAATAATGATATAAAGTATAATCAAATATATGAGTAAGTAAAAAATGTAAAGTCGATACGGGGCGGCATAAATGTCGTATCTAGCCGTCAGCGAGGAGTCTATCCGCTTTTCATTAGTCGCTAGATCAAGGAGATTGTTTTTTAGGTCATGTTGAGGTGGAGCGAACACACCTTCCATCAGAGCTCCTTTCTCTTCTCGGCATACAGATCTTCTCTGTGCTACTCATACGCCTGAGTTGACGGTTGTTACGCGGTATCTGTACTAGTAACTCATGTGGTTTTCCAGCCGCGCTCTACTGACTTTGAGCTACGCGTTGACCGCTGTTGTGACCACATTTCTGCTCGAGTGGAGGAGGTTTAACATATTCGATGTAAACTGATGAGAATTTTGCAGCTCAACTAATATATCGTTGCATTATCTAGAGTGATGAGATTTATTAGATTATTCGCCTTTATTTATCGCTACAGCTCAATAATAGTTGATAGGACTGTTGTTTTCAATCTCTTTAACTTTCGTACCTAGATTAATCAATAAAGTTAACATCATAAGATAATATTCATTCGTAAGTTTTTGTCGGTAAAATATAATACTCTCTCATTATCTATGTAATTATCTATGAAACTTCTCTCTCTGCTCTCGTCTCCTCTCTTCTATATATATATATCTTAAATATATATATTATTATATATACTTATATAGTGTTAAGAAAAAAGCGAAATGATATCCGACGGTAATGAGTTATAGATAAATTAGGATTAATAAAAACAAGCCAATATGCTTTGTGTATAGTGAAACATTTATGACATATAAGATAAAGAGATTCGTTCTGGGTCGAACTTGAATATATATTGTTTATAGAGATTGTCTAGTGTCGAACCTTGATTGTTTTCTTTTAAAAAACACTGTATAATTATAAGGGAATCATGAAGAATATGAAAGACAACACATATATGCTGTTTAAAGAGACATTAACAGGCATTGTGTTGTTTTTCATTTATCCTTTTTATCTATCTCATATAACAACACACACATACAACACACACACACACTCACCACACACACCCACACACTCCATATATATATATTATAGTTGATATATATATATATAATATATAATACTATACATATCTTCTCTCTCCTCACTCACCGTTTCTCTCTGCATCAGACAGCTCACACAAACACCCAACAACACACATATATATATATCATTTGATGGAGAGAGGGGGGAGGAGTGATAAGGAGATAAACCATGCAGATATATATTATATGGATTATATTTATATATATATATTAGTATATATTATTAATATAATACATTTTTGATCTTGAGGCACTTACAACGCATGTATCGCTCATAAATTCGATACTTTTTCTATAGATTATGAGCTTAATCTATAAGATTCATTTCTATAAGAAAATGTATCGAATTTTATGGCGATACTGTCGTTGTTAAGTGCCTTTAAGTAAAAATTTAATATATACTTTATCAGCAACGTTTTCTAAATAAACAAACATCCAAAAATTTATATTATATGTATTATATATTATATTTATTATTATATATTTATTTCTTGATAATTAAGCATTACGTTAGTAGCCGTATTAATATTCAACTACTTACATCTCCACGTCTTCTGATCCTATATGTACTATTTATGTATGTCTCTCTGCTCTCTCTCTTTCTCTCTCTATTATATATTATATTTCTTATTTTATATATTATATATATAATTCTATGTATATTTATATGTTGTTGGTGTGTTTGTGTGTGTGTTTGATGTGTGTGTATAGTGTGTTGTGTTTGTGTTCTGATATTTTATATTTGAGATTTAGGATTTGATGTTAGTTAGGCCGATTTGTTAAAATATCAGATGTCCAAGTTGTCTGCTTCCAATTATCTATGGTCTCTGATATAGTAGGCAATATTAAACACAGTATGCTTTCATGAACGCTGCTCTATTCAAATAACTAACCCCTCAAAGTAATTAAACCTCTTTGCCATTTTTGTGGTTCGAATAAGTTCACTTTTTTGCATAGGTATGGTGGTCATGTCTGCGTTTGTGGCGTCAAATCGACCACTTCTATTTATGTCGATAAACTCAGCCGAAAACGATATCAAATTTAATATTTTAAATAGGAAAAAAAGTTAAATTTAATAACCCCAGGAAACGACCAGAGTGACAGATTGCCAGCATGAGTGTTCGTGGGAATCATTCCGTCGTGTGAGAAAGCTTTCCAAGCGGCCATAGTAGAAAATAGATGGAAGATTAAAACCATACTTTTTTCTATAACAGCATTTCAAACTTATTTGATATTTTGAGACCTGACAAGTGTTATACACAATCTTTTTACGAAGAAGAATGATAATTACTTACACGTTTTTTTTTGTCTGATATTATTGCAAGTATTTTCTTAATGCAAGAGGTCCAGCGGGTGCACCATATTTCTAGTCATTGGAAAATGTAAAAATAATTGTATAGGGTTCAAGTTTATAATATTGTTATATTTTTATTGTTGAAACGAAACAAATCTCCGAACACGGGTGTTAAACATATAAACAAGTATGGACTTTAATTAAAAAGCACTTGGGAATATTTCGATTATAATTCATGAAATAGGATACACGTGATTATATATAATAGTGAATAATAAATCTTATTATAATGAGAGATATGTGTGTTTTTCTGTCTGTAACCGAACTATATTTACTACTCAAGTAAATTTTCTTAGTTATCTACTGTCCATTCTATTCAGAATCTTAACGTTGCATTATTAAAATTGTTTACTCATTATTATTTATTGTTGACTATATCTACATATAATAACTATGCAATTATATTTATATTTACTTTAACAATAGCAGTTTAATCATGTGAATGGAGAAGGGCTAATTTGCATATTGATATTTAAATCTTCATTTTATAAATTATGTGCACTATATTCATTTAGTAATTATTGGACTTTCTAAATTGTTTGGTTTTTATCTCAATGAATATTTTAGAAAATCTCAGGATAAATCTTAAAAGTAAATCCATTAACAGAAGAATATTAACTGTATTTAAATCTTAACTTCTATTTTTTTTAAACTAAATAGTTAAATTAGGAAAATTTAAGCACAATGAAAGAAGGTAGATTGTAAGGAAAGAAGTTAAGTTGTCATGTGTTCTATTTTTTGATTATACACCCACAGTTTCATAATCTTTTATCTGCATTTTATTTAGGTTTATTAGCGGGATTTTTCTATTTTTGATACAAAATTTATTTTACATTAAAATCTTAATAGCTTGGCAACGCCGGGTTGTGTTGTGTTGTTTTGGAATAGGTTTATAAAGAGAGTAAAAGGACATCATTTCAAAGAATGGAAATACATGTTTAAGGTATAAAGAGTTTTGATACTGCTAATGAACATATATATTAATATAGGAGTTGAATTGGATAGATCCATAGCTGCACAGTATTATTCACTTTCTCGTGAGGTGGGAGGTAGGCAAGAAGCCCCACCGAAAAAGGGGTAGACTGTGGCCTAGCCCATGTGAGTTTCGTTCGTGACGCTAAGCCAAAGAGGCAGAAGAGTTTGAACTCTCGCGCTTACTAATACGAAGACCTCCTTTGTCTTGGTCGGTGAGCGGAAACCCCTAGCGAGAAGAATACATTGCTTCGGGATATAGGGAAGGATAATTCCCACTACAGGTATTATTAATTTTTTGCTATGGTCATCTATCATCTAATTTCTCAGCTGCACGGATTGGGGGACATCTCTATCGAAGTGGTTGTTTTTTTTTGTGTGTCCATCATTGTACTTATTCATTAGTAAAGCGGAGTTAGCACTTAATCTAAAATGATCGGAGATCATCAAACTTTTGAATTGAAATTAGAAATCTATTAAAAAAAAGACAAAACTGTAATTGATTACTTGGTTGTATTTATTTTTGTTTAATGGTTATTAAGCTGTAGAAATAGTTAGAACCATGTTCAAAAGGGAACAAAAAAAATATACATCGTATAACTAAATTAATATGATCAAAGCTCCAGACTTGACCGACGCTCAAAATTCAAAACTCCCATGTGATAACTAATGAACATTTCTGGGAGGAAGAGGAGAGATGGGATAAAACAGCAGTCGAGAGAAAGGCATTGATCAAACAAAAGGACCAGTCACAAATTCCGCCTCTTAAACCTGGTGAATCATAAATACAGTAAGCTTATTAACATAATAAGACTTTGTAAGAACAAGGAAAATTCATTATCCAACCACATCTTTTTGCCCTCAACTGTGTTGTCATTTGATACTAATTTATAAATACAGATATCAAGGAACAATTTTTTGTTAGCGGGGTGATCTCGAAACTTTCTTTGTTATATTAATGTACTATTTGCTCTTGTTTTCTATGTATGTTACATTCTATAAATCATTGAAGGTTGCTAGTTATGTGGTATGTATGTCCGGAGGAAAATACGAACATAAAACACTTAACGACAAAGTAAATCTCATATACATATTACTATCACTTAGATCTTGCTTTTTTTTTTGATGAAAAATAATGAAGATTTGAAATTTAATATTTAAAGAATATTTTAAAAATGTACACAATACATCTGAATAGCATTAAATTCTATTCTTAAATATTCATCAGTTATCTGTGTAAATCTCAAAACAATAATTCAAATCATACTCCCAGTGGTTTTTTTTTACTCTCCTCACTTCTACGCCGTCGATGCTGGGTAGCTCGCTTCTAGTTTTCATATAAAATGACCTCCATGCCACCAAAATACAACAGTATATCAACGCTTGTTGGCTATTTTTGTGGCAGATCAGTGTTTTATGTTTTGTTTTTTTGTTTTTTTTTAGTTTGGTTTCGGTTTGGTTTGTATTGTGGATTGTAAGAGTCATGTCAAACCTTTCTTGGATTATTTCAATAGACCGATACGTTTTGTATCAAGAAATCTCTGAGGAGGATAGCAGTATTAAATTCTGCTTGCATTTGATTGTCAATCAGTTCTCATATATGATATCTCTGTATCGGGTTATGTTACCGGTATCTCACAGTCGTTAAGGTATGTCCGACGACAGTGTTCGGCACGCAGTCAAGAAATAAGTTTTAAAAAATGCGAGAAAGGTCCATTTGATAATAATAAAAGAATAATGATATCAAAGGATGGTGGAATTTTCAGTACACTATTCTTTGCTCCCGTGGATAAGAGGGGGATGAAACGACGAAAGGCAATGATTAACGTGAATGACGATTAGTAGATAAGGCAATTTAATAAACATACACGCTGCATGACTCTATCAGAAGGTGATTCAACTGCTGGTCAACCACCAACAATAGCGCTAAATGACATATTGTCAAAAAAATTTATTTTTTATGGATTCGGTTGTAGAACTATATCCATTCATATAACAAACACCGCCAGCATCTGTTTGGTTGTTAGTCACAAGCCTAATCTCAGTAGCGTCCTCCCATATTTAAATGGGATATCGTTGATGCTATGTAGGGCCAAAATACTGCTAATTACGTAATTGTTGTCAGAGGAAAAATATTTCTTTATGAGAGTAGATTTAGAGATGCACATTCATTTTATTGCTGCATATTATGTTCTTTTATGATGATTGGTTGGTCGGCCATATATACCTTCATATATCTCAACGCATTGATGTCGAGAATTATTATTTTGATGAATACGCGAGATGTTTATGGACTGATAAGTGCATTATATGCCATTGATATGGATGGCCTGCACTACATGTTCAAATAAAAAAGGGAGCCGACAAAATAAAGCGATGTCTATTCAGCATTTAGGACCAAATTGTTATCTACAAAGTTAAAAACTTATGCATAAACTCATCAAAATGTAATTTATAACTTTTAATACTCAATTCATTTGTACTATTCGCCTAGTCAAAGAAATATTGTACGAAAGAGTAAGACATTTCTATTCGTATTACTATGTCTGCTCGCGCAATGTTAGCGCAGCAGGGTAATAATCTAGATATTATACTGAACTAACAAAATTTATGCGACTGTTTGTCGTCGATGTGTTGTTACTTCTATGATACTGATGGTTCAAGCAAATAGAAAGTAAGTAGTCGTTCTTTTTTTCTTTCTTTTTTCATCGCATTCTAGACGAGAAACATTAATATAATATTCCCACGGTGATTGATAAGTTTAGCAATTGCTTGAAGATAAAAATGCAATTTGGGGTGAGTTTGCATTCAATTATCTGCATAATTTAGGACTCATTGGCAACAACTTACAGAGCATGAAGAAGGCGTGGTCAGAAATAGTGTTATTATCAGCAGCGTGTTTTCGACGTTTCACGTTCTTCAGTGTGGCTACACCCAGCAATTTTACTTCTATCCGCATGCTTTTCATGCTTCTGTAATGATGTTTGCATGGAGTCCGGCTTTAAATATGCAGTTGAATGCAAACTTCTTAAATTTTGCAGTGGTTTTTATGCTTCAAAGCAATTAGACCTTTTCAATCACCGTGATATTTCTACTACAGTTTCTGTTATCGTGTCTAAGAGAATGGATGAAAAATAAGAAGAAAAAAAAAGACGATCTCTTAGCATTCTATTTTTTTGAACATGCAGTAATCATCACGGTAACACACATCTGATCGAACAACGTCGCATCTTTTGTTCTAGTTCGAGTATTAATATCTAGATTTATAGCCCTCGCCTGGCGTCATGATGCGGCGGGACAGCGGACCAATGGTTTTTTTTTTTAATAGCCCCTGAATACGGATTGTTCCTACTTTTTCGTCAATAGATTTCTGTGCTTAGGAATTAGTAAAATTGAAATTGAGTATTAAAAGTTATAAATTTACATTTGATTGGTTTTATGATATAGTTTAACTTTGTAGATTGAATTTCCTGATGAATATGAACATCGCTTTTATTTTGTCGTTCGTACATTTTCTTATTTCGCAACTCCTGCTCGCAGCGCACTTATCCATATCAATTTAATGCACATTTTAATGCAGCTATCAGTCCATAAATCTTCAGCGTTTCATCAATATATTTTTTTCGACATTCATGCGTTGATATTATGGGTTTATATATGAGCCGTACCAACTCAATCATCTATAAAGACTTTTATAAATTAGCAGCAATATGAATGTGCATTTTTTAATCTACTCTGCATAAAGTGAAATATTATTTCCTCTGACAACAATTACGTAACTTAGTCAGTATTTTTTTGGCTACGTATCCATTTAAATATTTTGGGGGTAGCGGGCTCCATCTGATTGGCTTTGCTTACTAACAACTTACAGATAGTTGCGGTGTTTGTGTATTTGAATGGATTATAGTTCTACAGTACAGTCACATAAAATACATTTTTTTTGACAATTGTCTTTTAGCTGCTATGTGTTTGGTGGCTTGTTACGTTTGATCAGCCTTATGATATAGGGTCGACAACGAGTGTTGTTTATTTTAATGCTTTAGTTCCGTCTTTTTCGTCATTCAAGTTTTGTTGTTGCACTTCCGTAGGTTTTCTCGCCGCCTCCTTTCCGGGAGGCAAGAGAAGTGTCTGAAATTCCCATGTCTTTTGTTCATACTTTCTTTTTAATTTTAGTGCATGATGGGACCGTTATCTCGCATTTTTTAAAAACTTTATTTCTTGCTGCGTGCGAACACTGAGTCGACCTAACGATGTAGTACGAACATAACACCATACAGAGTATTCAATAGTATGAAAGACTGTGCAAATATTGAGAGAATTATACTTGCAGTATCCTCCTCGAGTTTTTTATATGACCAATTTAACGTATTCTGTATGAAAATTAATCGCAAGAAAGTTGTTTGACATTGCTGTACAATCCAACATAACCTAAACAATGACCAAACCAACTAAAAAAACACACACACACACAAACAAAACATAAACACGCACTCTGGCACTTAATAGCTCAACAAAGCGTTGATTATACTGTTGAGTATTTTGGTTGGAGGTCTTTTTTTATTAGAAACGAAGCGGCTACCCAGCATCGACTGGGCTGAAGTGGTGATTGAAAAAACGCCTGGTGTATTTGATTTGTTTATATTTTGAGATTTACATAATACATGAGAAGTATTTAAGTAGAATTTAAATTGCTATTTCAATGTAATTGTGTTAAATTTATTTAAATATACTTTTAAATATTATCTAAATCTCATTATTTTTCATCAAAATAGCAAGATGTCTAGTGATAGTGAATTGTATTATTGAATCTCTCTACTTTCGTCGTTAAGTGTTTTTTATTTTCTGTATTTTTTACCTGCCGGACATAACATACACCACAACTGCCAGCTTCATAGATATATTTTAAGATGAAGCATATAAGAAGAACAAGCAAAATTTGTAGCTATTTAATACAAATGAAAGTTTCAGTCGTACAAAATTGTCGCTTTAGTAAACTGTATTTATAAAAATTGTATCAATTGAACACAAGTTTACAAAGTGGTGTGTTTGGTTAATGAATTTTCCTTTTTTACACAGAGTCTTATTATTGTTAAGAGCTTACTTTGTATTTATGTCACCATAGTGTCTTAAGAGGGCTGGGAAGTTTTGTGACTGGTCGTCTCTTTGTTTGTCTTCAATATGCCTTTTCTGCTTCGTTACTGCTGTGTTGCTATCCGGATCTCTCTCTCGTTCCTTCCCAGAATCGATGCATTGTTTCAACGGAGTTTTCGCATGATCTATGAACATTATATATTTATATGTTACGGTCTGTGTGGTGTTGTCTTTGTCTTATTTTTAGTATACGATATAATTTTTTTTTTGTTCTTGACTTATGGTCTAAACATTATTCTACAGCTTTATTAACCATTAACAAACATTTAATCAAACCAGAGTAATCTCAATTACAGTTTTGTTTTTTATTAATTCTATATTTCAATGCAAAAGTTTTGTGTTCCCAGATCATTTAAGGATATGTGTCTCCGTGTTACTAATGAATAAGTACAAAATGGAAGACGAGACTACACACTTCGATTAAGAATGTCCCCGAATCCGGAGACGAGAATTGCTATGATAGATTGGACCTTAGCACAAATTAATAAGATACTGTTTTGGGATTAATCTTCGCCCTTTGCCGCGGAAGAGTTATCTTCCGCTGGGGTTTCCGTGCACGACCGGCAGGAGGTATCTGGTATTTAAGCTCGCGAGGTTCTAAACTCTATCTGCATCTTTTGTTGCTCAGTCGTCAACGATTACGAAACCTCATTTACATGTGGCTCAGTGTCACAGTCTAACCCCTTTTTTTCGGTGGGGGCTTCTGCCCTCTTCCACCTTATCCATCACGACGGAAAATGTGAATATACTGCATGGACTATCTCATTAACTTCCTATATTTTATATGTTCATCTCTCAGCGCTCATTATTTTTCAATCCACACTGTATTTCCATTCTTGGAAATGTGTCCATGTTTATTTTTCTACTAGCAAATAGTATGCACCCCGGGGTGCAGTATTAAAGAGTTTTTATATGTAATATTTTGTATCAAATTAGAAATCTAATAAGTAACCTCGAATAAGTAAATGCAGATAAAAGATTTTGAAATGTGGGTGTTTCATCAAAAGATAGAAACTGAACTTACTCCTTTTCTACTCCCTTCTTTCATTGCTACATTTCCATATTAATTTTAAACTTTTAGTTAAAAATAGTTTAAGTAAATAGATTAAAATTTTACAGTTAATTCTTCTTGTTTTATGGATTTTTCTCTTAAGATTATCCCTGAAGATTTGTTTGCTATATGATTCATTGAGATAATAAATCCAATCATGTGATTGAAATCAATAATATAAGAGCATATATTTATTAAAATATTCAGAATTTCTTTAATATCAGATATGAATTAGCCTCCATATCAGCATTGCTAACTGCTATATTTGTAGTATTACATATAAATATGTAATTGTTCATGTTATATATATTGTACGATATTGTCAACTTCAAGTATTAATATATGATAATATCAATATTTTTTGTTTTTTTTTAATCTCAATAATTGATGGTTTAAGATTCTGTAGAATGTGATTCGTTAGATAACTAAGAATTGTGACTCTCGAAGTAGTAATATAGTTTTTGCGGTTCACATTGACAGAAAATCACACAATCTCCCATTATAATAAGATTTTAGTTATTCTCTATTTATACTTACTAATCATTGTATCTCCTATTTCATGTTATATGCCGTAGTCTCGCATGTGCTTTTTGAATTTAAAGTCCATTTCTTGTTTATATGTTTAAACACGCCTTGTCGAGTTTGTTTCGTTTCAACAAGTTATAACATTATTACTAGACTTGACGCTTACACTATTACTATTTTACATTTTCCGTTATTACTGTAGTGGTTGCTACCCCGTGGAATCATTTCTAAGGATAAATGAACGATTGATAAGACAAAAATAACCCGTGTTAGAAATTTCTCTCTTGCTCGTGATGGATTAGGTGTATAACACGTTGTCGTCTCAAAATTTCAATATAATTTATTTGGTAAAAGTGCTGTTTATAAGAAAATAGTATGTATTTTAACTTCCATCTACTTTCTACTATGGTCCGCTGAAATGTTTCTCACACGCGAATGCATCTCCACTGACACTGCATGCTTGTCAATCTGTCACTACTGGTCGTTCGGTTATAATATATTTCCATTTATGAGAATAATTTGGATATCGTTTTCTTGGGCGTTTTCGACATGTCATTAGTAGTTGATTGGCGCCAACACTCGCAGACTGGAACGCGATACCTTTGAAAATACAGTGAACTTGATTCGAAACAACTAAAATGGCAAAGGTGGTTTAATGTACTTTGAAAGGGGGGGATTATTTGATTTATAGAGCAGGTCATGAAGCATTTACATGTGTCTTTGTCTAGACAGAGATATGTAATGGGAGCAAGACCTCGACTCTCTGATTTTTAACACGGCTAACTAACATCAGCCAATCAATATAATATCAGTTAACACACATCCACACAGCATCGCACACACACACAACGCGACATCACAGACACATATATAATTATATATATAGCTTCACTATTATTATAATTATATATATATATTTAGAGAGAGAGATGAAGAGAGAGAGTGACATACATTACTATACATACAGATAGAGCTTGAGATGTAAGTAGTTAGATAGTTCTTAAAGCGGGCTTAACTTAATCTAAGTGCACTATATATCAAACGAAATATATAGTATATATATATATATGATCGTGAATATATATTTAATAAGATTTTTTGGATGTTTTGGTTTATTTTAGACGTTGCTGAACTATAAGATATATATTCAAATTTTTACTTCAAGTGCACTATTATACAATCGCATGTATCGCATAAATTTTCGATACATTTTTCTTATAGAAAATTTGAACTTATAGAAAAGTTTTCATTTCTATAAGAAAAAGTTCGAATTTTATGCGACTGCCTCGTTGAGTATAGTTGCTTCAAAAGTATAATTAATAGTTATATGTATATTATTTAATATATATTAGTATTATAATATTTTTATACTCTATTAATACTCTATTATACTGCATTTGGATTTATCTCCTTATCACTCTCTTCGCCCCTCTTCTCTTATATATATATGTGCTGTTCTTGTGTGTAGGGTGTGTGTGTGTGTGTCTGGAAATGAGAGGACCGGAGAGGAGAGGAGTGGAAGGATATGTATGTTTATTATATATAATTATTATTAATTTATTATATAAATGGGTGTGTGTGTGTGTGTTGTGTGTTGTGTTGTGTGATTGTGTTGTGTGTTGTGCTGTATATGAGTATAGATAAAGGATATATGATAGCATATGCTGTTAGATTGTCATTTACAGCATATTGATGTTGTTTTTCATAATATCCTTTCTCGTACTTCACCTTTCGATACGAGTTTTTTTTAAAAAGAATATTTCCAAGTTTCGACACTATGAGAATTTCTCTTATATATTCTTATATTCAAGGTTCGACCCTAGACGAATTCTCGTATTCTTCTTATATGATCATAACTTGTTCATACTCTTAAACAGTTCACTCGTTCGCTTCGCTTCTCTCTAAATATCCTTTATATCATACTTCATACTGTCGGTAAATTCATTCCTTTTTTTCTTAATCCTTATATATTATAATTATATTATCTTATTATTTATATCTTCAATCATTAATTAATAGTTGATGAGAGAAGAGATAGAGATGAGAGAGAGAGCTTTCTAGAATGACTATAAGATAGATTGGGCGTATTTATATTTTTGCCGGCAAACTTAGAATGGATTATCTTTCATTTTCATTTATGTGTAACTTTTAGTTGTATTATTATCTGTGACCGGAAGTTTATATAAGAGAGATTTTGATAACTAACTCCTATCAATCTATTTTGAGTGCTGTAGGATAAGAATAAGAGGATAATCTATATATCATTTTACTCTATTGATATGTACTTATCTCAGCTTGTGAGCTGACAATATTATCATCGCTATATTTTACATCAATATGTATACTTCCTCTACTAGGGAAGCAGAGTTTTTGGAATAATAAACACAGGGGTCAATTCGCCGACGTTACAGATCAGTCGGCATAGAGCGTCTTCGCTGGTAACCGACATTAGGTTAGCTAGTTCTTACGTGTCCCCGATCCTTATACTCTTCTGTTTAGGCGTATTGAGTTGCACTAGGGCATCTTGTGGACGGTAAAAGTAATGGAGCTGATTAATGTAAAGGCTTGTTGTTTGCTGCTTTTCTTCACGCTCCGATGTTAAAACAATCTCCTTGATCGTAGTGTCTTATTTTGAATAAGGTGTGCTATCGTGCTTTTGACTAGGATGATTACGCAATTTAGGCCGCCCCGTCGACTTTACAATACATATCATATTACTTTTACCTCTTTATTTGTATTTATCATTTACTTCATCTTATTTCGGATTTCACCTTCATTTATTTAATTCATAATAATTATTATAATAATTTAATATTATTACAATCATTTATGATATTGCTTCTTAGAAGCTTATTGTATTGCTATATCTATTATAATAGTTTTGATAATCTTCTTTTTAACGTCTTCTGCTGACTGTTCTAGTTCGAGTGCTCATATATCTCGTTTAATCAATATTTATAATTATATTATATAGTTTGTTTTAGTCGTCCTTGTAGCCTCACTACCACAACCACACAGGTATTAGTTAGTTATATTATATACCTCTCATAACATATATTCTGAATTACATACATGCGCATATTATGAACATTTGTATTAATTATATTGACTGGAGTAATATATTATCAAAGAATATAATGAAAATGATAAACCAAACTTAGACTATGTTTGTAACTTTAAGAAGAATATGAAATATCACACACCATATTTATGTCCAATCATGGGAGAAATTTTAAAGAGATCTAAACCCTATTTGGTACCATACTACGTTTAACTGAATCTTGCTTCGTTGTGTTTTACAAACATAGCTACGTTTGTTACATTATTCATAATATTTTATATATATACCATGTAAATATGGTAAAGTATAATTCTACATTTTCAGTTATCCAATGTATGTTATAATTTCAGATATATGTTAATATGGAGATTATAATATATTTGCTTTCCCGATCCGGATCGGATTAGCGTCAGTGATTGATGCGATGAAGACTATTATTCATCTCTTTCCATGTTTCCCGTGAGCTCTTTCATCAATAGACTCTTCTATTGATCTTTTCACGTATCCCCCAGGAACAACACGGCATTCCGTCGTGCGCGGCTTCACAGAACTGGTGGAGACCTGGTCAGCTCCCAGTGCTCCTTCTCTCTCTCTCCTCCTTCTCCCTTTCTCTCTCTCTCTCTCCCTCTCTACTTTTTACTTTTTACTTTTTACTTTTTATTTACCACTTCAGATCTAGATTAAGGCTTTTCTTATTTTCTGTACTATATTCAGCTAAGGATTTATGGGTCAGCAACAGTACATCGATTACCTTTGCTATTAGACTGACAAGCCGTAGGATATATAATCCATACTAACCAACATCGATCGCCGCAAGTTTCTATCAGTGTATAAAAGAGAGCAACAACCGGGCCTTTATGTAGGGGGGGGGGGAGTGGCCTTCTGCGGTCTGTCGCATTTTCTTTGGAATAAAATGATTGAACAGTCGAAAAACAAAAACCGGTGTAGGGAAGCGGTGTAATTGTCCCGAAAAAATATTCCTGCTGAGAAACACGGGGTCCTGTCAATCATTGTGATAGGTAAGGTCGATATAATTGAAGGCCAGGGAAATCCTTTTGTTATTGGTGTGACATCATTCAGCAGGAGATTAGGCCCTGTCACCCTGCACAACTTGTAAGGGAATGGTGTCTGTGACATGAAAAAGACTTTCGCGTATAGACGTGACCTTTTAGATTCTTTACATATCATTACTATTGAACAATTATTGGATTTATATATTTACCAACCCCTCAGCACGAGCAGGATGTGACACAAGGTCAATTTTCTTAAGCGGAGTTTAACAGGTTTGATTTCATAGTTTTCCTTCTCCTAGACTGGTTACCTAGAAAAGGTTAAAAAGATCATTCTACCGTGCTATTTACCCATAGCTGGAGAGATAATTGGATTCATACCTTTCCCAAGGATATTAGTGTCACGTGAAATACAAACAGCTTCGTCCAGGAATTGAACTCGGGTCGACGAGTACATTTCCTGCAATTCTAACCATTAGACCACACGCAATTATAGGATTTATGGGACTAACAACTTTCCTGTGCCAAACTTCCACCTCGTGATTTGCAGAAGACCGAAGATCTGTTGGTTGGTTGGTTGGTTGGTTGGTTTGAGGTGGAAAAGATACACCGAAGAATGTTGTGCGTAACACATTTATTAAGCACCAGCATCGGATGCCAAACGGATACATACAAACACAGAACAAATATGTACAAACAATTAACAAGACGAAACTTAGACTAAATAGAGTAGAGTCAATTTGGCATAGCCGACGCAACAAAGTCAGCCTGAATATTATTCAGCTTGTTAATCCACTTTAATCGTAGTCTATTTCAAGGCTATGAGTCAGTCCATCTGGTAGAATGCGGAAGGGGTGCTAGCTACTCTACAACAAACTCTCAACAAAAAGCAAGAAAAGAAAAGAACAAAAAACAACAACCAAATGACCGCTTATAACTCAGAATACCTCTAGTTACAAATTTGAGTACCCCAAGAATAAATAGAACAAAAGGTCTCTGGCATAAAATAACCCAACAAGGGTTGTTATGCTGTAAAATCTAACCAACCAACCGACCAAAGTGGCTGATCTTGTGAACTACACCACACATGCTTATGATCAGTGTAGTATCTGTGCACTCTGCATAACTTGGCGTTTCATTGTTAATTTTCCTATACTTTTGATGTTGGCATAGTGGATATGTTGTATTTTTGTATAGCCATTTTCTTTTGTTCTTACTATATAATACAACTGGTAATATAGTTTAATCATTACATTGTTTGAAAGTAGTGATAGTATGCTAATAGTATATGGGATTAGTGTTGGGATTAAATATTTCCAATCATTTTTTTAAAATAGAATATTCATGGCCCTTTCCAACATTCTTTTAAGTTAGCCTGCATCTAATGGTGAAGTTTAAATTCTGGAGCTCAGGGGAATGCGGAGTACCTCTTTATCACTATTATTCCGGTTTGGAATAATAGTATCTGTAGAAGTTCCATCTATGGGTTAAATAGAAAAAAATGTCCTGGGCGCAATGGAGATGAAGGGGTACTCCACATTCGCCAGAGCTCCAGAGTTGGAACTTCACCATCAGATAAAGTTTAATGTCACACCCAATACACTAAGACCCTCATCCACCGCCTTCTTACAGATTGGTGATAAAAAGGGTTGGGTCTAGATATAAAAGCAATAAAGTTAGGACAATCATATAGTTGCTAGGGATTGAGGTAACCAGCCGATTCATCGGAAGTAGCCTCTACTAGCCTATGTAAATGCATAATTTATTAGGGGGATTTTATCCCTTTGCAGAGGTGCAATGGGTGTATTCAACAGCCTCGGTCGACAAGATGGTAAATCATTTTTATTAAGAATACTTACTTGGGGCAATAAAACAGTCGTCGGGGTGGTCTAAAGTCGGTATCAGACAGACAGCGAGGAAGTCTAACCCCTTTTCACTAGCGCTAGACGAAGGAGATTGTTTTCTTGCATCTGAAGCGGAGCGCCACCAGCTCCTTACTTTACCGCACACATCCCTTTGCTAATCACGCTAAGTTGGCGAGGGTCGGTATTGAACCTGAAACCTTGTGAGCGGGGTGCTCTACCGACTGAACTAAACCGGCCCTAGTACTCGACGCTATGAAGTAAGTAAAGTCGTCGGTGCGGCCTAATATCGATATCAGCCAGACAGCGAGGGAGTCTATCCCCTTTTCACTAGCGCTAGACCAAGGAGATTATTTTAGCGTCTGAGGTAGAGCACCACACTTACCATCAGCTCCTTACTTTACCGCACAGATCCCTGCGCTGAGTTGAACCTTGTGGTTTCTAGCCGAACACTCTACCGACTGAGCTAACCCGGCCCTTATGATTAATTACTTGAAACCATGTAACTGTGTGCAAACAATTGATTATTAGTATCAAATAGAAATATTCATTTGAAACCATAAGATTAAGTATAACTTATTAGTAGGAAATAGAGATACTTAAAATCAGATAACTGTGAGTAAATTATTTGCATTTGATAGGTATATATGATTTCATATGAACAAAACACATTTACATAGAAAGTGTAAATATGAACGTACAAGGAATGCGATTCCCTAACCTCTAAACATAAAATAAATCTGGGAGGGGTTGATATGCCGTTAAATCAATCAATCGATCAATTATCTACTTTATACTGTTTCTTATATCCCTCTCTTTCTTTCTTTCTTTCTTTATTTATTTTATTCTCCATCTTACTCTTTCTGCCTTTACATGTCCCTCTCTTTATTTCTTTATCTCTTTCTTTTATTCTTCATCTTACTCTTTCTGTCCCTTTTCGGTTGTTTTCCACATCCCACTCGTTCTTAGCTTATTTTCCCCGCCTTCTATCTTTCTCTCTACAGCAGTAATATATCGACTTCAGTTTCTCAACTACCGTCACTCAGTAGACTTTTTGCGCTAAAATTTGAGGTACGAACGAGCTTCAGATACGCTTATGTTAATAAGTTCCCTAAAAAACATTTAGATTTTCAAATTTATTACGCAAAAGAAAAAAATTATTTATAAAGAAAATAAATGTTAAAACATATTACCGAATATCATTCCTTACATTCTATTTTATTATGTTTTTATACAATACGTGGCTATTTTTCTTATTAAAAAATAACGTAACAAAACATTGTGGTGTTTATTGATGGTTTGAACTGATTAATAGCATTTGAGTTTAATTCAATGAGAAAAATTGATTTGATATACGAGGAAACTGAGTTAAAACAGAACGCATTAAAATCGTAAGTCAGGCTACTACTGTATATACTTTTTTATGGGTGCTTGTATTTTTCTTATTAAAAATTACGTTACAAAACACTGTGGTGTTTATTGATGGTTTGAACTGATTAATAGCATTTTAGTTTAATTCAATGAGAAAAATTGATTTGATATACGAGGAAACTGAGATACGAGCAGAACGCATTACATTCGTAAGTCAGGCTTTGTATATACTTCCTTATGGGTGCTTGTATGATGTAGTGGTTAACGAGGTTGCTGAGTAGACCATTGCTGATGAGTTCGAACCTCATTAGTTCTCAATACTTTTGGCCTCTTGTCACACTAAGTTAATAAATGCTACACTGCTCTTTTACTTGGAATCAAAATTCGCCAACAAACATGTTTATTTCTCTACTTCAATATAAACGCAACCAAAACTAAACAGACTATGGGAATCTCTGATTTTCTTTTTATTTCTCTTACAGTTTCTTGTAGTCTACCCTGTAGACATTGTCTCCAACTATATCCCTGTCTTTCTCCCCACTTGTCCAAACTCTAGTAAGATTAGATACGTACTCAACGGTAAAAAGGGACGAGTGGGTCAGTTGGTTTGAAAAATACATCTGTATCCTCAAAAGAAATAAGACTCTTCTCTGTACACTTATACATAAATGCCTCAGGCAGATTTATCAGAACGATACTTGAGAATAAATACGCTTTTTTCTTTGGATCTACAGAGCTTTATGCAAGTACGTGTTTTTTTGGTGTTTTTAATACAATATCATATATTAATGTGTGTGACTTTTTTAGAAATACAATATATACATTTTAATGTATGTATCTATCTATTTATATAGACGACGGTATGTAAATATATAGAATAAGAAAACATACCATATTCAGAAGATGATTCTATTATAGTTAGAAGTATTAGCCAATGTTAAAACGTTTCAGTTTGTATATTAAACCATCATCAGGACATCGTTGATATGTGATGTTATAACATCTGAATGATATTCAATATATATAAATATGAAAAGAATTGGGCAGTCTAAGCATTCTACAGACGTTAGCCTTCTATTTCCATATGTGACATAACTCTAATATACACACACATACACACACACACACACACACGCACACACACACACACACACACACACACACACACACACACACATATATATATATATATATATATATATATATATAAAGATAATCTAATGAGTCAGACGAACCTACTATTAGTTTCGCATAAAGCTCTTCAGGGCTAAAATCTAAGTCAGATTTTAGCCCTGAAGAGCTTTATGCGAAACTAATAGTAGGTTCGTCTGACATTAGATTATCTTTATTATTGGCTCTACTTAGGTATGGATCACTTTTACTTATTAGCTTTCTCCTAGCGGTTATATATATATATATATATATATATATATATATATATATATATATATATATATATATATATATATCTTATATACATATAAATTGTTTTTTCTTTTGGCCAAATACTGTACCAATAGATTATTTTTTGTTGGTACGAATATCTTGGTCCTTTTTTTTTTTCAAAAAAATTTTTCTCCCTGGTTGATGTTTGGTAGTATATTTTTACAATCAAACTTTCTGCTGGTTTTTTTCTCTCCGCAAGGATTTACCAACATCCTTGGTATATATATATATATATATATATATATATATATATATATATATATATATTATTATTATTATTATTATTATTATTAAACTGACGGACATCTCGTATCTGATATGTTCCCTTTCGATATTTTCAAGTTTTTCGGGCCAAATTCTTAATATCTTACATAATATGATCGTTTTCAACATTCTCTGTTTGAATAGAACCAAGAACACACTCAATTAGATCGACCCCTGATGATGGCACTTCGGGAGGCCGAAAGTAATGCCAATGAAAATCTTGGTGTGCCAATTAAGAAGTTGCCCTGAAAACTTGAAAAGATCGAAAAGAAACTCATCTGATACGAGATGTCCGTCTTGTTTAATACGGTATGCATTATAGAAAAAATGCTGCATATATATATATATATATATATATATATATATATATATATATATATATATATATATATATATATGAGGGAGTGCTGAGAAGTTAAAATGTAACCACCTCCCTAATAAGGTGCTGTTTTTCTAGGTCACTACAAAGCAGTTCTTATTCAATCAGACATGGTCTCTACAATTCCTCTTAGGATTTTATCTGGCACCAGATACCAAGATGTTAACTACAGGTATGTCAGCCCTGTCGTTTGAGGCTTTTGAATTCACCGACTGAACATATGAAGAGGGTTAAGAACCTCATCTAATAGGGCCACCTGTTGGTCGTGGGTGGCGACCCGTGATGCTTGAGGACGGAAACTTGGTGGCTGAGCTGACCATTATATGCAGCACTCCTCTTTGGCCCTTCGTTGGGCTAAACGGGCGTTCGGATTGGCTACCCCCAATCAAACGGCGGGGAGATTCAGTCACTGGAAATTTGGGATTGGAGTACCCCTTCATCGCCATTACTCACAGTTTCGCTTAGACCCGGAGATGTAGTTCCAATTAATGCCCCATCTCTCGGTTAAATTGATTAAAAATGAGTTTAAAAAAATGAATACCCAACAATAATGAATTAAACAAAAACGTCTTCGGCATGAAGGTTTGACATGCCGTAAAAACCAACCAACCAGCCAACCAGCCAACCAACCAACAAACCCGACAAAAAACATTTATTAATTTAATCATTTGTTACTAAATCTATGAACAATTCATTTATCATCGTTTTAAGAGTGAGTACATTTTTTGGATACTTTGTATATATTGACTCTATACGAATATACATACAATTATTCTTAATGCAAATAATTTCACACTTATATGGTTTCAAATAATTGTTTCTATTTGATAAAATAATTAGCTAACAATTCTATATCTTCGCTAATGTATTCCTAATCAACTCTAATAATTTAGGAATGCCTTTGAGTATTTATTGTTAATACGAGTGTGAGTCAAAAAGTAATGCCATTTTATTTAAGACAGGTATAATTAACAACGCAGAAACCTATACATCATACATCAAAATGAAGCTGGTCCTCTGTGGATCACATTCCTACTTCTCCACATAGTCACCGTTTCTCTCAATAGCTATGCCCCCCCCCCTTCGAATTGAGTGCATGACTGTTCTTTGAGTCACTTCTTCACTACAGATTTGACGACATCGTTGCTGGAATGTTTGCCTCTGAAATCCTCTTTCGGGCGGCGAGTAAAATATAAATGGATGAAAAAGAAAGATAGACACACACACACAAAACAAACACACACACACACACACACACTCATATATATATATATATATATATTATATATATATATATATATATTATAAGAGAGAGATAGAGAGAGAGAGAGAGAAAGAAAGAGAAAGAAAGAAAGAGAGAAAGAGCGGGAGTCGGAGATAGTATATGCATATATATATTTATACATATATATATATGAAAGTACGCAAACAGTTTGTTTAATATGGCTATGCCGACAATTTTTGGTAGAATGTGTGCTTAATTGAAGTCACACCTAATTTTAAAATTAATTAGTTGATAATTAATGAATTAGGCGAATATATCTGTTTAAATGTCTCGATTTGTTTACGCTTTACATTTAAACAGATATATTCGCCTAATTCATTAATTATCAACTAATTATTTTTCAAATTAGGTATGACTTCAATTAAGCACATATTTTCCCCAACAAATATATATATATATATATTTGTTTACGTCTCGTAAGTTCGTGTAGAGGTCACTTAAGAGGAATATAAAGTACTACTACTTAACAAAGCGAAGAAAATCCTGCTAAGTCCGTTTGGTGTGGAGGTAAGACACTTGCCTGCTAATTTGACAGACAGGTTTCGAATCACACACGGGGCGGTCTTCGTATCTATAGCTCTGCTGATGAGGCCTAATAGGCCGAAATGTACATACAGAGATTGATTTTTCTCGATTTGTTTAGCCTTACATTTAAATAGTTTAAATCCCGCCTAATTAATTATTAATGAATTAAATTTCAAAAAATAGGTTCGACTTCATTTAAGCACATATTCTCCCAAATATTGTCGGCTGAAAATAGCCATATCACAAACATCGTCTGTTTGTTTACGTCTCGTAAGTTCGTGTAGAGGTCACTTAAGAGGAATATAAAATACTACTACTTAAAAAGCGAAGAAAATCCTGCTAAGTCCGTTTGGTGTGGAGGTAAGACACTTGCCTGCTAATTTGACAGACAGGTTTCGAATCACACACGGGGCGGTCTTCGTATCTATAGCTCTGCTGATGAGGCCTAATAGGCCGAAATGTACATACAGAGATTGATTTTTCTCGATTTGTTTAGCCTTACATTTAAATAGTTTAATCCCGCCTAATTAATTATTAATGAATTAAATTTCAAAAAAATAGGTTCGACTTCATTTAAGCACATATTCTCCATATATATATATATATATGTGTGTGTGTGTGTGTATGTGTGTGTGTGTGTGTGTGTGAAAATACTCAGAGCGAATCTGGAAAGGAGGCGGCCTAATAACAGGTCTACCGGTGGAACATTTATAATGTTGCAAAACCCGAATCTTTCCTCCTTTGATGCATCTCGGTGATGTTTTACAAGACTTCTCTCTCTCTCTCTCTCTCTCTCTCTCTCTCTCTCTCTCTCTCTCTCTCTCTGTGTATGTGTGTGTGTGTGTATAAATTACGGGAGCGGAGACATTGTAGCCATCGGTGTTTGGTAACTATCGGCTTAACGACTATACAATTTTCAAGTCAAGTGACATGCGTATGTTTCTTTGTCTACTTTTGTATGATGCATCATGGGAAGGTTATTTAAGTCCGTGAGTCATGATAGAAAAGGTGCTTTAATTTTATGGGTATTCTGGGATGGGCGTTCTAGTTTATAATGTATCGATTTTGTGATTCTCGGATCATGTTTGATTTACCCTAGCGTTCAGTTTAGCCCACAATAAAACAAGGTCTTCGGCATAAAATAAACCTCGTTGGGTTATTTTATGCCGAATACCTTCTTTTATTCATTCATGTTGGGTATTCGATAATTTCAAAAATGATTTTTTTTAATCTATCATATAATATATATATATATATATATATATATATATATATATATATATATATAAAATATTTATACATATATAATAAGATATAAAATATAATAATGATATAATACAATATATAATATGTTATATATATAATGTTGGGGTGTTGTTTCCATGTCTTGTTCAGGATCACCCGCAACACCCTACGAGAAAGCAGCTATACGGCCACCTACCACATATCACACAAGCCATCAAAGTAAGACGGACAAGACACGTGGGACACTGCTGGAGAAGCAAGGACGAACTCATAAA